>CM041647.1:29092247-29222048 GCA_023333625.1 Bothriochloa decipiens | reverse complement strand
ACAACATTGTAAGTTGACTCTTGTATGGATGTGTGAAAAAAAAAATCCACATCTTTCTCACTGATATTTGGGATGTTTCAGGCAGTGGCAGGCATTTGATTGGCATGAAACCTATGAAATCTGGATTAGCAATTCCTAATTAAAAGATTGTCTTCCTGCAACTTTGGTGTACTATGTGCACTCACCTTTGCCAGGAGCTGTACAGCGGGTAGCCTTTCTAAGATTTCATTAACCAAATATTATGTCTGGGTCATATCTATTTGTTGTCATGTATATATTGAAATCATTCCTTTTATCAAATAGAATTGTAAATGTATCGCAGAAAATTATCACGCGCGCATGGGCGCGCGCAAATCACTAGTGCCGTGTGATGACTCGTGACTTGTGAGAGCGAGTGAGCGACCAAAAGGCTATTTTGGGAGCGGAAAGTATGAAAAACCTTGAGCAAGACTGGACAGTGGGCCCGCAAGGAATAGAATTTGGGGACAACTTGGCAGTTTTTTGCAAAATGGTTCAGCACTTTCTGCTCTCGTGTTTTGCAGGCAAAAGCTGGTCTTCGTCTTTGAGTTGTGTGTGGTTTGTGGTTTGTCTTCGTCTTAATTATGAGTGACTATTGTTTAAGGTTGTGGAGTGCTCTATTGGGAGCATAAATATTTTAGCAGGAGTTTTGTCAAAGCTATTTTGGTATTCCATTTGTCCACAGAAGAATGTATTGTTTGTTTTTTAAGAAATCAATAGTCCAAACTTTGATTAAAGATATATAAAAACTATTAACATCAATGATGCTCCCTCCATTTCATCAAATAATAAGTTGCTTTGACCTTTTTTATCTATTTTGCTATGCATCTAAATATAATATATAATAACGGAATAGATGTATATATAACAAAAAAGGAAAAATGAGAATAACTACTACTTTCATAGTAAACTTTACTCAATACACAATTGTTAACATATCTGTTATAAATTTGATCAAATTTAAACTAGCTTGACTGGTATAAACTTCATATCTGCATTCTTTTATGGATAGAAGGAGTATTTTGGAGGAGTATTTTCTTGAGTACCTTCCAAAATCTAGAATAAAAATGTTCACAATTAATTGCTAACGAAAACATAGCATACTATAAATTCTCACTAAAAAGGTTGAGTACTTTCATAACTCTGCTAAGAATGTAGCAACTGTAACGTTCCGCTAAAGAATTAGCCGTTTTGAACTATGACTTCGACTACATCATCTTTAACGTTCTAATAACAACTAAGCAGCTATAAAGTTTTGCTTTAAATGTAGTGCAACTTTGGAAGTTCACCTAAAACTTGAGTAGCTGTAAAGTTTTGCAACAGACTAAGCAGTTAAGTTCCACTAGAAATAGAACGGTAAAGGAGCAAATTTAAAATTTCACACACTAAACGAAAAAAGTCTAGCACATGAAGAAGGGCATTGAATGGAGGTTGCCGTTCTGAGTGAAATGAGAATACCGATGACAGTTTTTAAAAGTGGCGCTATTGAGATTCTTTATTCCACATTGTACACAAACAAAGGACAACTTTATTAAAGTCATATATTGTATAGTTGATGACTAAAAAAATCATAAAATGAAAAGCCATCCCGATGAAAGCTTTGTAGTGGACAAAAAAAAAAAGCTTTGTAAGTGCTTTAGTAGCGCTTGCAGCTTCTGAATTTGATTTTTAATAGGTGCAGCGAATTTAGGTCAGTCAAGTTTTTTAAAAGCTTTGTGATGTTCTCAATTTATGAAAAAAATAGGTTTCTTAAACCAACAGAGTGGCAAAGCAAGCACATTTGAAATTGCAAAATTCTCCAGGGTTTCATGTGGAAATTGGAAATTTTTTTTGTGTGCTACTGCTAATCGACCTTGGGTCTCCATTTGCTGTCTCCAGGTGCCGGGTCAAAGAGGCTGGTGCTCTTGGCTGAGCTAGACAAGGATCCTCTTAATTCTGAAAACGACTTTCCAGTTGTCCTAGCTAGTGATCACTGGTTCCAGGTAGGAAAGGTGAACCAGGTTTGCTGACACAAATGCAGGAATTAAAAGGTGAGTCAAAGTAAACCGTGGACCAACGCAGGAAAAATGGGTGACGCGTTGGAAATGCCGAAGGAGGATTGACCGAGAGACCCACATTTGGAGGTACTCCGTAGTTTCGTAGGCTTTGGCTTGCCTCAAAATATTCTTCTTCGTGGGAAATAATAGGGGCATTTCTGACAAACATAGTCAATATTCACACAGATATTAGGGGCAGCATGGGCCCACTATTTCCAAGAAGTAAATAGAGTGTCATCAGAGTAAAAACATGATGTGGTAAGATAGTTAACGAGGTTTCGTTTCAAAAAATAAGATAGTTAAAGAGGAAAGAGCAAAAAAAAAAGATAAGAAATTGTTAGAAATTTTGTCATATCTAGTATCAATTTAATTCAGAAAACACTAATAGAATGTTTGTGACATCAGAAAGTTGCATCTGTGATCTAGTCGCAACTAAGTTAACGAGCATTATACTGATCATGGACTACGGAAAATAGAAAGTCAGTCACTATAGTGGCATACCTAGCAGCACAAGAATCGTTTCCGCAAGTTGGCATATCGTTTGTTGATGTTGTCGTCACACTTGATGCCATGTAGAAAGGTTGTAGTGCCCATCTCCACCACCGTCTTCAAGCCATCGAAAAGTAGTAGAAAGAAGATCGAGCAGTTGTGTGAAAGACGCTCTCCAAAAACCTGACCGAATAGATAAACTCGAGGAAGGCACCGGTTATCTCATCTCTCTCCGCATCTCTCTTTCTTCGTGGTCATTGTCTATAAATATGAAGCTTACAAATCTTGAAAAGAAAGCTTCTCTGAGGTTTGTTTCTTGTTATTGATCAATAATGCTCGAGACATGTTTTTCTTTCCTATTGATAGACAATTTAAGACACTTCTATACAGTACTCACATTTTTATTTGGGTCTCCTCTATTGTTCAATTATACCGCATTGAATCATTGGTGTTGTTAATTTAAGTTGGTGTTATCAGATAGATCCAAATCAATTGACACCACTACACAAATTCAGATAACCTATGCAATTCATGCACTACTGAGAATATGAACAAGCATACCTAGCATTTTCATATTAGCATAGTATCCTACAGAAAAGTTAAATGAAAATTGGCCATCACAAAGATGGCACGGCAGCAGCGTTTTCTATATCACACACACATGAAATGGTTAATGGTTAAATAGTATTTTATATTTGCTTTCCGTAAGAAATATCAATATTAAAAAAAATGAATATTTGAACAGGGCACCACTAATTATATTATTGAATGTTCACCGGGAAGCCAACTAGCGAACGATTTCAGATAGCCCCTTGACTTTCCATTTTTAGTAAAAAAATTCTACAAAATTTTTTTGAAAGTTTTCTATTTTTAGCAAATGAAAAAAATTACAAATCCATATGCATAACTTCCATCTATAACTTCTATGTATAACTTATTACATAAAACACATAACTTACAACGTTGTTCCCTCCGTATATGATTTAGAGGTCGTTTAGGATAATGAACAGTCTTCAAAGTATAACTTTTTGACTTCATATTTTTGTAAAAATACTCATCACAAAGTGTTGTATTATTCGTACTTTTATGAAAGTACTTTTCAAGACAAATCTATTTATATGGTTTTCACATTTCCATACTCAACAACTTAAATTTGTTCATGATTTATGTTTCTAATGCGTGACCCAAACTTTATCCAAAACGACTTCATTTTTCTATACGGAGGGGGTATAAAGTTATATTTATAACTTATATATATAACTTTTATGTATAGCTTAGGTATAACTCGGTTGTAATATAAAAAAGTGAAAAAATATTCGACACATATTCAAGTAGGATCTAGTTTTATTCGTCTTGTTGTGTAGGATACACGGTTCAAACAAAATTACAAATAGATACACGGTTTGACACTTATAGCATTATAAAACAAAATGACTATTTTTTTTAGAAAAAAATGGCAGCACAAGAGGAGGGGGGGGGGGGGGCGAACAACGCCAGCAGTGTGATATCCTTCGCTCAGTCTTGAACTGGCCGAACATCCGCCAAAATGTAATTGCGATTTGAACAATATCCACTGCTACAAAATTGAATAACCGCAGCGTTGCCCGAAAGCCCTCTGTAGCGGGCATCACTTTTGGTCTGCCACGGTTAATGTACCGATTTATCGAAGCGGACCCTTTTTATTTACCGTAGCGGACTAATTTTTTCACCACGGAAAATCTATTTTTCGCAGCGGACAGTTTAAGATGTCCGCCACGGTAAATAGGTATTTACCGCAGCGGACATTTTAAAGAGGCCGTCACGGTAAACAGATTTTTCATGGCGGGCACCTTATAAAGCCTGCTACCAAAAATGCTTAGCCCAATCCTGAGCCCAGCCGCAGCCCAAGAGGCCCATCCCGAGTGCGCGTATATATACCGGAACCTAGGGTTTCATGTTTAGACCCCTCCCTCCAGCGCCGCACACTTCTCTCTGGCCGCCCCTCTTCCCTTCTCGCGCACCTGGCCGCCCCTCTTCCCTTCTCGCGCACCGAGTGCCGCACCCGCGCGCCGAGCGCCGCGCGCCCCTCTTCCCTTCCCTACCCAACCCTACCCTATGGCAGCGCACCCTCTCCCCTCCTATGGCGGCGCTCCCCTCTCCTCCCCTCCGGTACGGGGCTGCAGCGACGCTCGGCGGGCGGAGCAGGTGTGGCTGGCTGTAGCGACGCTCGGTGAGGCGACCTGAGGCACCCAGCAGAGCGAGGCTCGCGGCGACGTTTGGTGCTCGTCGTGGGGCATCATGGCGCCGCATGGAGGAGGCCTCGATCCATGACATGGAAGCGGCGGCGTTGGAGGCCTCGATCCTCGTTCTCCTCAGATCCACGGCGCAGCACCTCGACGGCGGAGCATAGGGCGACGACGACGCGCTTGGAGGTAGGTATGCTGCTCCTCTCTCGGATGCACACGTCCTTCATCTCTTCCCTCATCTCTCTCAGTCTCTCACTCGACCTTTACAGATCCAGTGCTGGTGCAAGGAGTGGATCGACAGGGTGGATCCAGCCCCATGGCGCGGATTCGGTGGTGGATCGACGGCGGCGGCGACGGATCGAAGGCGGCGGCGGCGGGATCTGGCGGCACCGATGAGGATCCACGGTGGGGACGACCCCCACGGAGCGGATCCGGTGGCGGCGGCGCTGCAGCCCTAGATGAGCTCGCCGGGCCTATGGATGGGCTCGCCGGGCCTATCTAGGGTTTTGTTTCTTTTTTGTTTTTTTAAAATTATTTACCGCAGCGGGCATTATTAGGCGCCCGCTGCAGTAAATTGATTAACCGCGACGGGCAATGATGCCCGCTACTGGAATTCGTGATTTACAGTGAGCTTGCATTGGTGGCGGACTGGTTTGCCCGCTGTGTAAAATAGAAATTGCCCGCCACGGTTAATTCTTACGGTAGTAGTGATCAAATAATTATTATTCGGACCTTCTTTGTCTCGACACTCCACACATTTTTTAGTAACAAAAGAGCATTCCACATTACAATAGGAGGGTCCGAACATTCATGTAAAATCTCTTTTGATATCTTTAGGGGCCGTTAAAGCGTGTTGTATTAAACTAACATTTCTCTATCTCAATAAAAAATACGCAAATCTCTTGTGATGGAGAGAGAAAAAAGAGCAGTCCACAGTCCACACAATTCACGCGGAGAATTTTTTTTGTTAAAGATCCGGTTACCCGACATTATATTAAATAAGAAAAAGACAGAGTTCACAACATAATGCGCAAGAGGCGTGCCCCCGTGCAGCAGACTACTACTGGAGGTTAGGATTACAAAAGCTAATTACTCACTAAATTATTTGCAACTACTAAGGGTCTCAAGGCCCTCCATCCAGCACTAGCCCACAAGGAGCGGTCATCTCTAATCGCCGCATGTAGCCCCACCATCACGCGGAGACTTGAACGGAGACTTCACCGGTTTCTCAATTCTCACGCTGCTTTCACAAAATCACAGAACGGTTTCGGCAGGATTCTCCACCACACCTAAAACGCGCTGGTCCCTCTTGTTTCTACAGATACGCACGTGGTACAGGTGAATCCAAAGAATGTTTTTTTGCAATTAAACATCTGACAAGAATTTTGGAATTTACCCCTCTATCTCACCAAACAAAATAAAATGCTTGCATTCAGTTTATTCAGAGTAAAATAAAATAGGGACTGGTACTGAAAGCAAAGCTTCGGAACCATCATGTTTAACGGTATCATATCCCGGCACCCGACTGACACTGCTTCCACTAAATTATAAGATGATGACAGTACCAACTTGCAGTTTGTGATCAAGGGTAAAGACGAAGCTAATAAAGCTGCAAATTGCGTTTGCTTTCATTAATTTTGCATCAGAGGGACAACCTAGCTAACCGTGTTTGAAGGAGAGGAGCCGGAGAAAACACCGTCTTTTGTACCCTTGATCTCGAGGCTATCATCTCTATGGACTCTTGGGTCTCGATGCATACAGTACAGTCTTTAGCACGGATTAGACCAGCAATCAGTCAAAAGTTAGGGCTAGCTAGGAGTATATTCAGGAGTGATGAGTGTGGCGCGCACTCTGATCTCTTACACCGAGCTGGCCGAATGTTCGGGTGTCTCCGGTGCAAGGTATCTCCCACCTCATCGTCCGTTCGTCAATCTTTTAGATTCGCGCATAACGATTCGCTTAGCGCTGTGGTAGTTCCTTTAGTGAAAATATGTTACGGCATGTTTTGATATATTACGTGAAGCGTTCCGTTACGCTTACCGGCCAGCCTTATTATATTTATTGCTCCCACTGTTCACTGTGCAAGGCTTCGTGTTGTTTTCCTCTCGTTTTTTTTTTATTTGCCACAAAGGTAGATTCTTGCGTTGACGGTTGCGGTCAGTCAGTATTGCGCAAAATTCAGTGTCTTCGCTCTTGGTTGGGGATTTGAGTTTCCGAATCAATCGGCCGGAACTGTACATAGATCTAGGGTTTCGCCCGATCTTTCTTTTTCATGGGTGGAACGCGGAAGAGGTTGAGAGTATCAAATCAAAATAGATGCTGTGGTCATGGTGTTGACTCGTCGCAAGGATGCGATGGCGGATCCGCTGACATTGATGTAGACGGGGAGGTAATCAATCTTATCTTATCTCCGCCAATCTCTCCCCCTCCGGGTCCCCTGTCCCTGATTCATGTTCTATCATCGTTACCTCACCGATTTGATTCGTTAATTTATATGTACCTCTGCATTTGCGGCCTGGGATCATTTGGTGTTCTGTTTTTTTGTAACGAAGCACACCGATTCTGGCTGCACATACTCTTAATTTTGAGTTGTTTGATTTTGGAAACTCCAAGATATTTTCATAATTTTGCAATAGCATATCAATCCGGGCGGCAATTTAGGGTATGTATGGTTTGATTTCCCAAATTCCAACTGATTTTCCAAAATTGAGGTGCTTTGTGGAACTGTTGCGTAGTTATTGCGGGTTTGATTATTAGTACTGGCGGATTTTTTTTGTTGCTTTTGTTGGGTGACTAATTTTGCATGTAACTATTGCAGGGTGATACTTCATTCCCGGTGGATAGTTCATTGTTTGATTCTGGGTCATTTGCTTCTAGATGTTCTGTCCGTCTAATTCATGAAGTTGTTTCCAAGTTTGATGCGCAGAAGAGAGACATCGTCAGGGATATTGGATTTGATGGAATCTTGCATTTTCCTCCGTTTAAACAGTTCAACCGCAAGTTCGCTTTATGGTTGATGACTTCTTTTTTTTTTTAAACGGTCCTAAGATTTGGATCTGTTCTTGGGGCAGCTGGAGTCCCGAACTGCAACCTGTAACCCTTGATGATATTGTCCCCGTCTCTCTCCCTCGTGCCTGATCTATTCGAGGCCCAATCCATGGGAATAAAATTTGGGCGGATTGCACTGGTTGGTGTTAAGAATTCTAGATCTGGATGCAAGATCTGTGGTCTTATGGATGGAAGACATTCTAGGCATGGACACTTTCGGACCCCGGGTCGGTTGTCTTTGCTGTTGTTTTTAATCCCAAACGTATAGTGGGTATTCAATGGTAGTACGTCTATTTTCAATAGTTGTATTTTATCTGTATTTGTTATTTTTTTGGTGCAGTTGAAGTAATCTCTGATATTCTTTTCTTTTTGAACCGCTGGAGTTGTTTTGTCCACATTAACATAGCTACGAAGTGGTTATGCGTTATTACTATTCTAATAGTAAAGTACGGACGAGTCTAGCTCTATCGGTTCCTATGCAGGCTATACATTCCTTTTTGGCTACTCTTACTGAGAAACACACCGAGATGACATTGGCATGGGGCACATTTGCTGAGGCACAGGTAATAAAACGTTTCTGAATATTCTCTTGCATCGTTATTTTGATGGTGCCTAGTTATGGTCTTTAGTTGGACCCTACCAAGGGCGCTTATCAATTCTTCTGTTCAGGTTGATCGTGCCACTTTGGAGTTAACTTTGGGGATATCTGGCAAGGGGGTTGTCAACACTGAATAAGGTTCGAGGTCTTTGAGTCTGCATGAATTCGATTCATGCCACCCAATAGTACCTATTGGGGAACAACTTTGACACACAAACATTCATTCCAAACTTTGGAGATAAACTTTTCATTACAAACATTTGAGATACTAACATGTAAAGCGAAGATAACATAGACACTTCGCTGTAACTATTTTCAACTTCGCTTGTGCATTTTCGCATGTTTTAGGTTGACTAACGAAGATGACTTCGCCGTACTCTAGGCGCTTAGCGAAGATGATGTGGCGGCTTCGCGTAAGATTCAACAAGGCGACCTGCGAAGTCATAAATTTGGTCAGAAGCCCAAAGTTGTTTAAGGAGTCAAGAAGACAGTAGCGAAGTGTGCTGTGCTACTTCGTTGATATATGTTTAGCTGGTTGTATAGGTAGTGTTGTGATCTGTTTTGTAAAGTTTCTTTGAATAGTGAAGCCAGAGGGTCTATAAATACCCCCTGGGGTGTAAATTTTTAGCCAGAATGAAATACAGTTGCAATTTGTATATTGTTTTTACCTCATAGTTTACTTCTGTGATCTCTCCACCCCAACATCTGGCGTCGTCCGTTTGTGTGATCGAAGACACGACCACCAAAATAGGAAGACCCAGTAAAAGGACAGTTCTGGCTGACAACAATGCGGTACAAGACCCAATTATAGAAGATGCAACAGAAACTGAAACCAGACATGTTCAAGAAGAAGAAGAACCTCAAAACGAAGAAAGAAGACTCAAGGAACTCGAAGATCAACTCGCTGTCAAGAAAAAACAACTAGAAGAAGCAAGAGTGAAGACAAAGAAAAAGTCCCTGAAGCAAAAAATCGTAGAAGCAGAAGCCAAAATAAGAAAGCTCAAAGAATAGATAGAAAATGAAAGCGAAGTTACAATCCAAGACCCAAACTCAGTAAGCAAAAACAACAATAGCAAAGAGAACCAAAGTCAAATAGCAACAATTGACACAGAGTCGCCTCTGTCAATTGACATTCAGTTAGCGAAGTGGCCAGCAGGATTCAGATTCAACATCATCCCAACTTACAATGGCATGCCCGACCCAAGATAATTTCTCATGAGCTTCGAAGCAGCAGTTGCATCAAGCCGGGAAGATGCGAACACCTTAGCGAAGTCGCTCATCATGGCAGTAAGAGGACCAACACAACAAGGGTACTCTTCGCTAAAGACAAGGTCAATCAAATCATGGGAACAACTTCGCACAACTCTGCTCTTAGATTTTCAAGGCTTACAAAGAGTTGAGCTCACAAGCGATGATCTTTTCAACATCAAGCAGCAACCAAAGGAACCAGCCAGTATTACAAAAGATTTATACAAGCAAAAGCTCAAATACCAAATATACCAGATGAAGTTGTCATCATTGCAGCAATCAAAGGACTACGGGCAGGTCAACTTTCTTCCCACTTCAAAAGGAAAAGACCAACCACAGTGGAAAAGTTATATGAAGAAATAAGAAAGTACTGTGAGTCTGATGAAGACTACAGAAAAAGAATAGAAGAAAACGGAGAAAGAAACATGCCAAGATCAAATAATAATTTCCAACACTCAAGAATGACAAATGCTGTGCGAAGACCATTTCAGAGGATAAATCACATCAACAACACGAGCGAAGCCGCCAGTCAAGGCCCAAGCTCAAGCAATTAAAGAAATTTTCAAAACAATAGAAGTTACAAGGAAAACTTCCAACAAAGGGCAAACTACAACAATCAAGGTAGAAATTTTGAAAGAAAGATATTGAGGTCTGAGGAAATGTATTGCATCATACATGGCAAAGGGGTTGGCCATAATTCCAAAATGTGCCCAAGAGTAAAGAAAAGCATTGAAGAAATACAAGAAGAAAACAAGGCAACTTCGCAGTTAAAAGTTGTTAATCATCTAGCCCCCAAGGGACAAATTACATGCCAATAACTTATCCTCAGCACATGTTGCTGTAACATCCCAGATGTTAGTAAGCAATTAAAATTATAATCAAGTTCATTATTAAGAATAATCATTTAGCATCATGACATAATTGCATTCATGTTTTAATCATGTCTTTTATGTGGTGCTTTGTTTTATACATGAAATGATGAGTTGATTGCTACTTAAAAACTATTTTCAAAACCTTGTTTTATCCCTTTTTCTATATTTTAAAATTTATAAGGAATTTTGAGATACTCTCAAAATATAGTTTGTAGATCTTGAAAGGAGCTACAATATTGGTATTCAAAGTTTTTCAAGTTTCTAAAAATAATTTTGAATAAAAGTGAAAATACAGTTTTCCAACACTTATTCCCTTTTCAATTTAAATTCATATTTCAAAAATTATTCAAAATTTGGGAAAGCTTTCTCTATGAAAAGTGTTTGGTTTGATAATCTGAACATTTCATAGATTGGAAGATTTTCAAGTTGTTTAGAAAAATAAAAAGTAATTTCAAATGTTTGCTTCTAGAGAATTGGCCCTTTTCGCATTCTTTTTAAATTTGAATTCATATTTCAAAATCTGTGCAGAATTTGAAAATGTTTCTTAAATGAAAAGTGTAGCTCTTGAAAAGTTATGCAAATGATATTTTTGGAGATTTTCAAGTTCTTATATAAATTTGGGAGTAATTTGTATTTTAAACCGAGTGGCAATTCTGTAAATAACTTAAACAGCACCTAACCCTATCGGCGAACGCCATGGCCGGCTTCGCATCGCGCGCCGCCGTCCACCGCCGGGCCTTCCCGGCCGCCCGAGCGTTTTCGGATGCGAGAAACTTCACCGTCGCCGTGTCACTTGCTCCTTCATCGCCCCGAGCTATAAATACCGACCGGACGTAGCCGTTCTTTTCCTTTCTTCCTCCCGCCACCGCCGCCGATGACCTCGCTCCGCCGTCGAAATTCGCAGTCGACGCTCAACCTCTGTCCAATTGCTCTCGCCCAAAGCTCCGCAACTTCCTCACGGTCCTTTTGGGCCAGTCCGTGCTTTCTTTCATCGCCCGAGCTGCCTGCACGCAGTCTTCTTTCCCCGCGGCCGGTCAGTCGCGCCGCCGCCGCCATTTCCGTCGTTTGCCGTCGCCGGAGGTAAAAATATTTTACCTTCGACCCTTTTATCGTGCTCTCCGTGTTATCCTGCGTCTGATGTGCGCCTTGGTTCGAGCAGCGCATTACCGGAGGTCACCGTGCCGTTGTGCCATAGGAGCGCCGCCGCCGCCATCACCGCCATCGACCGCAGCTCTACCCCGCCACTCCGGACCTCTACTAACGTGCGCCTCAGCGCCGTGGTGAGCTCCTGCGTCTATTCGTGTTATCAATTTCATCCATCTCGCATCGGGAGTTGTTGTAGTGCAGTTCGAAGTCGTCGGAGTCCTGCTCGAGGGCTCGGTCGACGAGTCGAGGGGGTGACGGTCGAGGTGCGGGCTCGAATCGAGGGATCAAGTCGAGGGCTCGAATCGAGGGATCAAGTCGAGGGCTCGAATCGAGGGAACGAGTCGAGGGGTGCACTGTTCTCAAAGGAGCAGAGTCGAGGGGGTGCACTGTTCTCGAGGGTGTCGAGTCGAGGGGTGCGCTGTTCTCGAGGGGTAGTCGAGGGTTGCACTGTTCTCGAAGGGTTCGAGTCGAGGGGTGCACTGGTCTCGAGGGGAGGCTCGTTCGCTGGGGGAAGTCTCGTCTTCGAAGCTGGTCCATTCGCTCGACCGGAGTTCCGTCTTCGAGAGGATGCCCGAATTGTAACCTCGAAGTGTACAGTACCTAACCGATCGATAGACCCTCGAGCAGGCTTTGGCTTCGAGCCGTCATAGACCGTCCGTGCGTTAACCCGGCATGCTTTAGCCTGCGGATCCTCGAGCGTCGTTAGTCAGCTCGTTGGACTCCACGTGTTGAGCTGAGTCTGATGGACCAGACCCTGTCGCCGGAGACCTCACCGACGGCAAAGAAATCGACGGTCAACCGCCGCGCGGCCGTCGGTCAGCGCGGGGTTACTGTGCCGATTTTCTTTTTCCATTTTCAGAAAATGATTTAAATGCTATTTTCTTTGAAAATTCATAGTAATTCATATATAGCTCCAAAAATTCTAAAATTTTTTTTGAATGTTCTTTATGATGTTATCTACCTAAAAAAAATATGAAATGCCAAATTTGAGAACTTTAATTTTTATGTCTTGGTTTAATGTCTTTAAATAATTAAGTAAACCCTTTAGTTAACCTAATCATTATAGGGTTTGATTGACCTTGAGATTGATTGATGACCTTAGGTCATTAACCCTAATGACCTTTGGCACTTTAATTAATTGTTTGCGCTTATCTTAATCATATTATTAGGATTTAATTAACGTTATTTTATGTGTTTAGTTAATTATAAAAAAATGACGTAGTTAACCCTAACAAATTATATAAGCGAAGTTTTGTTGGCTTGCAACTTTATCATTAAGAAGAGTTGTACTCAAGCCCTTAATCTGATCATACACTCATCAAGCATCATGTTTACTATTCCATCATGTAAAGCATATTAATTATCGAATAGTTCCCGTTAACGGAGAGTTAACGTATCACTCAGATCCGAAGGACGAGCAGATTCAAGAATCGGGAGTTGATTCAGAGTTCGAGAACTTCTACCTCGAACATCAAGGCAAGCCCCGGATGCATCTAAACCCTATTCTATTTATAAATGTTTTACTGCTTCAGCTCTGGTATGTTGCATTCAGTAATAGGAGTTGAGTGAAAACCCACAAAATTGCATTACCTGTCTTATTCCTTATCCCTTGTTACCTAATGAAAGATAAGTAGTAATGCTTAGCCCTGCTCATTTATTTATTTATTCAAAGGCAGAAGAATGAAAAAGATGAGATTGGTTTTATTGTTGGAATCTTGATGATAGTAAGAAATCGAGTCCGGACGGCGAACTTGCACTGGGAATGGAGTCCCTCTGTAGTGTTCTCGTCTGTTGATGCCCTAGGTCCCGTGCGTTGGTGAACTGTATGATATCGAGAATGTAGAAATCCACATGCATGAAGTGGTATACGGATGGTTGGAGCCGTGTATGCCATGGAGTGACCTAGCGTGGGGTCAGAGAATCCCATCTGCTGTCATAGTGTGTTTTACTGTGGGGTTAAGTTCCCATGTATCTCGGTACGCTGGGCCGCAGAGCTCACGTGTATCATGTGGTGATATATGGCTGAGGTTGTTATCCCGGTATATCGGTGTACCTGGGGTGCTTCGGAGTTAAAGTCTCCGGTATGCCCAGTCGCCTAGGTCCCAGCTGGGTATGGAAATGGATTCGAATCGCCGTTGCTTCTCGGAGAAGAAGACTCGATCGTTGTTCATCATCGTAGTAACAACTTGAACAAAAGTTAAGATTCAATAATGAAGTTGAGTGATAATGGGAGTTAGCCCAAGCAAACTTCTCTTTCTATAAAGCTTTTACGCAAAATTTCTTACCTCCTACAGACCTTACCTTGTCCCTCTAGCCTGCATTTCTGTTTTCTCTACCCTTCTCTTTCGTCGGGTCAGTCTTGTTGAGTACTTTGTACTCAGGGTTTGTTGAACCCCTGTTGCAGGTGCTAATTGGTGTTTAAATCAAGTTCATGTCGGTGGGCTCGACGTGATCTGGTTGTCCCCTCCCGACTTAGGCGTTCCACCTAAGTTGACTTCTGAAGTTCTTCTCTGCTTCCGCCGCTTCCGCAATCAAAGTCAAGTTTGTAAAAGTTAACTTTTTCATATATTTTGTAAACTTAATGTTATTACTCTTTCGCACTCTGATATATGTTTTATCATAAATGTTGTAATGTTGTAGCTACTCCTTTGTTGATCCTGGTATGAGTTGACAAATGTGGTTTAATCGGGGTCCTTTAAGGGCACCCGACAGAGCTTTCTAAGTTATCTGGAACACATGCATGGCTATCAGAAGTCTTGGAGACAATGATAGGTGCGTGTGGGCCATATAATTTAGGAGGTTCTGCCACAGTTGCCACCACCTCTGCCAATCTATAATTGCCAGCCACTAGCAATATGCCCGCAAAACCAATGGGGCCAAAGTCGACAGCAAAGTTTTTATCACGAAAATTCAGTGGCAAACAACAGTCATCAAATTGAACACACCAACAATACCTCCGAAGCATCAACAAACAATGGGAATGCAATTATTTCGAGCAAAGGCAGAATTATGATAATCTTCGGAGGAAACAACATGGAGCTTGACACAAGAAACGAAAGAAGAAACTATTTCAGAAGAGTAAACTCCATCGCAATCGAAGGCCCATTCAAGAAAACAAGATGGTCTCACCTACCAATCATATTTTTAGAACAAGATCTCAAATTGAAAGATTACCCTCACATGGATGCAATGGTAATCGAAGCAAACATTGAAGGATGGGCAGTCTCAAAGATTCTAGTAGATGGCGGTAGCTCCACTAACATTATATTCACATTAACTATAAATGCAATGAAAATTGACAGGAAAACTTTTGGGAGAGCTGAACATCCACTAGTTGGCTTCAGCGGAAAGAAAATAAACTCCATCGGTAGAATTGTCTTGCCAATTTCATTTGGAACAGTGAACAACACAAGAACAAAGCAAATAGCATTCGATATAGTTGAAATGCACAGCCTGTACAACACAATCTTCGGAAGAGGGAGTTTAAATGCCTTCGAAGCAACAGTAAGCTACCCATACCTATGCATGAAAATACTAGCAATCAATGGCATCATAACTGTCTTCGGCGATCAAACAGAGGCAAGAAACATAGAATGAGATGCAAGCCCAGCTTTTAAAAATATCCATGTCATACAAGAAGAAGAAGAAGAGGACGAGCTCAAAACTGAAAATACAAAGACTCAAGAAAAGGCAAAGTCCTGCAAAGACACAAAGAAAGTACCACTCAACCCAATGGTGCCAGAAAGACAAGTTATCATCGGCACAAACTTAACAAAAGAAGAAGAAGAAAAAATAATCCAAGTCCTGTGAAGTAACAAGGACATATTTGTCTGGTCCGCGCAAGACCTCGGAGGAGTAAGCAGAGATGTCATAGAACACAAGTTAAACATTGATCCAAACTTCAGGCTAAAAAAGTAAAAACTCAGAAAGTTATCGGAAGATGGAACACAAGCTGCAAAAGCCGAAGTCCAAAGATTGTTAGATGCAAAAGTCATAAGAGAAGTTCAATTCACAACTTGGCTTGCAAACATAGTCATGGTGCAGAAGAAAAACAAAAAAAGGGCTAAAGGGCGTACCCAGTGCCATAGGCTCCCGCACTGCAGGGTCTGGGGAAGGAAAAATAGCCAACAGCCATCCCTGCATAAATATGCAGAGGCTAGGGCTTGAACCCTGGACCTCTTGGTCACAGACAGTAAAGCTCTACCGCTTGCACCAGGGCCGCCCTTCTGCAGAAGAAAAATAAAAAGTGAAGAATATGTATAGACTTCACAGATCACAACAAAGCAAGCCCAAAAGATAACTTTCCATTACCAAGAATAGACACTTTGGTAGATCAAGCAGCAGGAAGTGAAATGCTCAGTTTCCTCGACTGCTATTCGGCTACCATCAAATTTGGATGAAACAAGAAGATGAAGAGTACACAAGTTTCATTACACCATTTGGAACTTACTATTTCCAAAGAATGGCTAAGGGGCTTCGCAATGCAGGAACAACCTTCATCAGAATGACATCCACAGTCCTCAAAGATCAAATACCAAGAAACTTGCTTGCGTATGTCGATGATTTGGTAGTCAAGAGAAAAAAAAGAGAAGAACATGTCCAAGACTTACAAGAAACTTTCTCAAACCTCAGAAAAGAAAATCTAAAGTTGAACCCAAAAAATGCACATTCGGAGTTCAAACAGGCAAAATTCTAGGATGTATCGTATTTGCAAAAGGCATTGATCCAAACCAGAGAAGGTGAAGACAATACTGAATATGCAAGTACCAAAAAACATCAAGGACATTCAGAAATTAACAGGAAGACTAGCTTCGCTGAACAGATTCATATCTAAATCAGCTGAGCAAAGCTGCCAATATTTCAAGCATTAAAGGGAAAAAAGGAAAAATTTAGCTAGGGTCAAGCACAGCAAGAAGCCTTCAAAGAAATAAAGAAGTATTTATCCAACCCCACAACTTTGGTAACGCTCGATCTAACTGCAGACTTACTGTTATATGTATCAGCAAATGAAAGAACTGTCAGTGCAGTTTTGATACAAGAAGAAGAAAATGAGCAATCAACAAGGCAAATTCCAATATACTTCGCATCCGAAGCCCTGTCAGCATCAAAAATTTTCTACTCAGAAGTAGAGAAGATTGCATACGCAGTACTTATGGCATCAAGAAAGTTGAAACATTACTTCCAAGCACACAAAATAAGAGTACCAACAAATCAACTCCTCAAATAAGTATTACAAGGATGTAAGTCCTCTAAAAGATTGGAAAAATGGGCAGCAGAATTGTCTCAATACTTCATCAAATTTGAGAAGAGAACAGCGATCAAATCTCAAGTACTGGCCGACTTCATAGCAGACTGGACACCATCAAAATACAATCAAGAAAAAATGGAGCAGCCAGAATGGATAATCTATTGTGATGGTGCGTGGGGCTTCGCTGGCGCCGGAGCAGCAGCAATCATAAATTCACCTTCCGGAGTCAAGCTCAAATATGCGGCAAGACTAGACTTTCAATGCACAAATAACATTGCAGAATATGATGCAGTAATATTGGAACTTCGCAAGGCTAGGGCAATGGGAATTCAAAAGTTAATAATCAAAATAGACTCTCAAGTTGTGACTGGGCACATAGAGAAAAACTACAAAGCAAGAAACCCAGAGCTAACAAAGTACCTCCAACTATTGAGAGATCAAGAAAAACACTTCGCCGGATTCACAGTGAAGAGTATCTCAAGAAATGATAACACAGATGCGGACAAAATTGCAAAAGCCGCTGCCCAAAAGTTGGAGCTACCACCAGAAGTATTCTTCCAAACTATTACCGAAGATTCAATAAAGGCAAAAGTTGAACAATCAAAATATGTACATATCATCGAAAGCGAAGACTGGAGGGCTCCAATCATGGCATTCCTCAAGAGATTTTACGAGCCAGAAAATGAAGTTGATGAAATAAGAATGAAGCAAAAGACCAGAAGTTACAAAATCATCAATAAAAGAACTATACAAGGAAGGAATTTGCCAGCCACTCCTAAAATGTATCTCAAGAGATGATGGAAAAAAACCTCCTGAAAGAAATACATGAGGGAATCTGTGGATGCCACGCTGGGGCTAGATCAATAGCTGGGAAAGCTTTCAAGCAAGGGTTTTTCTGGCCAACCGCTCAAAGTGACAGGAAAGAAATAATTCGGACCTGTCACAATTGCCAAATGGTAGGGAGCAAAGTCAATGCACCAGGAACAAACTTACAACCAATTGAACAAACTTGGCCACTCACAAGATGGGGCATCGACATAATTGAAAAATTACCCCTGGCTCAAGGCAACTACCAATATGCAATAGTAGCAGTTGAATATTTCACCAAGTGGATTTAGGCAAAAACCAATCACAAACATGTCTTCTCATACAATGAAAAAATTCATATGGTAAAACATCATATGCAGATTTGGAGTTTCAAGACACATCACAGTAGATAATGGAACCCAATTTGATAGCGAAGACTTCAGAAAATACTACCACTCAATGGGAATCAAACTCTGTTTCGCATCCGTAAGGCACCCAAAGTCCAACGGAGCAGTAGAGAGAGCAAATGGGATAATTTGCACAGGAATATCAAAATGATTAACAGATATAAAAAAGGGAAAATGGGTAGATGAATTACCAAGAGTTATCTGGTCTCACAACACATCGAAGCCAAGGCCAATAGATTTTTCTCTATTCAAGTTACTATACGGAGATGAAGCAATGACCCCCGAAGAAATAAAGTATGAGAGACCAAGAACAAACATTCAAATGATCAAAGAAGAGGATCAAGCAACAAGCAAAGATTTACTCGAAGAAGAAAGAAATGAAGCACGTGAGAATATCAAGAAGTACCAACTTGAAACATAGAAGTGGTACAACAAAAAAGTCAAGCCAAGAGAGTTAGCACCAGGATATTTTGTCCTCAAAAGAAAAAGAGATGAAGACACAGTGGGAAAATTCCAACAAAAGTGGGAAGGGCCTTTCATCATCACAACAACAAATAAAGAAGGTGCATATCATCTAGCAAATCTGAAAGGTGAAGAACTCAGTCACACTTGGAATATAGAAGCACTCCGCAAGTATTATCCATAAGCAAGATTGCAAGATTAGTTTACTTTTCAGCAAAAGTAGAAGTAGAAATTCTCTTTACAAGCAAGTTTACATTCCTGAAAGTATAACTGAGCTGCACTCTTTTTCCACTCAGGGGAAACCATTTGCAAGGTGAGTGGTTTTTTAATGAGGCAGTCTCTTTGTAAATCTCATGAAATATAAATGAGAAAGTAGTTTCTCCAAAGATATGTCTCTACATTGCACAACTAAAAGTACAAAATGCCGAAGAGTATATCCAACATATACTCCAATATCGGCACAAATTTTGCAAAACTAAGTTAGCATCAACATTTTATTAAATCTAAAAAATGCTAATTTATCCAATTCAAAATTTGCTAAGGCAAATTTTTTGACTTTATTTCACTAAGGTGAAAGTGTTTTCAGCTTCTAAGCGAAGCGTACGTGTCCACTTCGAACGAAAAAGAAGGGACAGCGTTTTAAAATTTGCTAAGGCAAATTTTTTGACTTTATTTCACTAAGGTGAAAGTATTTTCAGCTTTTAAGTGAAGCGTACACGTCCACTTCGAACAAAAAAGAAGGGACAGCATTTCAAAATTTTCTAATGCAAATTTTTTGACTTTATTTCACTAAGGTGAAAGTGTTTTCAGCTTCTAAGCGAAGCGTACGCGTCCACTTCGAACGAAAAAGAAGGGACGGCGTTTCAAAATTTGCTAAGGCAAACTTTTTTTACTTTATTTCACCAAGGTGAAAGTATTTTTAGCTTCGAGGTAAAGCGTACGCGTCCACTTCGAACGAAAAAGAAGGGACGGTATTTCAAAATTTGCTAAGGCAAATTTTTTTACTCTATTTCACCAAGGTGAAAATGTTTCAAGCTTCTACGCGAAGCGTACGTGCCCACTTCGCACGAAAAGAAGGGGACAGCATTTCAAAATTTGCTAAATTTTTCGAACCAATTTACCTAAAACAAAAATATTTCTAGTTCCTAAAACGAAACACAAACAACCAAAGGCAAGATTTCCAAAAAAATAAGGACAATAAAAGTAAAATTGTTTATTCAATACTCATTGACACAAGCGAAGGTAAATTCACAAACTTCGCAATACAACAAGATGTTTACAATATAACTTATCCAATCACAAAAATGTGTGTTTACAAAATCAATCATCTTGAGAACTAACTACTTCGACAGCATCACCAAGTATGTCACTCACAACTTTGCTAATAATTTCGTCCACTTCACGGCGTAAATAGTCCTCAAAAACATTCATCGGCGAAGTACTTGACTCAGATGAGTATAAGAAGAAGAGGTTAGAAAACAAAATTCCAACCACAAAAAACTAAATGTTACACGTCAAATTTTTACCTGTGCAAAGTTCGTGAAATCAAAAACTCGACAATTGGGAGGCCTGATACTACGGTATCGTTTATTCACATCTATAAAAAATTTGTAAGATAGAATCACCAAAAAAGTTTAAGTTTGAAACAATGAGAGCAAAACTTACGAGCAAGAAAATCATCGACATCACAACCATCATACTTCGCACGAAAATCATAGAACTCGCTAGGCTCAAAAATGAAGTTATCTTTACACATTAGCAGTGGGATAACATCTTTGACATCCTGCACAGGCTCAGCATGAGGAACCTGCGTAGGATGGACAAATAGTCAAACAACTTCGAAGTATACATTTTACAAAGACAATAACTGAAAACCACTATATCTTAAGACCCTCTCATCTCACAAAAGAAAAAACAACTAGAGCCTAGGATGGCCGCCACTAACATTGCTAGATCCAGCACCACCTTGACCTCAAGCATTGGCCTCCCTCCTCGCAGTCTCCTCCGCCTCCTTTCGAGTAGCCTCCGCCTCCTTTGCAATTTGCTAACAAACAAAAAAAAAGTTAGACATGGAACATATTTGAAAAACAAAAAGGTTAAGTATAAAACTTAACCTCTGTAATTCCCTAGCCTTATCAAAACAATGAGCCCGACCACCTGATCTCCAATACTCCTCTAGATACTTGTTGCACAATATTTGTGTAGCCTTCATCACATTGGTAACTTCATTCACAGAAGGAAACTTGTAGTTGGCATCACAAAGTTACGCAAACAAAGGATCTTGACTTTGTTTCATCAAATGAAACAAAGCACGGGCAGAGTAATATACCCCAATATCAACTGTGGTCTCAGTAACTTAGGACAAATCTTCGTATTGACGACAAAGCCAATTGAAGAAACTCTCACGATCACCAAGCTCCCAACATTTTTCCTTAGGGCGAGTTCCAAACTTGTCATAACATTCAAAACAAAGTTCTGAAATTCGGTTGTAATTGTCGAAGAAGGACTTGTCCTGCTCCTGCAATTTTTTCTCAACTCGTCGTATACCTTCCTTCAATTTTTCATTTTCAGTGACAACCTTCTTCATCTCATCCTCCTTCTCAACAACAGCAAGAGCACTAATCAATCTAGTCTGTTATTATGGGCATCCACGGCATCAGCTCTTTTTCTTTCTCTGCAAGTTGCTCTTTCAAATTTTGAATCTCAACCTGATAATCACGCTCGCGAAGGGCAAAGTTTTTCTCTTTTTCTTCCAACCCAGTCCGTAAACCTCTCATCAGGAGAGAACCTTTGTACATCATTGATAACCCAGCATCAGCAACTTCGAGCAAGGGTTTCTTGGATATTTCAAGTTCTACATCAGGGACAGTGAAGGCCTCATCTATACACTTTGCTAATTGAACCTCAGAAGTGCGAGGCATCATCTGAAGTTTATCAGCCCCAATGCCTATAAACTTGAAACAATCAAGACCTAAACTCTTCTCCTGACAAAATGATAACCCACGCTTTAGTGCATCAGAAACTTCACCTTCGTCAACAGCAGGGACAACAGGTGTAGCAGGATCTTGAATACTAAATTTGCTCAAGTCAATATTTTTCTGAGGAGAAGATGGTGCATGAGGAAAAATAGTCTCTGCAAAAATAAAACCAAACAGTTAGCGAAAGAAAATAATTCAAGTCAAAAGGAAAACACAAAGCCAAAACATTTACCAGTAGAGACACGCTCACCCAAATTACACTCAATACTTTTTCCACTCTCAACATGGATAGTAGAGCTGGACAAGCGCACCAGACGATCATCATTGATCACATCATCAAACACTTCCTCATCACTATCTTCAAGATTAAGAGAGTAAACTCTAGAGCCACCAGTTTTCTTCAACACATTCTGAACACCAACTTCGCCAACCTCAACTATAGCTGGGTTCTCAACTGAAGTTGTTTTCCTAGCGTCAACAGTTTCTCCATGAAGGTCAACAACAGGAGCCCCAGCGTCAAGCTTTGGTGAAGTAGGATCAGAAACTTTATGAGTATCTTCGACAAAAGGTTCTCCCTCTAAATTTTCTTTCCCAGAAACAACAACATTATCCCCAGTAGGCAAAGTACAACCCTGTAAATCCTGCAATCCATCACCCAGCGGAGTAAGCAAAAAAGAAGTCAAGGCATCAGTAGAAAATTTCATAACAATCTCTCTCACCTCATCCTCAACAAGAACAACATCATTAGCCTTCTTGAAATCACCAGCATCATCATTTCCAGCGTCACCAGAACCAATAGCCACATTACCCTCTATATCTAAACTTTGCTCAAGAACAGCTTCAAGATCATCCAAATCCAGCAAACATGAAGGACTTTGATTCTTCTTCAATTTCTTAGCAATAGCCTTGCTAGGACCAGCCTTGTGCTTAGTACCTTTAGCAGTCTCCTTCTTCTGGCCTTGTTTCTTCTCATGACAATAAGCAGGAGGAGGCCGCTCACCATGCTCAACTTGTGCAACTTCAAAAACTCTGTTCAAACATTTATAATCATCACCAATAATTTTAATGATGTTATTTTTCTCACTCAGCACATATTTTCCAAGCAGATCTTCTGCCTGACTTTCAACAGACCTCACAAAGTCTTCATCAGTGGCAAAATTCCGAGGACGATGAAAATCGTTGTCTGAAAACTTGTAATTGATTCCCCGAACCTTCTTCAAGTGAAATCGTTGAATAGACCATCCTTTCTTCAATGGCCAAATTCTGGCAGCAGCATATTCTTCGACAAGATCCCTCGCACATTGAAGCGAAGCAGCAGACTTGTAAACTTTCACTGCAGTTTTCGATATCATAGAAGAAGGAAAAGATGGAGACAGCTTAAACTTCTCAATCTCCATCCTAGCAGCCAATGGATATCTTTTTACCATCTTCTTAGTAACAGGATCCCTCTCTTCAACCATAGAAACCTTATGATAAAACCAGTACCTTGACCACTCACCCTTTCCCCACTTGTTTTGTGTCGCTGGAGAAATTTGAACATCATTACGAGCTGACTTGAAACTAGAGCAAGCGAAATACTTAGTGACCACTCGACCATCAAGCATGAAATCCTTGAATTGAATATGCATCTCAAAAAGCTCACAAAAGGCAGCAATATCAGGATTAGCCTCCTGAGATTTCACAACCGAAACAAACTACGCTAGCCTAACTATACCATTTGGTGTCAAGTGATGCATCTGGATGTTGAAGGCCTTCAACACATCTTCAACAAAATCTTGACAAGGAAATCGAAGACCAGCAGTAAACAGATCCTTGTAGACAATACACTCATTAGGATATGGCTTCGGATTAGTTTCTGATGGATCAGGTACTCTTTCTTGATCATGTTCCACAATTTTCAAATGGACCAGCTCATCAAGGTGACTTTTCTCAAACAAAGTCTTACCAAAAGTCAAGGTGAAACCATCTTCGTCCAAAACTAAGTCTTCTACAGACGCATCAACATCTTCGAGATTGTCTTCTTCAGAATCTACAATATCATCAACCTTCGATCTTTCTTAAGATTGAACTTGATCTTGCAAGTCCCCCGAAGACATCTGTGAAAATCAAAATCAGAAACACTATTCGACAAAATCGTGAAAACCAAGTGAACACAACGGAAAAACGTCAAGAAAAACTATCTCAAACTTTAGGGTTCAAGAAAAATTTAGGCTGAGTTTTCCTTCTTCTAAAAATGACAGCCTAAAGAGGGGGGCCTCGCTATTTATAGGCAAAGCTCGGTCAACAGGTCAAAACTAGCCAACTCTAAAGTTTGGACGACGTTTGTTAGGCAAAGTTTCATATAAACTTCGTGGGATTTAGACCTTTGGAGTAGGCCTTCGCTCGTGAGGGGCTGCTGTTGGGGAACAACTTTGACACACAAATATTCATTCCAAACTTTAGAGATAAACTTTTCATTACAAACATTTGAGATACTAATATGTCCAACGAAGATAACATAGACACTTCGCTGTAACTATTTTCAACTTCGCTTGTGCATTTTCGCATGTTTCAGGTTGACTAGCGAAGATGACTTCGTCGCACTCTAGGCGCTTAGCGAAGATGATGTGGCGGCTTCGCATAAGATTCAACAAGGCGACCTGCGAAGTCATAAATTTGGTCAGAAGCCCAAAGTTGTTTAAAGAGTCAAAGAAGACAATAGCGAAGTGAGCTGTGCTACTTCGCTGATATATGTTTAGCTGGTTGTATAGGTAGTGTTGTGATCTGTTTTATAAAGTTTCTGTGAATAGCGAAGCCAGGGGTCTATAAATAACCCCTAGGATGTAAATTTTTAGCCAGAATAAAATACAGTTGCAATTTGTATATTGTTTTCATCTCATAGTTCACTTCTGTGATCCCTCCACCCCAACAGTACCATCCGATGGGTTTTGAATTTTTTTTTAATCTTGTTATCTGACTGGGACTTTGTTATGTGCGCAGCACAAAGCCAGGTGGGACGTCAAGAACTCAGTGAAGTGAGGATCCTCAACTGTGCCGTGTTGTAATCCTAGGAAATCATCAATATTCTATTTCGTCTACCGTATTGTCAACTTACCGTCGTGCCAGCAATATTTTAGGAATCTTTAAATTTCGTTGAACATTGTCAATTTCAACTTATGCCCCGTTGTTTGTAATTGTTTGATGTAATCGTGTGGCAGTATATTCTGCATGTCTGCAAGGATACAATTTCAAATATATTTGTGATCCCAGTATTATGTGTGGAATAATTATCAAAGGCCAGTTTTTTATTGTCAGGTACCAATGGTCTATTATTCATGTCAACTGAGTGAAATAAGGCATTATTACATCGTGCATTACAAGCATTTCGTACTTAAGAGTCTAGAGAGTCCTTATGAGCGAGTCTAGTTCAGAAGGGTAAAATTACAATACTTATGACTATGTAACAGCACATGTCAGGTGACATGTAGTAAGTCGGAAAGCTTCCTAGTTTTTGTCTTCTCAGGTTCAGCTTCGTCGCATGATTGTTCCTGAATAGCTTCATCTTCGGTCCTCCTGTTTTCTTTCTCAAGTTTAGAATGTTTTTTCCATGAATTTAGTGAAGTGTCCCTTGGCCTCCTAGTTCTTTTTGGCCTGTCCGGGCACGAAATTGTATCGTCACTGGAGGTTGCGATGAGCAGAATTCCTTCATGGCTGCTTCCCCAACCTTGTGATGCTTGTTCACCATGTGAACTCGGTGCTATAATGTTGAATGCTCTAATTGCTTCTGCGAAGGCGTTGTCATCAATTGATCCCTTTGATTCAGACAGCTGTAGTGCCTTCATGATATGTACTTTTCTTTTGAGATCATCTCTCTGCGCAGCCACAATAGCAGCAACGTTTTGTTGGCTCTGATCTTGTAATTCTGCATCCAAGTCCCTGGTCCACCTCTTTTTGATGTTTCCAACGGGTATCTTGTGCTTGTCTAGGTGCACGAGAACCTGCAAATAAGCCCAAGTGTGAAATAGCCAACCACCATCTTACAGACATAAAAGTTTTATTTTTATGAACCATGCTCTATGCATGATAACCCAAATTTTACATCTTTGAACTCATACCTTCAGGCTGTGTCTGCACAGCAATCCGGCGTGCTCGTGTAGGCCGCAGCTGCAATCAACTTTTTCGCCGTCGTTGATAATGACGTTGTGCTTGACTGCGTCCTCTCTTCCAAGATTGCTGTCATGTACAACGGTGAATCTTTTTCCGGACGTGCTTTTACTTACAATTGTGTATGCCCCTGACTCATATAGTTCGTTACAAAATCTGCGGTCCATTGCTCTGGTATAAATCGCTTCAGAATCTTTCTCTATTGCGACTCCAACCCTAACCTGCCTTGATTGCTGAAGCAGAAGCACAGACGGTCAGTCTATACTTTCATCCTCCACTGAACACACCACACACACACACAATTCTTTGATCTGATGAAAAGTGGACGAATTTACTAGCAAAGTATTTTTGAATGCTCACCTGTCTAGTCAGATGGTTTTCTCTATCTTCTTCTTGGTTTCTATCGAACTGGAAGTCCCTGAATTTTGCAACGAAACGAGCATTAGTGCTGACCTCTGTATGAATCTTTTGAGCATGTGGTTTGCGCTCTCACTACGTTGAGTGCTTGTCATGCCAGCACAGAATATGTCCATGAAGTACGGTTTTGCCCACATCCCGCGCATGCGGTAGGCTCGTTGCATGAACTTGTTATCTTCGAGCTTGTATTCTGCTACCAGGGATTGCCATTTTTCCTCAAACTCACTTGGTGATGTTTCCTCTGATATAAGCTTGTTGAATTTTTTTTTGAATGCACATTTCTTGGAATAAGGCGTCCCTATCTTTTATTTAGCATTCCACAGGACATGCCACCTGCACCACCTGTGCCGTGTGCCCTTCATTGTTGTCTTTATAGCTGCTGCCATACCTTGACATTGATCTGAAATAGGGGCCACAAGTTTTTTGGATTCAATCACACCTTCTAATGTGCACTTCATAGTTTTGAAAAACATGTAGTCGTGTATAGGTTTAGGATCATACCTGTCAAGATTGTTCCCCCCCATGATGTCAGTGAAGTTTTGGAATGCCCATTCAAAATCAACCGTCCTCTCTTTGGTCAGCAGCACTCCTCCAAAAATTATTGATTGGTAATGATTGTTTACCCCGACGAAAATCCCAAATGGCAAATTGTACAGGTTTGTCCTGTACGTTGTATCAAATGGCATCACATCACCAAACTTTGCAAAGTCCCTTTTGTTCCTTCCGGTGCACCACAGCATTGACTGAATCTTTCCATCCTGGCCTGTTTTTATTCTGACATCTAAATCCTTATCATCTCCTTTCATCTTTGTCAGAAGCTGCATTGTCTTGCTCATGTCCTCATGTATATCTTCTTGTGCAATTTTGGAACATAGATTTCTGATTGCTTGTTTCCTGATTGTCACTGCCGCAGATGGGGTGAGGGCTCCTACTATACTGCACACCCTCCCTAATGGCACATTGTTTTCTCTTAACCTCTTCACAAACTCTTTTGTCATCGGATCAATGAATCCATGCGACCCCCACTGTTTTTTTTTTTTCACCGCAGGTAGGTGACAGTGGATGGTTGTGGTCTGCTATTACTTTCGATACTATCCATCCATGGTTCTCTGTTCGGTGTAGCCGGATCATAGCTTTGCAACCTGTCCGTATCGATGAAGCTTTTGGGTTTCTGCAGAATCCCTGAAAACCAAGATGAGAGAAGTTGTGTTTTCAATATATTGTTATGTTATCAGGAATAGAGACGCTCACGATATGTTTTGTTTATAGCTACTTGGCATTGATAACTGAGACGCACACAATCTGCTGTGGTTATAATTACTGAACATCACGCACAGGCGTTATACGATCCACTGCATGTATTTCAAAAGTGTTATTGCTAGCTGAATAATACCTCACAGGAACAGACTATATCCTTCCTCGTAGTGTATCCACCGGTTGTTTTCTTCGCTCTTGATTCCCTCACACCGAATCCAATCTCCCAGGAATAGTAGTTGTGAAATTCCTTCCCCTCTTCATACGAGCTGAATGTTGTTCCGATGTAAGGGTAGAAGACAGGCTCTCCCTGACGTTCATTCGCCGTCTCAACTGCCGTCGATAGTGCGGTTCGAGTTGCAGGCGCCAAACAAAAATCAGGTCCTTCCTTCCCTCGTTTCCTGTAGTAACTAACTATCACCAAAGGGCGCATGGCGATTCCTTAATCACGAAATATAAGTAGATCATCTTACCTCTTCTTGTACGACAGTGACGTCTTCACTTCTGATGTACGATCGCCTTCCTGACGCGCAGAACTGATCCACGGGCCTCGACGCCAATCCCCTCTGTCATCGTCGTTACTCCTGCATCAACCAGATCGGCCATGGAAAAGTTGGGTTCAGGTGAAGTAGCTACTATATGGACTGCTTCGTGAGCACCCGCCATCTCGGCGCTACAGTTACTCGAGATCCATGCCGATGCCTTGGTTCGCGCCAACTTGACGGGCCGTGGGTCTACAAATGGGCCGCCACGGGAATTTTATTTTTCTGCGACCATCACTTCCCGCCTGGAAAGCCTCATTCGAATCTTATAATGCGATCTAGCATTACGGCGTTCGCGGTGGATAACTTTCATTACTCAGGGACCGCGCTCGTTTCCGTTCTCTCATCTCAGCCGTTGGTGAATGGGTGATACCTTCCCCCGGAGAGCTGCATTTTATTATGGAATTGTAAGTTCAACAGTCATGACCCGGTCTGTATACTGATTTTTTAAGGGTGTCTTCCTAGTGCTTCGCCGGCGACGACTGTGTGTCATTGCACGGCGCTGAAGTACTGAACAATTCTTTTTCAGATAATGGAATAAGTACTGAACAAAAGGCTCTCTCGGAAAACAAAATGGCTCTATATTTTTTTTTATCTCTAGCTCCGTTCCAGTGGCGCTATGGTGCTGAAGCCGGCCAGATCCAGAAACAGTCCGGTAAAACATGGCATGAGAGAGTTATCTATAAAAATATATATTAAGGTGAGAATTTTTATAGAATATGAAGATATTTCAAAATAAATCTAGAATCAATATACAATTTTATATATTCATATAACTACTTTCTTTAACCATCCACGAAGCCCTGGCCTGTGACTGTGAGCACGCCCTGCCACTGTTCACTTTTTTATTTTTATTAAGAGGAGCAAATCTTGACCACACATGAATCCAGAGGCGGTGTCGTTGGGTAAGGATATCCGTGATCGATACAAAAGCTCGAATCCCCACAAAATTTGCCACACAAGTTAAGATTTTGACACCCTGCAGGTGGCCCTGGCGTGCTGGCAGCTGTGGAAAAGGTGCTACACCGCTATATCCTGGAACGAGCGGGTATCCCTACACCAACTGCTCGGATCCAGTAGGAGCGAAGCTGAAATGGCGTCCCAGAATTCGCAGGAAAAGAAGATCAATAGTTGATCAATGGTGCTTGGTATTTCAAAAGGCAATGGCACAGAGATCACATAGAAACATGAGTTGGTTTTAGCTCTATAACCATCTCATTTCAATCCTCAAGTGGCTGGCAAACGGCATACATGTAAACTGTAAAGATGTACACCATTCGGGCTGTTTCTGACCCCGTTAAAAGAGGTGGCTTAGACGCCACTGAGCTAAAAATCCTAAGCACCAGCGTGGTTAGTGATTTTCCTGAGCTTTCAAACACGTAGTGGTTTTGCTCCTTCCAGATAGACCAAAACATCATGATCGCTAACGCATCGAAGTCCCCAGGGCGTTCTTATAGATCCTCTTCCCTCTTGTTTGCCACTAATCCGCGATCAAGCTGTCAGCATTTTGCATTTTGTATTTGACTGCAACCACAAAGGCTGAAAGACCTGGAACTGCACTTCCCTATTGATCAATTGTCTCCCGGTTTGATCGCGGGGGGCATAAGAACTGCTGCTCTGGATATGACCACGAAAAATGGAAATCAGGTGAGCTTTTTATAATGTTTAATAACTATACTAATAAGATTTTTTTTCCTACCTAATGTCCGACACTTTCGATGTGTTTGAAACAAAATGAGATATTGTGAACTTGAGAAAGATCCTTTCTATTTTTGTGACATCTACAATAGATCGGACATGGATAAACACCATGCATAAGACTGATTTTGGAGTGTAAACTTTTTAAGACTAACGCTCGGTTCGTAGGCAACAACTTTTTAAGACTAACGATTCGGTTCGTAGGCGACCCGATAATACTTTACTAGGAAGTCCATAACTCTTCCATCCATAGCATGGTTGAGATACATAGGTATTTATGGGATGATATTATTTCCATTTGATAAATGGTCTCACCCCAATATTATGTTGGTAAGGTGAAAGCTTCATGTTTGGTTTTGGATAACGAATGACAACCTAGTGTACTAACCTTTGTCATGAGTATTATTAATATGAGCAAGGTGGTACACACCAAGTGATGGAGCAAATGGATCAACCTAGATGGAGATGGTCTAAAAGATGATCAAGTGCTCATGCTTGGAAAAGAGAATGGAGAAAAATAAAATCCTATGAGCTCAAGGAAACGGTATAAAATAGGATATTTGTTTTACCGGTCAAGACGCAACGCAACAGAGTGCGTGATCGGATTTAGGATAGATAATCTTACTATAAAGAGAGGAGATCTTTAATTACAATGGTTATCTACTGCCACTAAGTGTGAGTCTCATTTGTATATGCATATGATTAGAGACGTGGTGAGATGCGTGAAAATTCCCGTAAAAATTTGTTTATATGTGTATGCCATCTCAAGTGCTATGTATGTCTTAGCATTTTTTTTTAGAGATGGTAAATATACGGGAGAAATAGAAAAGGAAAGAAGAGCTGTTATTTTTGGCCCTGTTGGACAGCTGCTCATACTCATGGAGTGACCGGACCAAGAATCAAAGCCAGGGAGAAGAGGCGATTGGATGCAGCTGACTACCCGGACCATAAACCAGGACCAGGAGCACGCTGCATGCAAAGTTGGAAAAGAGAGGCAACGCTGGCTGCTCGAGCATGCGTGGCATGTTGCCATTCGTCCTGGTGCAAGCACGGTGAAGCCGTCTGGAGCCGTCGTCTATGTTTAGCGCATGCAAGAATGCTACTGCTTGCCCGTTGACCAGTGAGCGGGAGAGGGGAGCGACGTGGTTGGCCTGGAACCGCTAGCTGCTGTGCTGCCGCAGGAAGCAGGTGACGCTGTCGAGTTTTCATTGGCCGCTTGCATGCCGTTCCTCTGTCCAGTTTGCATGCAACCGCTGCCGTTCTTGGCGTGAAAGAGAGGGTCCCGCGTGGGGTCCATCATTGGTTGGTCCAGGAAAATGAGGAGGGTGTGCCGTTTGCTGCTGGCGCGTGGGAAGGCCGTGCGAGCGCGTGTGCTGCGACCGTTACACCGTTTTCCTCTTTGGGCCCGCGTGTCAGTGTGAGCGAGGAAGAGGCTTGTGACCGTTGCGTGGGGCTGGCCGGCTGGCCGGCCGGTGCTTTTAGTTGGCCGTGGCTCTATTCTGTTGTCTCCCCCTCCTCAACTCTTGTGCTCATTCATTCAAGAACCCTAAGAGAAGAAAAGCTCTTGTCCTCTCCTCTCTCACTCCTTTGATTTGAGCCCCAATCAAGTGAGAGAGCAAGCTCTAGAGATCGATTTGAGAGCTCCAAGAAAATCTCCTCCCTCTCCTCTCCATTCCCATGGTTGCTAGATACTACCAATCTTGCTCCTAAGGACGATGGTATTCAAGTTACTTTGCCTATTATTATTCCAAGTACCACCAGTGATTCAACAAAAATTCCTTCTCACTTTGTGGTGCCTTCGGAAAGCAAGAAATGATTACCATTTTAATCGCATGCAATGGAAGGCTACTCAGGTTCATTCTGCGGCTGCAGCTCACATCTACACTTATAACTCTGCCCTCATTATACAGAATCCTACTCTCACTTGCACTACCACTCACACCAATACTTATCATGAGCAGCCAGATTCTAATAATCTTTTTGCAGATACCATTTCCAATGTGCCTACAGGTTCCCAAATGCTAACAGCGATGCATCTCCCATCGGACCACAATCATACCACGCCGACCCAATCCTCTACACATTGGCAGAATAACTCTATAGAAACCCATCTTACTATTTTCAGTCAAAATCACATGCAGGGTGGTTTCAATGTGGATGCCAATACTTCACATGATCCTTGCTTGCTTTACTCTCCAGGAACTGTAACATCCCCAGTATTAGGCTTAACCAATCTTGCATTACATTGCATAATCATCTCATGAGCATCTCATTTGCATGTTGATCACACAACTAGGCCATGATATTTGGTGCTTGCTTGTTTATATTTCAAATAGGATATTTGAATGCTAGGTTGTGGTTTGCTATGTAATTGATGCTTGGATTGATTTGAAACTTGTTTATAATGATGTTTGGAGTCATGTTTGTGTTGGTCATATAGCCCAAAAATGATTTGGTTGAGTTTTGACCAAAATGCCCCTAGATGTGAATTCTAGCCCTGTTTAAAATGTGTTAGTTACAGTGCTTATCTCAAGTTGGACCTTTAATATGGTTTGTAGAGAAAAAAATATTTAGAGCAAACTTTATATTTTCACCAAAGTATGAAAATGCTTTTTAGGCCTTCAAAAAGGGCAAAAACAGTGGGTAGAATATTAGAAAATAATATTTTTATAATTTAAATTTGACCCAAATTCACATTTTCAAATCTAGGCCAAATTAGCCAAAACTTTATATATATGAAATGTTCTACTCGACAAGATGAACATTTTTCGTATTCAAAGTTTTTCGAGGTTTGGCTTCATTTGGAAACTACAGCGAGTCAAAGTTTTCAGTTCAAGACAAAGGGGTAGGACCCACCTGGCCCGCATGTCATCATCCACCTCCCCCTCACTTTTCCCCTTCTCCCTCTGCTTCCGTCGCGGCAGCAGCGCCGCAGCACGCACGCGAGCATCTCGCCGCCGCTAGCCGCCACGCGGAGCTCGGCCAAGAGCTAGACGCCATGCCCGCGCACTCGAGTGCCTGCACGCATGCGCGCCCAAGAACTCAAGTGCCCACGCGCACGCCTGCCCACCTGCCCTCGCTTGGGCGAGCGCCTTAAGGCAGCAGCAGCGCGCTTACCCACTCCCCCACTCTCATTTTCTCTCTGCCTCACTTCACTGCCCTCGCCCTTCCTTCCCCTTCTATTCTCTCTCGCGCGCACGGCCGCCATGGCCGGATAGCTTCGCGCCACCACCACACCCAGCCTCGTCCCTCCTCGTCCTGAGCCGGCCGCAAAATAGCGATTCTCAGCTCACGCCGCCCCTCGCATGTCCCTTTTCCGGTGTTAACCGTCGCCAGAGGCGGTTGCCGCCGTGCCGCTCCGCCGGCGAGCCGCAGGCTCGCGTGGCCGGGAGGCCACAGGCCGCCTCAGGCCAGGCTGAGGCCACCAACGGGAGTGCAAGCCCGCCCTAGTGCTCCGCCGGCACCGCTCGCCGCCGGCGAGGTGCTGCACCGGCCGGCCCCAAGCTCGACGCCGTCGGTCTCTGCCTCCGTCTGTCGGAGGTAGAAGACGAGGACCGAAACGTGATTTCGTTACTCTTTCCGGACTTAGCTGCAAACGTTCCTAGACTCAGTGGATTTACAGATCTGCGCTCGCGTAATTTGTAAAAATTTCAGGAGCCTCGAAATAAAGTGTTTGTCCTATATGGATTTTTATTTAATCCCGAAAATGATTTCCAAAAAATAGTATTAAAATTCTAAAATTCATATCTCAGTGAATATAGCTCCGATTTGAGTGGTTCAAGTTGCTAACTTTTTCTTGTGATGTATTCTATCTGTTAAAAATATAATATGCCATGTTTATAGTACTTTTATGTGTAGCTTTATTTAATTTTTGATATATTGATAATCTTAGAAAAATGCATAAGTAAATTCTAGGAAGGTCAGAAAAATATGATTCCAGTTTTGGTGGTCTTCTTTTGAGATGCTCTATCTATGAAAATTGTATCATGTGCATTTGCTGTGTAAAAATATAAAATTATATTTCAAGTGAAATTAAGGGACTATTCTTGAATAAACCGTTAAAGGGACCCGTGCCGCGTCGGACCCAGCGCGGCGCGCGTGGCGGCCACCGGTGGGCGGGGACCGGTGGGGTGCGGGGTGTCAGTGGCGTGGGGGTGTCGAGCGTGGGGTGGATGGCGTGCGCGCGCGCGGCACCGCGCGGAGCCCGGGACGGACGGTGGCGCGGCGCGTGACGGCATGGCGGTGTATGCTGGCTCGACTCTGTGCTGTGCGTGCTGTGCGGTGTCAGTGACCGCTTGATGGAGGCGTCACGTCCACCCACGACTAGTCCTGTCGCTCGACCGCCGTGTGAACGCTCACTCCATGACTCCGCTCATTCCTTTCCTGCTCTGCCACTGTTACTAGAGTACTCCAACGGTTAAAAGAACGTACTACTACACCGATGTTCAACGTGACACCGAAACATTCTCGGGCATACCAACGGGCAACACACCAACACACCAACTAACCAACGCTCAACGGACTACTAAATACCATAAGTTTAACTTAATTTGTATAAAATACGTATAATATTTATAAATTTAAATAAATTTATTAAAAAACTAGACTTTAAGATCTTTTTAATGATACTAATTACTTAGTATAAATTTTTATATATTTTAATATAAAATTAACTGCAGTAGTTTTTTCTGAAAAACGAAAATGACATCTATTTTAATACGGAGGGACCATGGAGCCTCGGGCTATAAAACACACGCGGGAGAATAGGGTCTTCATATGATGAGAAAAAACTCTATTCCTTATTATATTAGATATATTTATGGATTAAAGGGAAACTCAAGGGAAATGAGAAAACAAAACTCTCAGTTATATATACATTGCTTCAACAAATTGAGAAAAATCATCACCTCCTTCAAACTTGGTATGACAACACGAATCTAGAATTAACATGTGTGCTAAAAATGTATTAGAAAGGTTTATATAGGTTCTAGGAATAGAAGAAAAATCAAAAAGGGATTGAAAGATGCTGCGAGAGGGTTGGATATTGGAGTTGTGTCATGACTTATAACTGATCGAATCAAAAGCATGTCACATTCAAGTTGTATAACTTGATAGGATTTCATTATTTTGCATTATTTTGCAAAATTAAACATGGCCTCCGAGTTCTTGGGATTTCATTATATGACTAAGACAAATCAACGTACAAAATCAAAGCTTGAGCAAGAATATATGACTAAGATTCTTATAGGCTACTTGATAGGATTTCATTATTTTGCATTAAACATGGCCTCCGAGTTCTTGGGATATAACATAAGTTTCCTGTGCTCCGGCCGCTATTGCTCAGGTGGTTCTCCTCCATGGCTCCGTGCTCTGGGTGCACGCCAGGTGCTTGACGAAATGTGCAGTAGTAGAGAAAGGTGAAAGTCTTAGGGTAAGGCTACCGAATTGTCGTAGAGAGTGTGCATAACCATTTGGGCTAGAAACCAAACGCAATATTATTTGGACTGGGCTAGATTAGGCACATAAACCAAACAAGTCCAGTTGCACCATGGGGACCTAGTTGTGGCTGGCCATATCCAGGCCGGTCGGCCAGGTTGGCCAGAGCCATGGTATCAAACTCGCTCTGTGTTCGTTGTACCAGTCTGAGCCCGGTGGTGCGCACGCCACTTCTTGACACTTGGTGGTTCTTGTTCGGACATACGCCTGCTACTGGGGGAACACCCGCCCCACACCCACCCCACCCCATCGTTTGATAATGCATCTTCTAACCCAACCCAACCCGCCCCGCTGACCAGGGAACCCGCCCCAGTGCTAAAGCATCACCCAAGAAGTGCATGAAGGTCTGCTTCACGAGCGCCGAGGTCCATGTCGCGTGAGCCCCTGGCGGGGCAGGGTCATGGCCTCACGGGATTTTGTGATGGGGAGTTGTGTGTGAGGACTAATTACTCGACCCGTCTCAACCCGTCTCCTCACGAACCCAACCGGCCCCGACCCGCAAGCTAGAAAAACCCGTTGCCACGCGTAAGCACACACACTTCATATCAAAACCCGCCAAAAAAACCTGTTTCCACCTGTCCCGCTAGCAGGGCTATCCGGACATCCACACGGCCTTGTGATGGATCGATCGTTGGAGCGGGTTGAATCAGGTTGGCACAACGTGCTGAAGTTGTGGCTCAGCACGGTCCATGCCACCGGTGGACTTTTGGCCAAGTGCAACTTTAACTGTCTGATGACGTGTGGTGGTATGCGTGGAGAACCAACATGGTACAACCTTTTACGTAGAGGGAGGTGCAAACATTCTAGTGCTGCTCGATATACACGTGCAACTTATTCATGCTAAACTTGCTACGCGCCTACGCTAGCCTTTCAAGGGGAAAGAAAGAAATTAAAGAAAGAAAGAACGGATCGAAAGAATGTTTTGTTTTACATACACAGAGGAGGGAAGTGTGGAAATATATCCCTTGGGTGCAGCCACATGCGCAACAGACGTCTTCGTGAAAGAGACCCGTCTTCGTGAGAGAGACCCCGATCAAAGCTTCCTTTTCTCTTATTGAGTCCAACTGAGAAGGAAGAAAGACTTCGAGCAAAGCGTTGAGCAGGCGCGCACCATCTATGAGAATGAGACGAGATGTCACGTGGACCACGAAGAGACCGGCCAGCAGCAGCACTGGGCAGGACTGTCCAGACATCCACAGGGTGAGCACGTGTAGCACCTGATGTACGCACGAGGTTACTGTGTTCCAGTCTGAGCCCGGTGGTGCACGCGGCACTTGTTGATCTTGGTGACGCAAGCAAAATAATAAATTCCCTAGACCTTCCCGCTCACACCAATCTTAAGCCAAAGGGTTGAGTAAATTAAGTTTTTTTTCTAATTTGTCAAAAAAGGTGTGTTTTTTCTGATTAAATTAAATTAGGTGCCAATGCAAAAACAAAATGAAATACGGGCTAGACTCGATGGCGAAAAAGCAAAGCAAAATGTTTTGTGCAAAAAAGTTGGCCATTATACTAAGCTACTCCAGAGTCGAATTTTGCCAGCTTTCGATATACACGTACCCCTAGAAGGGGCTTATAGATATATAGTAGATAAAAAGAATGGTGGTATAGATGGCCAACTTTTTATCCATACCACCGTTGAGCGAGCAAGTGGATAGATGAAACCATGCATTCATCATGCACTGAATGGAGCAAATGAACGAATAAATACACTAATTATTTATTCATTCATTTGCTAATGTATGGTTTCATCTATCCACTTGCTCGCTGAATGGTGGTATAAATACTTTATATGTTTGGACTCTGAGTAGTACGCTCTCGGCTCTGCCGTAGTATTTCTCTCTTCCCCTACCTTCCTAGTTCCACCGCCGCCACAACCGCCGCCGGCCCCTACCTCTCCCCGGCGAGCTCGCCGGAGGTAGAGCAGGTGGCCCGACTCCCTTCCCCTGTATAGTTCCCTAGTGGTTTAAGGACCCTTGATGGGTGCGTCGAGGACCATAGTCCTCCTCACCTTCGTCATATGGAAGATGGGAATGTTCACGGCGGCCAGGGTGGTTAGCAGGAGCAACCTCCAAACTATGAAGGTGAGTACCAAAAATAATGCCCATATGTTATCCTATGCTTTTTCCTTGTCCGATCTGGGGCCATGAGAGCGGCAAGGTGTCGTTCACTCCTCGATCGAGCGCAGGAGGAGACACCTATCGCGCCTGTGGTTGTGGCATCATCAACAACAACGGCGCCCTACCCACCCCAACGGAGAGCTTGCGGCGCTGGATCCACCTGGTGTTCCAACGGGATGGCACCCAACTGTGGGCGTCCATGCCGACCTCCTCCGCGGGGGGCGTGGCCCTAGATGGGGAGCAGACATGCGCGGGTTTGCGTCATTGGCGGGCCCAAAGGATATCTAGGTAGGCCTGGGAATACCCTGAAATTTGGCCCAAAAATTTTTTAGTACTTCGTTCGGCCCATGAACTTTGGCCCAATCAGCCTGTCTCGACCCCAACTTCCCCGAGCGGCCTCCTCCCTTCCCTCCCGACGCTCGTGAGTCGCGAGTTTGGGCGTCGCGGAGGCTGAGGCTTAGTCATGGCTCATGGAAGAGGAGAACTGGAGGAGCCAGCCGTCGTCGGCCGCCGCAGCGCCGCTCCACCCCGCGTCCCCGCTCGCCGGCCTCCGGCCTCCCCCGCCCTGCGGCCCTACCTCCACAGGCGACGGCACCGCGCCACCGCAGTAGCTCGCCTACGCCGGGCGTCGGCTCGCCCCATCGGAGCTGGCCAGTGGCCGCCCGCTCTGCTCCTGCTCTTCTGTTCCTACTCCTCTCTTCATGGTGAGTATTCACAATTTTTGTCCAATTTTTTATGGCCAATCTTTCTTGGTTCCTGGTTACTTAGGGTTACCATTTTGGAGATTGGATTGGACTGTAAAGGCTCAGGAATCGGTACATCTAGCATTTGTGAGCTTGAATTGAAGGAAATCTATTGAGTTCTTTCAGGAATGAGGCATGAAGAAATCAAATATAGCTTTTCTTTTTCAAAAACATGAGGAAAAAAATTGCAACTCAGACCGCTCCACCAATTCAGTTATTGATGAAGAATTGTCTATTCCTATTGTAAAAGATCCTTTAATTGCTAGTGTAGAAAGTGCTATTGTAGCTGTGGATAAAGAGTTGTCTATTCCTAGCGTAGAAAATTCTTCTAATTCATTTGCCTCATTTGATGCTAACAAAATCCTTAAGCATGCAACTTATTTTTCAAAAACCTCATCTTATGTATAATATATTTGTGCAAGTTTTGGACCTATTTATGTAAGTTTTGAACATTTTAATTGTATTGTCATAATTTGCTTAATTTATAGCCATTGTACCGAATATTTTATTTGAATTTGTTGTGTCGCGCATGAAAAAAATTTAGGACTACACTGGTTTCAAATCATAGGTCCGCCACTGGTTTGCGTGTGCGCCGACGGAGCTCAGGCGGTGACCGGCCGAGCGGAGCTGGTTGCTCGTGCCTACGCCTGACAGTGGGGGAAACCCTCCCCGACCATAAATGGTCACTCCGTTCACCCGCCCCGCCCCTACCCACAAATGATCCAGTGAACCCGCCCCAACCCGCCTCGTTATTAGTGGGTTAACCCAAATGTATGCAGTCTACCCGACCCAACCCGCCCCGCCTCAACCCGCCCTATTCAATAGTAAATCCATGTCTAAAAATACAAAAATAATAGGAAATGAGCTAGAGAAACCATTTTTCATCTCAAAAAATTCTTTTAAAAAATGTACGGCAAGGTTCATCCCCGTTCAATTCCGTAAACCTAAGCCTAAATCTGCTGCTTCCTGCTCATCTCAGATCCTCGATAGCTGAACCAGGCCAACGATTCAGTTCAGCGACGCCGGAGACACTTCAAATGCATTCAACATTACACAGTTCATCATGCAGCGACTTGTCTCACCTTCGAATTTTGTTACAGTAAGCAAAACATGAAATTAGCTTAGTTATCACTAATTATCATTACCATCAAAAACCGCAGATGTTTAGCAGAAACTACACAATGCAACATCATTGTCTGAGGATCTTCAAGCTATTCATGCTGGCAGAACTAAGAACGGGAGGGGATCTTCAAGTGTTGTTACTCATTACAGAACCAGAACACTTGCAAGCTTCTTAGGTTGAAGATCTCAGATGCAACGTGTGCCAGTCTAAGCGGTCTTGTTCTGTCTTGGTCTTGGCGCAGAGTCACGGCCTATGGCCACAAGAAAGCAACGACAAAAGACAACCTGATTAGCAACACAGAGCAATAAGAACTGAACCATAATACAAAGTGAGGCTACATAGCAAAATATGCGAATATGGAAAAAGTGAAGCATAGCTAAGAAGAGTAATACCTTCACTGATATGTATAAAACCAATCTTTGCAGCAAACTAGAACTTCAAGTGTCCGTGGAAGCATCGAGCTTCGGTTGTCACCAAGAATTGAACCACTTAAACTAAATGCAGATTCTGAAGATACGGTGCTAAGGGGTATGGCTAGAAAGTCTCTTGCCATAAGTGATAGCACAGGGTATTTATTTGAGTTTGTTTTCCACCAACTCAGAATCTCAAAATTTTCATCATCCCTTACAAGGGCTTCTTCTAGATATGCATCCAGTTCAGACTTGTCAGTACCTGTACCTCTCCTCTGAGAACTAAATTGAGCAAATTCTTCATCCAGCCTTCTTTTGCCCAGCACCATCACAGGTGAATCTAACAAGTTTCTAGATTCACCAGATTGGGATGTTGTACTTGTACCATCTGTCCTAAGATCAGTTGCATAACTATTGTAGTACTTTGTCAACCAATCTTTAGCCAAATCCATACTTCTTCTCGCCTCAAGATAGTTTTGAGTTACTTTGCAAAAAAAGAACTCAAGGTAGTCACATTTTCTCCTTGGATCAAGTACGGTGCATATAACAAGAGCCATGTTATAATTACCATCCCAATACTTGTCAAATTTTTCTATCCATTGCCTTAGCCAAATCTCTTATTACTGGATTAGCTTGCCACTGTTGACCTCTTAAGGCGTCATGGATACATAGAACATTGTACAAGAAAAGGTGCGACGTAGGATACCTATCTTCTGAGAATGACTTTGCAGCAGCTGCAAAAGCCCCAAGAAACTCACCCACACGTTCAGCTTTGCTCCATTCTTCATCTTCTGGAATAGGTTGCTGCTGTGCAGTGGCATACCTCTTCAGAACAATTTTATACTCCACTGCCTCAAGAATCATTTCATATGTTGAGTTCCAACGGTGTGGCACGTCAAGCACTAAGCCAGCCTTGGTAGGAAAGCATTCCCTATCAGCTATTTCATTGAAAGCTTGAATCCGTGATGGTGAAGAATTGATATGTCTAATTAGATCTCTTATTGTCTCTATGACACTATTAGCAACATTTATACCATCTTGGACAAGAAGATTTAGTATATGAGCACAACATCTAACAAGAGGATGCTGACCACCAAACAACAAGTCAGCTTTCCCACTCTCTTGCAAAAGATCACAAGCTGTTTTGTTGTTGCCGGCATTATCAAGAGTAATGGTAAACATCTTTTCCTTTATTCCATAATCTACCAGACATGTTGTGATTGCTTCCTGAATTGCTAAACCATTATGTGGGTACTTCACATCTTTGAAAGCAATAATCTTTTTCTTCAACACAAAGTTAGGATCAATGTAGTGGGCAGTCAAACAAAGATATCCTAACTTTTGGTTTGAGGTCCAAAGATCAGAAGTGAAACAGATGCGAGAACTAGTGCTTTGAAGTTCAGTTCGCAAATCAGCTTTCATTCTTTCAAACATAGACACACAGTCATTACGAATTGTTTGACGCCCTATGCAATTTACAGTAGGCTGCATTGACTCCATCCATGGTTCAAATTTAGGATCCTCGAACTTATTGAATGGAGCCTCAGCACTAATGCACCATTCTATCATTAGTTCACGAATCTTTTTTGGATCAAAGGTAAATGGGCCTTGTAATGAACGCTTTTTTAGTGTATCCAGAAACCTTTTTCTATCCTCAGTACTGATTTTTGGGCAATACTCAGCAAGCCTGCAGTCAACTTAGCTCCACAATATTTGCACACTGCCTTCATGACACCATTGACTTCAACCAGCTCTGGCTCAAAATGCTCCCAAACCTTGGATCTTCTACTTGGCGTCTGTGATGAATGGTTGGAGCTATCACTGGTTCCAGATGTTTCTGAAGGAAGACTAGGGAAATCTGTTTCAGAAATGACATATAATTAGCATAACTGCGAAATAGATAGCAGTAAGAGAAGAGTTTCAATTCAGTTATAATTTTAGTCCGGTACTAACCCATTGTCTAGTGTGGTGACTGAACTCACTGTATTGTAGTTCTACTTGTTGATTCAGTCTCCCATTTACGCCAGTGTGCACTTGTGCTATCTAGAAGCTTGTTAGATTCAGTCTCCCATTTAGAACCTTTCTGCAGACCAATCTGAAACCAAAACAATTGCTGATAACCAAAACAATCTGCGAAATTGAAGCACACACAGGCGCACAGCGGCAATAGCTCCTCAACTCGGCAGCCAAAAATAGTGAAATACAAACATAGGGTTCAGCGTGGATGCACGACTCACCTTAGCATAAGCGCGCGGCAAAGCTCGCGCGGCGGCTCAGCGGCGGGGTTGACCAGAGGCTCCGCGACACAACTCAGCTGCGAGGCTCGGAGGAGGCGGGAGGCGCGGCGAGCCTTGGCCTGAATCCAATCACTGAATCAAATCAAGAAGAGAAGGGGAAGGAGAACCGGAGAACGAGATGGAGCGAAGGAGAAGATGTGGGAGCGGATCCGGTGGAGGAGCACCTCGATCTACTCTCGACGTTGGAGGAGCGAGGACACGCTGGAGCGGGGGCGTCGGCGACGATGGAGGCGCTGGCGGCCGCCGTCTTCTCCAACCGAGAGCAGTCACGGGAGGTCGGGAGGACGCCCCAAGTCCCGCCCCATCCCGCCCCACAAGAGAGACAAACCCAACCCGCCCCGCCCGAAATATAGGAAAACCCGTTATCACCCAGTAGTACACACTCCAAATGAAGACCCGCCCCAAAATACCCATTACGCCCCGACCCATTGTCAGATTTACTCGTGCCTGGCTGGTGTCGTTGCCCCTGCTGCCCTGAGCGCCGGCATATGGAGATTCATCTTCTTCTCTTCGGCAATCCGGGCGGCGGCAGGAGGCTCGTCCACGGCGGCTGGGGAGGCGGGCCTTTCTCCGTGATCCAATCTGGTTCGGCGTCTCTCCTGGGATCCAATGTGGGGCCCACCAGCCGCTCCTTGGGACCCACGCGCAATGCATGTAGCTGCTCCGCACCACATACAGGACTGCATGCAGGCCTCCACGACGAGCTGCCCAGAGCCGTTCAGTGCCGCGTGCTTCCTTCGTCTCGAAGGCATGATGCTGGTCAACACGATGCAAGAAAGCAACCTGGCCTTCATGCCAACTTCAGCACGGGGACAACCATCAGCCACGTCACTCTGATTTTCTTTACTGTTTTCTTTTTTGGTTTTCTCGTATCATGCAGCCCATGGTCATGAAGTCCTCTGATCCAACCATACAACTATTTCTATGACGATGGTTTGACGACTATGCCCTCACTTGGTTTTTTGGTTCGAGTTTTTTTTTATCTCCGGCAACGACATCAACAAAATCCTTCGGTTGTCGGCATGTTTTTTCTTTGACGGCTCCACCGACCCCTTCTTCACCGATGCTATGCGCGGTCAGTTCATCCGGGTGCACATGTCTACGATGCCTCTGCGAATACCCCCGCTGGCAGAATCATCCTCCACTCTATTTTAGTCGATGCTGTTATCTTCTTCCCCAATCTCAGGACTGTTATATATCTTGGTCTTTTTTAAAAGACCTTTATGTACTTTGGCTGCTTTTAATATATATAATGCATGTTGTTGTAACAAAAATGAACAAATACACAGTAGGTACTATTGACATGCACGATCATTCAACGAACAAGTGGATACATGGAACCATGCATTCAGCGTGCATTGAATGAGCAAATAGACAGATAAATACACAACAGGAACTATTTACATACAGAACTTTACATGTAGACATTTACTATAGTAAATTTAGAGGCACAGGAGACACAATTTACATGTAGAAATTTACTATGTAAATTTAGAGACAGGAAACTACATATAGAACCATCACATGGTTTTTTCTCTTTACATACAAGAATTTACTCAGTAAGCAAGTGGGTAGGTAAATGAGCAGAAGGTGTAAAATGCACTCATAGTAAGTTTGAAACCTGCGCAGAGTAGGTCCAAAGCAGGTGAACACATTGCCAGATAAAAACAAGTCGGGGTAGGTGGGCACATTTAGTACCTCTCTTCCTTCGTACTCCCTTCGTTCGATGGCCATTTCTATATCAGAAACAATTCAGCATTTCTAGGCCACTTGACCATGCATGGACGGTGGACATTTGTACTTGCACAAGCCTCCATGCATGCATCAAATGGCTTTGTGTGCACGTTGCTCCCGAGGTGTATAGTGTTGGTCGCCATTATGTCGTTTCTCCTTCAGCTCTTGCCTATATAAGCATGTGCCTCCATTGCTTCATCACACCCCTCTCGGTGTGTGCATATGTCCTCCTTGTAGTTCATATCTGAAGAATCAGTAGTTGTGGCCTCGTTGGTGAGCGCCTCCCTAGCCAGCGCAAATTCAACTTCGCGTCCACCTCAACATGCACCATGGCCAACATCATATCGATCACTGCAGACTACGTACAGCTGAAGGTCTGCTGCCTTCTTCCTTGCACCGTTCATCTGCCCTACGCTGCCAGCAGCACTATCGGCACCACCTTTGATGGCGATGGTGCCAGTTACTGATGGTGCTGCTGTCACCACCGACGTTGAGGCAACAACCATAACTGATGACCATCATGACCACTAGTGAGTGTCTGATCTCCCACAATCCAAAATTAATTGTGTTGGACATAGGACCAGACCCTCCCCTCTATTTTGTACTCAACAGTCAAAGAATCCCATGGATGGTTAGGCACTATTTACTAAAAAGTCTGTTTTCTACGTTTCTTATATTTTTTTATGATAAGTAGTCCCTTTGTTATATCCCTGTAGTGTGGTTCTGCCTATGAGGAGCTATGAATAGAGATAGGATTCGTTTTGGGCTGGGTGACTTGTTGCTAACCTTTTTATCAGATAGATGGCTATGGCTCTGATTGGATGAACCTGAACTGACCAGGCAACTCGTCCTCAAGGGAAATAAACAAGATTCATAGCTACAGACATCTTGGAACAACGTAGCTCACCAAACATCATTTAGTCTAATTGTGTACACGTTCAGCATAGCAACATTACGCTTGATCAGCTCTATAATGGCTCCTTGTAATTGTGAATTATTAACACATAACACAGCAACAAAGCCAAATGAATCTGATGTTAGCTATAGGTGAGCAGGGCTTGACAAACCTGCCCTTGACTCGTTTCTGCGTGCATCAGGCTTCAAACTTTTAGCAGAATTTTGGATATTCTTTTGAAGTGCCCTCTACTATTGATTTCAGTTAAAGTAGTGTACCTACATATCGAATAGGATTTGTGTCACCGAAAATATGTATGTTAGTACTAAGCTAGAGGAAAGTTTCCAGCTCCACCTTACAGAAGGTGAAAGGATCTGACCTCGTATCATCCCTCCCCGCCCCTTTTCTTTGGAACATTAAAATAGATTTGTTTAACTTCCTTGGGCTGTACTTTCGTCCACAACAAACACTAACATTTGGAACCTTAGCATACATCTACTGAAATGTTGAATAAGCAACTATATAGTAACAACAATTAACATTGTCTACAAATATGAGGGGTGCAAACACATGGATTAAGCAAGACTGAAAGAGTAGTCTACACGAAGCATATGTTAACACTATTAACTAATAATCACTAACAGTCACATTTTTAAACCAAAATCAATATCATTAATTTGGAAATTCCCGTTGACGGTCACTAATGCTAATTTTTGTCCATCATCTATTACATGATATGATCCACAAAACATAGTTGTAGGGTTTGAAACTAACGAGTTCCACGAGTTTTGGTGAATCTATGTTTTACAGGGCTTAAACTAGAAAATGACCAGAATCACCAAATAGAAGTATCTCAAATGATGAATTAGAATACACCATTGCGAAGAGCTCATCAAGACATATGGAATAGATCTTTGATTCACCCAAATTGGAGTCCAGACGACAAAGTTACGCCTTTCGGAAGATTACAAATGGGCTTCCAGAGCAATCCGGACTAAATTGGGCATATCTCCCTCATCCGGACTCCGTTTTCAGCGATCCAGGACTCTTTGGAAAGCTAATGAAGAGATCTATCGGCCCATGAAGAAACAAGCCCACCTAGAATTGAGCTGGGCCAGCCGGTCCCACATGTAAGTCCGAACGGCCTGCTCCGGGCCCACCTGTCAGTCATCTTCGCGTGGCGGTCTCCAACCGACCTCTACGACGCATATCAACCATTGTTTCAAGTCGGTTTGATCCGAGGGCTATGGTTCATCCCACCGGGCTATATAAGCAGGGGCAGACCCCCCTGAGGAATCATCTAATCATAATCATTGTTCAGGGTAGTCCCTCGAAAGGATAACCTAGAGCATCCACCATCTAGGGCATAGCTAGAACATAAGAATAGGAATTAGAGGAGACAAGCAGCGCTTGGGCTCCAGATGTAGTCATAAGGAGGCTTGGTAATGTCTCGTAACTCTCTCTTGTATTCTCAGTATTAATCTATTTGTGTTTCTAGTTCATCGTGTTCATCTTCTAGTTCATCTCTGTGTTCTTCGTGTTCATTGTCTAATTGTCTAGTTCATCGTGTTCTTGTTCTTGTTCATATTTATGTTCCTCACCATGACTTGTTATGATATTAGATTCATAATTATAATGTTCATTGCCTATGTTGGTTATATGTCTAGTTTAGTTGGAGTAGTTTAGTGTTTATGCTCTTGCTCGTATAGCACTCATCTTGGTGTACACGAGGTGGGTGGTAGAGTTAATGTAGGTGTGGTGCCTATGTTAAACCTATCTGCGAGTGCACCCTATGTTCCGGGCCGTGTGGTAGATCACGAAGGTGACTATTATAGCTTTGTTGAGTCCTCTGTAGTCCACTCCCCAAATGTACGACTTAGTAAGGCCTATAGTTGCGGGGTGACGTCTTGCTATGTTCATGACCCACCTTGGCAATGTCTCTTGAGTATAGATATTAGATTATTTTGACCATGATAGCTAGATGTAATTGCACTAATTGACGTAGCTCAATGATCTATAGTTATAATGAACCCTAGAAGTTATGTATCTTTATTTCCTAGTTCTTTCTAGAATCACGCCCAAGAAGGAAAATGCTCGGTGGAACCTCCTTTGGACTTTGTTGAATTATTATTATCCTTATTTATTATTATGATCCCTGTTTTGAGAAGATCTAGTAGACCTCTTTTCATAAGTGTAAGTTATTGCTTTATTCTCAATACCTCCTTCTGCCTTCCTAGTGGTGAATTATAAATAACGATACTTAGAACTAACCTGGGTGAAATGCTATAACTTTTTCATTTTATGTGAAGTGCTTAGAATAATACAACCATATTTCTTACATTGTGTTAGGGATGACAACTTAACTTGAGCGGTGTAAGGAATGCCAACAAACATTTCTGATGCCAATGCCGGGAAGGCAATGGAGGTCTAGAGGAGGAAATTGAATATCTAGGAATAATCTTACACATGTGATAATTGAGACATACTATTGATCTTTACTCGAACAGGATTACCCTTGTCCTTTTCTATTTTAAATATTTTATGCAGGGTAATGTAAGACTGGATTTGATCAACCAGCAAACTACGTTGATGATCCCAGACAATAATTAGAAGAGCTAAGGCACAACTAACAAGAAAGATCCCAACCACTTTGCCAGAAGGTCAACCAACAAGTAGCTTAACACCATTGTTAGAAGCAATGGCTGGCAAGACTCTCTGAGAATTCTCCCCTCCAACCACTGATAATATCAGGACTGGACTGACAGCTAATGTGGGAGATGATGGATTCAAGCTCAAGCCAGCTTTGCTCAACATGGTGCAAGCTAACAAGTTTTGTGGGAAAGCACATGAGAATGCAAATGCTCATCTCCAACACTTCCTGGAGATTTGCAGCACCTTCAGCCTCAAGAGATGCCACCCTACTCCGCCTGTTTCCGTTCTCACTCTTGGGAAGGGCGAAGCAATGGTTCTACTCCAACAAAGATAAAAATACTACATGGGATACCTGTTCCACTGCTTTCCTAGCAAAACTCTTTCCCATAGGCAAACCAAATGCCCTACGTGCAAAGATTTCAACATTTTAGTAGCAGTATGATGAATCTGTCCCTGAGGCATGGGAACGCTTTCAAGATTACATTGTAGAATGCCCTCACCACGGGATGGAGGATTGGTTACTTATGCAACATTTTACCATGGGCTCACCACAAGTTCCTGTGAGAACATTGATGCAGCTGCTGGAGAATCGTTCTTGTCACTCACTATTCGTGAAGCAACTGCTCTTGTTGAGAAGATAGCTTCTAACCAGAGATGGAACAAAGAACACACTCAAGCATGCAAGAGAGGAGGAATGCATCAAGTCAAAGAGGTAGACATGTTGTCTACTAAGATGGACTGCTCATGAAGAAGCTTGACGAAAGTGATCAACAAAAGAAGAAAGTCATGCACATCTTAGACTCTCATATGACTTTGAAGAGTATGGAGGCACTGGCCACATAGGAAGCAACTGTCCTGAAGTTCTTGGAGATGTTAGCTACATCAACAACAATTCCAACTTTCATCCCCAACAGAACCAATGATGGAATCAATAGAATCAACGGTGGAATCAACCAAGGCCCAATTATCAAGGTAATTATCAAGGTAACCTCTAAGGTACTACCAAGGTAATAATTTTAACAACCCCCTTTGAGAGATATGATTACTAATCAAAATAAATTTATTAAGAATATGTATAGAAAGATAGCTTCTAATGATAAAGTTCTTGAAACTATAAATAATAGAATGGATAGATTTACTTCTGCCATAATGAATTTGCTTAGCTTTAATAAGATGATGGAATCACAACTCTCTCAGTTAGCAGCTTCAGTACCTGTGACCAAAAAAGGTAAGATTCCAGGGAATCCTGAGGAATTAGAAACTGCAAATCTTGTAGATATTTTCAATGCAGGAGAATACTTCCACCAAGACCACAGTGGTGGCCCGATGGCAGATATCCTAAAAAGAAGGGAGACCCATGGAGACCCGTCATCCCCATCCACATTGGAAATCATGAGTTTGAAGAAGTTGTCTGTGATCTAGGAGCAAGTGTCAACATCATGCCTAAGGTAATATATGAGAACATTCATGGTAACCCTTTGTTGTACACAACCATGTGTTTGCAGCTTGCAGATCAGTCATTGTGCTACCCTAAGGGAATCCTTGAAGATGTGCTCGTAGGTGTTGGACACTTGTATCTATTGTTAGATTTTGTGGTGACAAAAATAGGAGGAGATGAAAGAGCACCAATTAATTTTGGAAGGCCAATCCTCAGCTCAACTAAAGCCATCATCTACACCGATAGTGCCAAGATATGTTTCACCATAGGAGAGAGCAAGGAATGATTCAATTTCAAGAATCATACGTACACCAACCGAGTTCATCCTCAGCACCCATACGATTACTTGAGTTTTGACAAGCCCAAGGAAGAAAAGAAGAACAATGCCCCGATGAAGAAGAACAAGATTCAAGAGAAGAAAGCTCAAGTCAAGAAGAATGTCAACACTTATGAAGGTATACTACCAACTCCAAAGAACAACAACAAGAAGGGGAAAGCAAAGTTACCTATTCAAGAACCAGTTTGGATGGTCAGCACTTTTGAACCACCCAATGAGACTGCTCTTCCCTCGATAAGTTTTGAAGATCCTGGAGTACCTACTATAGATTGTATGATCAAGTAGAGTACCTTTTACAAGACATTCGGTGACATTGGCTCAAGTGTCAACATAATGTCCATAGTAATGTAATAACATTTATATCAAAATACACCCTTGCACCCAACATATTTGCAGCTGCAGTTTGGGGATCAATCGTTCCAATTTCTAGAAAGAATAGCCTAGGATGTAGCCATCAAGATCAGGGATCAAGATCTGGTTGCCGACTTCATGGTTTTGGACATGAGAGAAGAAGATGATGTTCACCTCATCCTAGGAAACCAATGCAATCATCTATATGAAGTAGGGAGAGATTCACTTCCACTTTCCTGGGAGAAAGGTACGTTGTTACTTTAATAATTACATTTATTGTGAGAAATCCAATAAGAACAGGAATGGAAGGCATCGCTCTCAACGCCAAAGAAAGAAAATCATTAAGGAGGAAGGGTCTATTCAAGAGGACAAGGTAATGGAGGAGATAGCTGCCTTAGAGATCCATGAAGAAGAAGAGTCAAAAATAAGAAGAGTATGGAAGAAGAAAGAAATACAACCAGCAAGCACTCCAGCACTAGAAGAGGTCATCAAGAACCTAAAATGGAAGAAGATAAGGTAAGGGAGGATTTTATCCCCGTAGACACCTCCTCAAGTGCTTGAATAGGGAAGGTCTGGTTCGATGGACCAAAAACTCCGAACCTTCGCCAAAAGGTAAATATGTAGTTATTTGCATATTTAATTACCTACATAAGTACCTGCATATTTGTTTCCTTGCATAAGTCTTTACTTTAGCATATATACTTTTAGCATCCTTGCATTAGAAAAGAAAATAAAAATGTTGTTGCATTATCTTATTGCATCTAAAAAAATTGATAAAAATAAAAACCTTAAGCCCCATGTAAATCTTTTATACTGTGGTGGCACAAAAATAAATTTACTTCTGCATGCATAAATAATGAAATCCTAAAAATATTGAATGAAAGTTCTGAAAGGTTCTTGGCAACCAATGAAGGTTTACTTTTTGTTGGGGAACAACTTTGACATACAAACTTCTGTCTCAAACTTTGGAGTTGAAGATAAAACTTTTCGTTGCAAATATCTGGGGTAATACATTGTCCGGCGAAGATGACATGGACACTTCACTATGGTTAAATCAAACTTTGAATATATATTTTTGCACGTTTCAGGTTATCTGACGGAGGTGACTTCACTGGACTTCTGATGACTGGCGAAGCTAACATGGCATCTTTGCACAAAGGATCAATAAAGTTATCTACTGAATCAAGAAAACATGATTATACTTGGAAGTTGCTTAAAGAGACAATAGGATAAAGGCGAAGTGTGTTTCAACACTTCACCAGGTTGTTCTTTAGCTAAATGTATAGGAATTGTCTTATCTGCTTTTGTAAAAAACTTTGAATAGCGAAGCCAGGGGGTCCATAAATACCCCCTGGGGTGTAAATTTTTGGGCAGAATGAAATACAATAGCGATTTGCTTGTTGTTTTCACCTCAACTTCACTTGTATGATTTTATCACTCTACATCTGGAGCCGTCCATTTGTGTGATCAAAGACACTCACGACCACCACGCGAAGAAAAAATGGGAAGACCCAGCAAAAAGTCAGCTCCGGCTGAGGATAACACAATACAAGACAAAGAGCCCACCATAGAAGATGAGACAAAAACTGAGACCAGACGCATCTAAGAAGAAGAAGAGACTTAGAACGAAGAAAGAATGCTCAAAGAATTCAAAGATTAACTTATAATTAAGAAAAAATAGCTGGAAGAGGCAAGAGCAAAAACTAGAGAAAAATCCCTAAGACAAAGAATAGCAGAAGGAGAGGCTGAATTTAGAAAGCTGAATGATGAAATAGAAAATAAGAGAGAAGTCTTGATCCAAGAACTAAATTTAGCAAGCAAAAACACCACCAACAAAGAAAGCCAAAGTCAAGTAGCAACAATCGACACAGAGTCGCTTTTATCAATCGACATTCAACTAGAGAAGTGGCCAACATGATTGAAATTCAACATCATCCCAACCTACAATGGCATGTCCGACCCAAGACATTTCCTGATGAGCTTCAAAGCGGAGGGGACGCAAACACTTTAGCAAAATCACTCATCATGGCAGTAAGAGGACCAGCACAACACTGGTACTCTTCGTTAAAACCAAGGTCAATCAAATCTTAGGATCAACTTCGCACAACTCTATTCCTCGACTTTCAAGGCCTACAAAGAGTTGAACTCACAAGTGATGACCTCTTTAACATCAAGCAGCAACCAAAAGAGCCACTGAGCCAGTACTATAAAAGATTTGTACAGGCAAAAGCTCAAATACCAAATATACCAGATGAAGTCGTTATCATAGCAGCAATCAAAGGACTTTAGGCAGGCCAACTTTCCTCACACTTCAAAAGAGAAAGACCAACTACAGTGGAAAAACTAGATGAAGAAATGAGAAAGTATTGTGAGTTCGACGAAGACTATAGAAAAAGAATAGAAGAAGAAAATGGAGAAAGAAACATGTCAAGACCAAATAACAATTTCCAATACTCAAGAGTGACAAACGTTGTGAGAAGACCATTTTAGAGGATAAATCATATCAACAACACAAGTGAAGCCAATAGTCAAGGTCCAAGCTCAAGCAATCAAAGAAATTTCTAAACAACAGAAGCTACAAGGAAACCTTCCAACAAAGGGCAAACTACAACAGTTAAGGCAGAAGCTTCGAAAGAAAAATATTGAGGCCCGAGGAAATGTATTGCATCATACATGGAAAAGGGGCTGATCACACGTCCAAGATGTGTCCAAAAGTAAAGAAAAGCATCGAAGAAATGCAAGAAGAAAATAGGGCAACTTCGCAGTTGAAAGTTGTGAACCATCTAGCTCCCTAAAGGACAAGTTACATACCAATAAGCTATCCTCAACAAATGTTGCCACCACCTCTGCCAATCTACAATTGCCAACCATTAGCAATGTGCCCACAAAATTAGTGGGGCCAAAGTCAACAGCAACGTTTCCATCCTGAAAGCTCAGTGGCAAACAACAGTCACCAAATTCAACACAACAACAACACTCCCGAAGCATGAACAAGCAATAGGAATGCAATCATCCCAAGCAAAGGAAGAATTATGACAATCTTCAGAGGAAACAACATGGAGCTTGACACAAGAAATGAAAGAAGAAATTATTTTAGAAGAGTAAACTCCATTGCAATGGAAGGCCCTTTTAAGAAAACAAGATGGTCTCACCTACCAATCACATTTTCTGAACAAGACCTCAAGCTCAAAGATTATCCTCACATGGGGTCATAGAAGCAAACATCAAAGGTTGGGCAGTCTCAAAGATTTAATTAGATGGTGGCAGCTTAGCAGATATAATATTCACAACAACTCTAAATGCAATGAAAATTGATAGAAAAACATTGGGAAGAGCCGAACACCCATTAGTCGGCTTTGGCAGAAAGAAAATAAATTTCATCGGCAGAATCATTTTAATAGTCTCTGGAATAGTGAACAATGCAAGAACAGAGCACATAGCATTCGACATAGTCGAAATGCACAGCCAATACAATGCAATCTTCAGAACAGGAAGCTTGAATGCCTTCGAAGAAATAATAAGCTATTCATACTTGTGCATGAAAATGCCAGCAGTCAATGGCATCATAACAGTCTTCGGCGATCAAACAGAAGCAAGAAACATAGAAAGGGATTCAAGTCCAGCTCTCAAAAAATTCCATGTTATACAAGAAGAAGAAGAAGAAGAAGACGAGCTCGAAACTAAAAATGCAAAGGCACAAGAAAAAGCGAAGCCCTACGAAGACACAAAGAAAGTCCCACTTGATCCGATGGTACCAGAAAGACAAGTCATCATTGGCACAAACTTATCAAAAGACGAAGAAGAAAAGTTAATTCAAGTCTTGCGAAGTAACAAAGATATCTTCGTCTGGTCTGCACAAGACCTTGGAGGAGTAAGCAGAGATGTCATAGAACACAAGTTAAACATTGATCCAAACTTCAGGCCAAAAAAGCAAAACTCAGAAAGTTGTCAGAAGACAGAACACAAGCCGCAAAAGCCGAAGTCCAAAGACTTTTAGATGCAAAAGTCATAAGAGAAGTACAATTCACAACTTGTCTTGAAAACATAATCATGGTACAGAATAAAAACAAAAAATGGAGAATGTGTATAGATTTCACAGATCTCAACAAAGCATGCCCAAAAGACAACTTCCCACTACAAGAATAGACACTCTTGTAGATCAAGCAGCAGGAAGTGAAATGCTTAGTTTCTTTGATTGTTACTTAGGCTACCATCAAATCTGGATGAAAAAAGAAGATGAAGAGTACACAAGCTTCATAACACCATTTGGAACTTACTGTTTCCAAAGAATGCCCAAGGGGTTTCGCAACGTAGGAACAACTTTTATCAGAATGACATCCATAGTTCTCAAAGATCAAATACCAAGAAACTTGCTCGCATATGTTGACGATTTGGTAGTAAAGAGCAAGAAAAGAGAAGACCACATCGAAGACTTGCAAGAAACCTTTTCTAACCTCAGAAAGGCAAATCTAAAGTTGAACTTGGAAAAATGTACATTTGGAGTTTAAACAGGCAAAATCTTAGGATGCATCATATCTGCAAAAGGCATCGATCCAAATCCAGAGAAGGTGAAGATAATACTAAACATGAAAGTGCCAAGAAACATCAAAGACATATAAAAATTGACAGGAAGATTGACTTCACTGAATAGATTCATATCAAAATCAGTCGAGCGAAGTTTACCAATATTCCAAGCCTTGAAAGAAAAGAAGGAAAAATTCAGCTGGGGTCAAGCACAACAAGAAGCTTTTGAAGAAATAAAGAGACACCTATCAAACCCCATAACTTTAGCAACACTTGATCCAACAGCAGATTTACTATTATATGTATCAGCAAATAAGAGTACAGTTAGTGCAGTGTTGATACAAGAGAGCAAAGCGAGCACTCAACAAGACAAACTCTAGTATATTTTGTATCTGAAGCCCTGTCAGGATCAAAAATTTTTTACTTAGAAGTTAAAAAATAGCATATGCAGTACTCATGGCATCAAGAAAGTTGAAGCATTACTTTCAAGCACACAAAATAAAAGTACCAACAAATCAACCACTCAAAAAAGTGTTACAAGGCTGCAAATCTTCTAGAAGATTGGGCAAATGGGTAGCAGAATTATCCCAATACTTCATCAAGTTTGAAAAAAGAACAGCGATCAAATCACAAGTACTAGCTGACTTCGTAGCAGACTAGACACCATCTAAGCACAATCAAGAAAAATGGAGCAGCCAGAATGGATAATCTGTTGTGATGGTGCTAGGGGCTTCGCCGGCGCCGGAGCAGCAGCAGTCATAACTTCACCTTCTGGAGTTAAACTCAAATATGCAGCAAGACTAGACTTTCAATGCACAAACAATATTGCAGAATATGAGGCAGTACTATTAGGACTTTGCAAAGCAAGGGCAATGGGAATTCAAAAGTTAATAATCAAAATAGATTCTCAAGTTGTATCTGGACACATAGAGAAAAACTACGAAGCAAGAGACCCAGAGTTAGCAAAGTACCTCCAACTATTGAGAGATCAAGAGAAAGACTTCGTCAGATTCACAGTAAAGAGTATCTTTAGAAATGATAACACAGATACAGACAAAATTGCAAAAGCTGTTGCTCAAAAGTTGGAGTTACCACCAGAAGTATTCTTCCAAACAATCACCGAAGCCTCAACAAAGACAAAAGTTGAACAGTCAAAAGAAGTACACATCATTGAAAGCGAAGACTAGAGGGCTCTAATCATAGCATTCCGAAGAGGATTTTATGAGCCAGAAAACGAAGTTGATGAAATAAGAATGAAACAAAAGAATAGAAGTTACAAAATCATCAATGAAGAATTGTACAAGGAAGGAATTTGCCAGCCATTGCTAAAGTGCATTTCAAGGGAAGATGGAAAAAATCTACTGAAAGAAATACACGAGAGAATTTGCGAATGCCATGCTGGGGCTAGATCAATAGTTGGGAAGGCTTTCAGGCAAGGGTTTTATTGGCCAACCACCCAAAATGATAGCAAAGAAATAATTCGAACATGTCACAACTGTCAAAAGGTAGGAAGCAAAGTTAATGCACCAGGAACAAACTTACATCCAATTGAACCAACTTGTCCACTCGCAAGATGGGGCATCGATATAATTGGAAAGTTACCCACAGCCCAATGCAACTATCAGTACGCAGTAGTAGCAGTTGTGTATTTCACCAAATGGATTGAGGCGAAGCCAATCACCAACATGTCCTCTCGCACAATGAAAAAGTTCCTATGGCAAAACATCATATGCAGATTTAGAGTCCCAAGACACATCACAGTAGACAATGGAACTCAATTTGACAGCGAAGACTTTAGACAATACTGTCAATCAATGGAAATCAAACTTTGCTTTGCATTAGTAAGGCACCCGCGGTCCAACGGAGCAGTGGAAAGAGCAAATGGGATAATTTGCACAGGAATTTCAAAATGCTTTACAGACTTAAAAAAGGGAAAATGGGTCGATGAGCTACCAAGAGTAATCTGGTCTCATGACACTTTGAAGTCAAGGCCAACAGACTTCTCTCCATTTAAGCTACTATATGGAGATGAAGCAATGACTCCTGAAGAAATAAAGTACGAAGGGCCAAGGACAAACGTTCAAATGGTCACAGAAGAAGATCAAGCAGTAAGCAAAGACCTGCTTAAAGAAAAAAGAAATGAAGCACTCGAAAATATCAAGAAGTACCAACTCGAAACAAAGAAGTGGTACAACAAAAAAGTCAAGCCAAAAGAGTTAGCACCAGGAGATTTTGTGCTCAAAAGAAAATGAAATGAAGACACAGTAGAAAAATTCCAGCAAAAGTGGGAAGGACCTTCATCATCACAAGAACAAACAAGGAAGGTGCATACTATCTTGCAAATATGAAAGGTGAAGAACTCAATCACACCTGGAACATCAAAACAAAACAGAAGAAGAAGGGTAGTTTACATTTTCAAGCAAAGTAGAAGTAGAAGTTTTGTTCAAGTTATCATGTAACCGAGCTGCACTCTTTTTCCACTCAGGGGAAGCCCTTCACAGGGCAAGTGGATTTTTAACGAGGCAGTCTGTTTGTAAATCTCATGAAGTATAAATAAGAAAGTAGTTTCCCCAAAGAAATGCCTCTCATACTTTTTGACCAAAAACAAAAATGCCAAACAATATATTCAAAATATACTCCCACATCGGCATAAACATTGAGAAGGGTAAGTTAGCATCAACATTTTATTAAATCTAAAAAATGCTAACTTATCCAATTTAATCATGTTTTGTTCAAATTTTTCGACTTAATTTCACTAAGGTGAAAAATGTTTTAGGCTTCTAAGCGAAGCGTACGTGTCCACTTCGAACAAAAAAGAAGGGACGGCATTTCAAAATTTGCTAAGGCAAATTTTTTGACTTATTTTTACTAAGGTGAAAATGTTTTAGGCTTCTAAGCGAAGCGTATACGTCCACTTCGAACGAAAAAGAGGGAACGGTGTTTCAAAATTTGCTAAGACAAATTTTTTGACTTTTTTACTAAGGTGAAAATGTTTTAGGCTTCTAAGTGAAGTGTACGCGTCCACTTCGAACGAAAAAGAAGGGATGGCGTTTTAAAATTTGCTAAGGCAAATTTTTTGACTTATTTTCACTAAGGTGAAAATGTTTTAGGTTTTTAAGTGAAGCGTACGTGTCCACTTCGAACGAAAAAGAAGGGACGGCATTTCAAAATTTGCTAAGGCAAATTTTTTGACTGAATTCACTAAGGTGAAAGTGTTTTAGGCTTCTAAGCGAAGCGTACGCGTCCACTTCAAATGAAAAAGAAGGACAGCGTTTCAAAATTTGCTAAGGCAAATTTTTTGATTTAATTTCACTAAGGTGAAAATGTTTCAGGCTTCTAAGCGAAGCGTACACGTCCACTTCGAACGAAAAAGAAGGGATGGCGTTTCAAAATTTGCTAAGGCAAATTTTTTGACTTAATTTCACTAAGGTGAAAATGTTCAAAGCCTCTAAGTGAAGCGCACGCGCCCAATTCGAACAAAAAAGAAAGGGACAACGTTTCAAAATTCGCTAAAGTAAATCTTTCCATTCAGTTTCAACAAAATCTAAACAATCCAAAGTTTTTAAGCAAAGATCACATACATACTTCGAACGACAAAAAGGACAACATTGTAAACATTGCTAAAAGCAAATTTCCCAAACATGTGGACAACACAATTCAAAAAGTTTATTCAAGTACTCATTCATACAAACGAAGGTAAACACATACACTTCGTAATACAACAAATGTTTATAGTACAACTTATTCATATGCAAAAAATATTTATTAGTCATCTTGAGAGCTAACTACTTTGGCAGCATCACCAAGTATGTCGCTAACAACCTCGTTAATGATCTCATCCGCCTCACGGCGTAAATAATCTTCGCAAACATTTGCTGGCGAAGTACTCGACCCGACGACTATGAAAAAGAAGTTAGCATATAAATGTTCAACCATAAAGCAAACAAAATCTTACATATCAAATTTTACCTGAGCAAAATCTGTGAAATCAAACACCCGACAGTTGGGAGGCCTGATACTACGGAATCATTTATTCACATCTACAAAAGTTTTGTAAGACAGAATCCACAAGAGCTCAAACTCAAAGTAACAATAAATAAAGACTTATGAGCAAGAAAATCATTGATGTTACAGCCATCATACTTCGCACAAAAATCATAAAATTTAGATGGTTCAAAAAGAAATCATCTTTACACATCAACAGCGGAGTAACATCTTCGACATCCTGCATAGGCACATCACAAGGAACCTGCGCAGCATGGACAATAGTCAAACAACTTCCAAATGCATATATTACAAAGATGATAACTTAGAGTTAATGTATCTCAAACTCCCTATTCTCTCAAAAGGAAAAAACAACTAAAACCTAAGGATGGCCACCACTAACATTGCTTGACCCCGCACCGCCTTGACCCTGAGCTCTTGCCTCACTCTTCGCAATCTCCTCGGCCTCCTTTTGAGCAGCTTCTGCTTCCTTCGCAATTTGCTAACAAAGAAAAAGAAAAAGTTAGACACGAAAGATAAGAAAGGACACAAAAACAGTTAAATGCAAAACATACCCTCTGCAACTTCTCTCTAGCTTTGTCAAAACAATGAGCCCGACCTCCAGACCTCCAATGCTGCTCAAGATACTTGTTGCACAATACTTGTGTGGCCTTCGTCACATTAGCCAAGTCACTCACAGAAGGAAACTTATAATTGTCATCACAAATTTGTGTAAACAAAGGATCCTGACTCTGTCTCATTAAATGAAACAAAGTAGGAGCAGAATAGAAAACTCCAATATCAACCGTGGTCTCCATGACTTGGGACAAATCCTCATACTGACGACAAAGCCAGTTGAAGAAATTGTCACGGTCACCAAGATCCCAACATTTCTCACCAGGTCTAATGCCAAACTTATCATAACATTCAAAGCAGAGTTCCCAGATATGATTACAGTTATCGAAGAAGGATTTGTCCTGCTCTTTCATCTTTCTATCTATACGTCTCATACCTTCTTTCAACTTCTCATTTTCTTCAATATTTTTCTTAATATCATATTCCTTTTCTTCAACACAGGCAAGAGCACTGATCAACTTAGATTCCAAATTATTATGAGCATCCACAGCATCAGCTCTTTCCTTCTCTTTCTCAGCAAGTTGTTTCTTCAAATTTTCAATCTCATCCTGATAATCGCGTTCTCAAAAATCAAAATTTTTTTCTTTTTCCTCTAAGCCCATCCGCAAACCTCTCATCAAGAGAGAACCTTTGTACATCAATGACAAGCCAGCATCAGCAACTTCGAGCAAAGGCTTCTTTGATATTTTAAGTTCTGCATCTGGGACAGTAAAAGCCTCATCTATACACTTCGAAAGCTGAATCTCAAAAGTACAAGGCATAACCCGAAGTTTGTTAGCACCAATACCTATGAACTTGAAACAATCAAGACCTAAACTTTTCTCTTGGCAGAATTCCAAGGAATGCTTTAGAGCATTAGAAATTTCTCCTTCGCCACCAGCAGGGACAACAGGAGTTGCAGGATCTTGTTGAACACTCTTAAACTTGCTAAAATCAATGTTTTTCTGAGGAGAAGAGGGTGCATGAGGAAAAATAGTTTCTACAAAAAACAAAAAATAAAAGGTAAACAAAAGAAGACAACACAAGTCAAACAAATTGGACGCGAAGACACAATACTTACCAGTAGAGACGCGCTCACCCAAGTTACATTCAACCTTCTTTCCACTCTCAAGATGAATAGTAGAATTGGACAAGCACACTAAACGATCATCATTAACCACATCCTCAAAAACTTCCTCATCACTATCTTCAAGATTAAGAGAATAAACTCTAGAGCCACCAACTTTCTTTGGCACGTTCTGAACAATAGCTTCACCGACTTCAATTATCACAGGGTTTTCAATCGAAGTTGTTTTCCCAACATCAACATTTTCATCTTGAAACCCCACAATAGGAGCCTCTGTGTCAAGTATTGGCGAAGTAGGATTGATAGCTCTATGAGAATCCTCAACAAATGCTTCTCTTTCAAAAGTCTCTTTTTCAGGGACCAAACTTTCAACATTTTCAACTCCGATAGAAGCCCCAGTAGGCAAACCTTGACTTTGCAATACACCACTCAGCAGATTAAGAAATGACGGAGTCAAACCACCAGAGGTAAAAACCAAAGTAATTTTTTCTCACCTCATCTTCGACACGACGAGACTCAGAAACACTAGCATCACCAACAACTTTAGAAGTATCAACATCACCCTCCCCAAAACCATCCAAGCCAACAACCAAGTTTTCCTCCATATTGAAACTTTGTTCCAGCACAGCATCAATTTCTTCAGCATCTAGTAAGACAGAAGGACTCTGGTTCTTCTTCAACTTCTTGGCAATAGCCCTGCTAGGACCACCACCAGCCTTGCGTTTAGTGGGCTTAACCTGAGTAGTAGTCTCCTTCTCCTTTTTCTTGCCCTGCTTCTTCTCACGACGATAAGCAGGAGGAGGTCTCTCACCACACTCAACTTGAGCCACCTCAAAAACCCTATTTAAATGTTTGTACTCATCACCAATAATTTTATCAATGTTATTCTTTTCACTTAGCACATATTTTCCAAGCAAATCTTCAGCTTGACACTCGACAGACTTCACAAAATCTTCATCAGAAGCAAAAATCTTCGGATGATGAAAATCATTATCAGGGTACTTGTAGTTGATCCCTCAAACCTTATTTGTATGAAAACGCTGAAAAGACCAACCTTTCTTCAATGGCCAAATCCTAGCAGCAATATACTCTTCAACAAGATCTCTAGCACATTGCAACGAAGCTGTGGATTTGTAGGCCTTCACAGCAGTCTTCGAGATCATGGAAGAAGGCAAAGACGGAGATAGTTTAAACTTCTCAATCTCCATTCTAGCAGCCATCGGATATTTCTTCACCATCTTCTTTGTGACTGGGCCCCTTTCTTCAACCATGGGCACCTTGTGATAAAACCAATATCACGACCAATCTCCAACACCCCACTTGTTCCTTATCACCGGAGAGACTTGAACAGCATTACGAGCCGTTTTAAAACTTGAACAGGCAAAATATTTAGTAATCACTCATCCATCAAGCATAAACTCCTTGAACTAGGTATGCATCTCAAAGAGTTTGCAGAAAGCAGCAATATCAACATTACACTCCAGAGATCTCATGGCCCAAACAAACTGTGCTAGCCTGACTATACCATTTGGTGTCAAATGATGCATTTGAATGTTGAAAATTTTCAATACATCTTCAACAAAATCTTGACTGGGGAAGCGGAGACCAGCAATAAACAGATCTCGATAAACAATGCATTCGTCAGGATAAGGCTTCGGGTTAGTCTCCTCAGGATCAGGAACTCTTACTTGATCACGTTCAACAACCTTCAAACGAACCATTTCATCAAGATGATTTTTCTAAATAAAGTCCTACCAAAGGTCTGGGTAAAACCCTCCTCATCTTTGATCAAATCTTTGATAGATGCATCAACATCATCAAGATTATCTTTGTCAGAATCCACCGGTGATTTATCATCATCAACTTTTGAGCTCTCTTGAGACTGAATTTGATCTTGCAAATCCCGCAAAGACATCTACAAAAAGCAAAATATAAGGACAACTTTGAAAATATTACCAAGCATAAGAATTAAAAAGAAGAAACCTTGTTGAAGCTGTCAGTCGCACTCCGCTCAAAAATTCAAAATAAAACAGATGCAAACAGCAGATGTCAAGAAAAACTATCTTGAACTTTCTAGCTTGAGAAAAACTTTGGCAGAGTTTCCCCTCTTCTAAAAATGACGGCTCTAGGGGGGTCATCGCTATTTATAGGCAAGTCCAGTCAAACAGTCAATACTAGCCGTTGGATTCAAAATTCAGAAACTAACAGGCCAACTCCAAAGTTTGGACGGCGTTTGTTAGTCAAAGTTTACATAAACTGTGCGGGATTCAGACCTTTGGAGTAGAACTTTGCCCGCGAGGGGCTGCTGTTGGGGAACATATTTGACATACAAACTTCTGTCTCAAACTTTGGAGTTGAAGATAAAACTTTTTGTTACAAATATCTGGGGTAATACATTGTCCAGCGAAGATGACGTGGACACTTCGCTATGGTTAAATCAAACTTTGAATATATATTTTCGCACGTTTCAGGTTATCTGACGGAGATGACTTCGCTGGACTTTCGATGATTGGCGAAGCTAACATGGCATCTTCGCACAAAGGATCAACAAAGTTATCTGCTGAATCAAGAAAACATTGTTATACTTGAAAGTTGCTTAAAGAGACAATAGGATAAAGGCGAAGTGTGTTTCAACACTTCGCCAGGTTGTTCTTTAGCTAAATGTATAGGAAGTTTCTTATCTGCTTTTGTAAACAAACTTGAATAGCGAAGCCAGGGGGGTCTATACATACCCCCTGGGGTGTAAATTTTTGGGCAGAATGAAATACAATAGCGATTTGCTTGTTGTTTTCACCTCAACTTAACTTGTGTGATTTTATCACCCAACACTTTTGCTAACACTTAATCAATCTACAAGCTTTGTTGTCTATTTGAGCTCAACAGGATTTGAAGGACTCATTGATATTTACATCAACCTTGGAGAAATTCAACAAGGTGGAGAATGTCTCTGTTATCAAGCTGAATGACTACGTCAACATCCAGCTTGGGGGAGAGCATCCCCCATGTATCTAGCTAAGTATTACTATCTTATGTTTAATTATTTAAGTTTGCTATAAATAAAAAGATGCATAACCAATAAAACCAAATAAAAAGTTTTGCTTGTTTAGAATATATATATTTTTGTTTTTAGTTACTTTTCAAGAGAGAATATACAAGTCTAACCTGCCTTAAATAATGGAGCTCTAGGATAATTTTTGTATGCTTGGAGATGATGAATAGTTGCTCTGCCATAATTCCTTTGAAGTACTTTAATTTTAACCTTAAACTCCCCCGACTTTTGGATAAAATTGTTTTGATACGAAGATTTGCTCTGAACCTGAGATTTGTGGGTAGCGAATGCTTGATCTAAGTCTAGGTGATTGGGGAGTGTGATATAAGATGGTTTGAGCTGCTGTTTTCCATGTTCTAAGTAAACTAGAGTCCTGGGTATTTATTTCAAAAACTTAAAATTACCACATGATTAGATCCTGTATGATGAGAGTTTGAATTCCTACCATAGCCATATACACATGCTTGATTATAATAGGAAAGATTTCCTTACTGATTTGGCTACTTGTATGCATTGAGTTTGGTCTAATCGTGTTGACCCTTAGGAACATGTCATGTGGTTAAAATCAAGATTCACACACACTTTGCACCCCTTGCTACTTCTACGCTGGAATTACGCACCATCATATATACCTATTTAGATCCGCCTCAAAAGTTTGTTCTGATCCTACACTGGGAGTGAACATTCAAAAATATCATACTCATAGGTTTTTCCTTGTTTTCTAGCCATGCTCCATTATATTTGCTCCAAGGTTATCCATGTCATTAGTTCCACAAGTTGTTCAAGATGTTTCTAGTCAAAAAAAGAAAAAGAGAGAAAAAGAAAAAGAAAAAGAGAGAGAGAAAGAAAAGGAAAGAATGTTTTGCAAGACAATTATTCAAGATCTTTAGAAATCTTCAAGTTTCAACAAGTTATCTTTTGTAAAGGAGCAATGTTTTCACCCTTTCTACCTCCCACAAATTTTCTCTATCATAGATCATACCTTTGAAACCACAGTTGCACATCTTGATTTGATTGTATGCCAAGGATCTTCAGATTTTATCCTGTGGATTCATGTGTTAGACTAGGCAACATATGTATTACAAGTAAGCTATCTCCTATCCCACCTATGAACTCCAGATATTTTTATTAGTTTTGGGTGAGGAAGAGAGAAGGCATGATGCTACTCTGCCTAAGTCCAAAAATACCACATTTACTAGAGGAGAGAAGGAAAACCACCATTATTTCCTTGATGAGAATCCACAAATACCAAAAATGAGAGACCTGAAAGGATATGCATAGGATCTCTGAGTTTTATTTCAAAAAATTTTACAAAACCCCAGGATAAAGGTTGATCAAAGAATGTGGGAGACGATGCTTGACTTGATTGTTCCGCTTTTCAATTGCTCAAGACCCAAGAGAAAGCTATAAGCTCCATAGTCAATGGTAATATGGGTAAGTTTGAAGGTCAAGATGGTTGAGTCTAATCTAAGGGAGAGTTCTTGTTTAAATATATAAGGCATTTGTGGCAACTCCTGATCCAACATCATACATAGTTTTTGCTATGGGACTAGCAAAAAGGTAAGCTTGGGGAAATTGTTAATTTTTATCCATCATCTATTACATGATATGATCCACAAAGCATAGTTTTAGGGTTTGAAACTAATGAGTTCCATGAGTTCTGGTGAATCTATGTTTTACAGGGCTTAAACTAGAAAATGACCAGAATCATCAAATAGAAGTATCTCAAAGGATGAATTGGAGTACACCATTGCGAAGAGCTCATCGAGAAAAATGGAATAGATCTTTGATTCACCCAAATCGGAGTCCAGACGACAATGTTACGTCTTCTGAAAAATTGCAAATGGGCTTCCAGAGCAGTCCAGACTAAATTGGGCATATCTCCCTCATCCAGATTCCGTTTTCAGCGATCCAGGACTCTTTGGAAAGCTAACAAAGAGATTTATCGGCCCATGAAGAGAGACGTCCACCTAGCATTGAGCTGGGCTAGCCGAACCCAGATGTAAGGCCAACCGGCCTGCTCCAGGCCCATCTGTCAGTCATCTTCGCGTGGCAGTCTCCAACCGACCTCTATGACACATCTCAACCATTGTTTCAAGTCAATTTGATTCGAGGGCTGTGGTTCACCCCACCGGGCTATATAAGCAGGGGCAGACCCCCCTGAGGCATTGTAACACCCTGGCCCAGAGCTTAATAGGATTAATAGGATACTCGTACCAACAAGTTGCAACTTTTTTTTGGAAGCCCATCACTAAAGAACTCTGAGGTTAAGCGTGCTTGGCCTGGAGCAATTTAGGGATGTGTGACTGATCGGGTAGTCTTCCCGGGTGCGTACAAGTGAGGACAAAGTACGCAGAAAAGACTAGTGTGGGTCTGTGAGGACAGTCTATGTCCTAGATAAGCGGCCAGATATAAGCGGGCCCGGCCTCGAGGAGGCGGGACATTACAAATGGTATCGGAGCCGACCCTTGCGGTTTCACGGGCGCATGTGTCAGTTGCGCAGGCATGGTGTGCATGGCTGGTGTGGATCCGGAGTGGTCACACAGCATGACACATGCGCTGGCACTGGACACACGGACGTGGCCAAGAGGGGACGTTCCTGGCCTGGGGTTGACCGATGAGGACGTCGGTCTGCTAAGGGGGTGAGAATGTAACACCCTGGCCCGGAGCTTAATAGGATTAATAGGATACTCATAGCAACAAGTTACAACTTCTTTTCCGGAAGCCCATCACTAAAGGACTCTGAGGTTAAACGTGCTTGGCCTGGAGCAATTTAGGGATGGGTGACCGATCAGGAAGTCTTCCCAGGTGCGCACGAGTGAGGACAAAGTGCGCAGAAAAGACTAGTGTTGGTCTGTGAGGACAGTCTATGTCCTAGATAAGCGGCCAGATATAAGCGGGCCCGGCCTCGAGGAGGCGGGACATTACAAATGGTATCGGAGCCGACCCTTGCGGTTTCACGGGCGCATGTGTCAGTTGCGCAGGCATGGTGTGCATGGCTGGTGTGGATCCGGAGTGGTCACACAGCATGACACATGCGCTGGCACTGGACACACGGACGTGGCCAAGAGGGGACGTTCCTGGCCTGGGGTTGACCGATGAGGACGTCGGTCTGCTAAGGGGGTGAGAATGTAACACCCTGGCCCGGAGCTTAATAGGATTAATAGGATACTCATAGCAACAAGTTACAACTTCTTTTCCGGAAGCCCATCACTAAAGGACTCTGAGGTTAAACGTGCTTGGCCTGGAGCAATTTAGGGATGGGTGACCGATCAGGAAGTCTTCCCAGGTGCGCACGAGTGAGGACAAAGTGCGCAGAAAAGACTAGTGTTGGTCTGTGAGGACAGTCTATGTCCTAGATAAGCGGCCAGATATAAGCGGGCCCGGCCTCGAGGAGGCGGGACGTTACAGGCATCATCTAATCATAATCATTGTTCAGGGTAGTCCCTCAAAAGGATAACCTAGAGCATCCACCATCTAGGGCATAGCTAGAACATAAGAATAGGAATTAGAGGAGGCAAGCAGCACTTGGGCTATAGATCTAGTCATAAGGAGGCTTGGTAATGTCTTGTAACTATCTCTAGTATTCTCAGTATTAATCTATCTGTGTTTCTAGTTCATCGTGTTCATCTTCTAGTTCATCTCTGTGTTCTTCATGTTCATTGTCTAATTATCTAGTTCATCGTGTTCTTGTTCTTGTTCATGTTTATGTTCCTCACCATGACTTGTTATAATATTAGATTCATAATTATAATGTTCATTGCCTATGTTAGTTATATGTCTAGTTTAGTTGGAGTAGTTTGGTGTTTATGCTCTTGCTCGTATAGCACTCATCTTGGTGTACACGGGGTGGGTGGTAGAGTTAATGTAGGCATGGTGCCTAGGTTAAACCTATCTGCAAGTGCACCCTATGTTCCGGGCCATGTGGTAGATCGCAAAGGTGACTATTATAGCTTCGTTGAGTCCTCTGTAGTCCACTCCCCAAATGCAGGACTTAGTAAGGCCTATAGTTGCGGGGTGACGTCTTGCTATGTTCATGACCCACCTTGGCAATGTCTCTTGAGTATAGATATTAGATTATTTTCACCATGATAGATAGATGTAATTGCACTAATTGACGTAGCTTAGTGACCTATAGTTATAATCAACCCTAAGAGTTATGTATCTTTATTTCCTAGTTCTTTCTTGAATCACGCCCAAGAAGGAAAATGCTCGATGGAACCTCTTTTGGACTTTGTTTAATTATTATTATCCTTATTTATTATTATAATCCCTATTTTGAGAAGATCTAGTAGACCTCTTATCACAAGTGTAAGTTATAGCTTTATTCTCAATACGTCCATTCTGCCTTCCTAGTGGTGAATTATAAATAACGATACCTGAAACTAACCTGGGCGTAATGCTACAACGGGAGTATTTATCTGTGCGCTTGTGGATAACCTTTTCATTTTATGTAAAGTGCTTAGAATAATACAACCACATTTCTTACATCATGTTAGGGATGACAACTTAACTTGAGCGGTGTAAGGAATGCCAACAATTCCTCACCTTCGGGTTCAGTCCTATTGGACCGTGGCTGCAGCTGCATGCCGGCGCATCGGCATTGACGTGCTATGTTGTTAGGCGCTGGCCCCTGGCCGCTAGACGCTCCATGGCTACGGGCGGCTCCCCCAACCGGCGGTGGCCAGGCCTAGCCTATGCAGCCGTAGCCGCTGCCACCGGGCCCTATGCAGAGGAAGCCGCCGCCACCGCCCTGTAGATCCGCGGTCAGCAGGGCCCGGAAGCCATGGAGCTGGAGTGGAGCGCCGTCGCCCTGCCGTTACATTGAGATTGCGAGATTGGGGGATGGGGATTAGGAAGGACTGAGGAGCGAGCAACAGCAGCGCCGTCTGCCGTACCCGAGCGAGCAGAGGGGAACGCGGGCGCCTGATGGTGGAGTGTTTTTTGGGAAGGTGGAGTGTGTTTGTTCTTTCTTTCTTTCTTTTGAGTAGAGGGGAGGTGGAATTGTGAACGGGGTGTGACTGTGTGGGTCTTCCTGGGTGACCTTGCAGCCTTCCCCTTGCGCTTGCGGGCCATGCCGTGAACAAAAGCTCTGGGCTGAGTTTGTACTTTGTATTCGAAAAAATAGTGAATTAGGATCATTATATAATTATTAGACATTATATACATATTCCCCTGCTATATTTGCCAAGATTTCCTATACCAAGCACATCACCGCAGCGAAGCGCGGACAGCAATAGCTAGTATATATATATAGCAACCCAACCAAGTTTAGTTTTCTTCTTTTTTATTTATTTATATATACCAGGACAAACAGCAGCCCCGTTATATAAGGACACTCACATTGCAAGACTCCATCACAGAGTCCAAGACCATTAACTAACCCTTATTTGTGGTATTTTGCTGATATGGCAACATATTTATTAAAGAAAAAGGGAGAAAAAATAAGACTCTAAGTCTTATTTAGACTCCAAGTCCATAATGTTTAAAGTAATAAATAGGTTTAGATTTTATGATAGAGTCTGCATTGACTCTATTATAGAGTCTAAAGTTATTTATTACCTCGAATATTATGCACTTAGAGTCTAAATAAAATTTAGAGTCCTATTTTCTCTCTCTTTCTTCAATAAATATACTGCCACATCAACAAAATACTATAAATAAAGGATAATAAATAGTCTTAAACTCTGTGATAGAGTCTTGTATCGTGAGTGTCCTAAGAAGAACGGGGCTGCAGACATTACTACTTTTATACTGAAAGTTAAGTACTAAATACTGAGAAGTACCTTGGACTGACGGACCGGTCAAGTTTACGTCATCCGATCAGCTCTCACATGAAGTCCTTGTCTTTGACTCGCTGGATTTTGTCAAATACAGCTAACAACTTTAGCTCCAATTAGTACAACTCGTGTCTACTTCCATATATAACAAACACAGAGCCGGTGGTCATTGGTTCTCCATTAAGATATCCTGTGCTGCGGGATCTATGTATACATATGTCTCCAATTAGTACAACTCGTGTCTACTTCCATATATAACAAACACAGAGCCGGTGGTCATTGGTTCTCCATTAAGATATCCTGTGCTGCGGGATCTATGTATACATATGTGTATGTGCACATACTACATTTTCGAATTTCGACTGTTAAAGCCTGAAACTTTAATTACTTTTTCTAATTATAAATTCATGGTAATGTAGAGACAGCATGCAACGGCATCCTATCATAAATGTAAGTCTTTTCTAAGTTTATTTTTTAAAAATTATTAACCAGCAATATCTATATATAAGTATTCTAACAAAAAAAGTTGAGTATATACTCCGTATATGTTGGTGTATGCTCCTGCCTCCCTACCTTCGCCGGGAGACCGGAGGAGGGAGGACGAGGGTCTTACCACACAGGGAAGATGAAATAGTGTAGAGTCGAGGACGATGGACCGTGGGGCCCACTAGAAAATTGCATTAACTGGCATTGGAATTAGAACAGTGCCCCCCTACACAGTGCCTTTCCCTTAGTATTTATAGGGCATACCAAGGGTCAAAGGACCATTTTACATTAAGGTTTGCACTACGCTACATTGCACGTGGGCCCGTCTCAGGGCTATTTTGGTACAAGGGTTGTTCTAGCCGACTGCTCCCACGCTCTATCCTTGTGCCACATGTCGCCCCCTTAGTGTGCCACGCGTCGAGCCATCACGAATCCGCGTCGAGACCTGCTCCTGCGGCTTCGCTGCGCTGCCCGGACCACTGGCTGGACCTTCTATACCTGCAAAAAACCTTGAGACAGAACATGGGCGCTGCGATAAGGCTGGCGCACAATGCACATTGTTGCTGTGGCGGAGGGTACCGGCAGAGGTCCATGCCTCCGCCATTGGGGCCCCGTCGGAGGTGGTCAAAACCTCTGAAGGGGAAACGTGTAAAGAGCGGGTGTTTTCTTCCTTCTCGGGGGTCTTGGCCCTTTACTGGGCCGCGGAGCTGCGTGTGGGCTCCTGGCGGAGGTTTCTTCCCCCAACAGTAGCCCCTCGATGGTTTGGCCTGGCTGGCAGGGTCGAAGCAACGCCTTTGATATGAGGAGGGGCTCGGCCGCCGGGCAAGTGGCGCTAGGCCGACCTCCGGCAGCGACGCCCCGGGGTTGCTTGCGGCCCGTGAGAGTTGGGCCTTGGTGACTGTGGAGCGGCGTTTTGGGCCTTAAACAGGCTTTAGTACTTATTGATGACGTGACTGCTAAGGTTTGGCGTGGATTGCGGGGCGCCGTCGATCCGGAGTCCATCGAGATGCGGGATCGGGTCGTTACCGCTATGAATTTCCTTGACCTATAAATAGGAGGGGCGGGTGGAGGGGATTTTTTATTGACCTTGCGCGTTTACACCCGGAGAGCTATTGCCCTTGTTTCTTTGAGCGCGGAGGTATCTTGGGAGTTGTAGCAAGGCCTGTCGAAGGTTGAGCGGAGCTTGGCAATCGGAGGTGAAGCCGTGATGAGTAAAGCAGCGATGGGTGCTGTGACTTTTGTTCCTATGTACGAGTTCGGGGTGAGCGGCGTCAAGGACACGGATCTTGACACCTTCACAAACCATGGCTAGTTGGAGCGGAGCCGAGCTCGGTCTTGCTAGGGCGAGGCGACGCCGCTCCCGCATGACGACGAGGTGGTGGTCTTCGAAGGCTTCTTCGAGGCGGGACTTTGGTTTCCCTTGCTTCCATTGGTGGTGGAGGTGTTGCGGAGGTTCGGCATTCAGTTTCACCAGCTGACGCCGAACAACTTTCCAAAGTTGTGTGTTTTCGTATGGGGTTACCGCTCGCAAGGAGTAGAGCCAACCATCAAAGGTTTTGTCAAGTTGCATCGGATGCACACGCAGAAGCGTACGAATAAGGTGAAGGTGAATGGCCGTCAATTGGTGGAGGAAGGCTAGTTTGGGGTATACACTTTCTGTCACCGGAGTTCTATGACAGTTTCGATGCCGGCACAGAAGAGTAAGTGGACCAGCGGATGGAGCAAGGATGGTTCTACTATAAACTGACTGGAGGCGAAGGTTTGGTGGGCGGGTTGGCTCCGCTGAAAGAGGTCGCTGTGGAGGCGATGGAAGATGTCAGGTCCCGCCGTTGTGAAGATGCTATGTGAGTTCTGTCATGGTGCATGGCGGCTAGGGATTTGTTCGAGGAGTACCATTATGCAAGGTTCGTGCCGCTGTCCTCTGCCCAGAATTAGGAGGGTCTTGTGAAGGAGGGGGACAACTCGTACATGGACCGGGGGTATGAAGGGCTAAGGGCGTTGAATATTGATGCTCGTGCTGCATGGGCAGAGGTGCTGGGTGCGGCGTCTAATGAGCTGAAGTATGTGCTGTTGTGACTACTGAGGTTAACGAGTTAGTGGTAGACTGGATGACACTAGTTGGAGAAGATCAAGGAGAAGCTTTCTGATGTGACCCAGGTGAATCAGGTGTTTGACATTCTTGGGATAGGTTATGGTGTGCACTCTGTGGAGAAGGACGGAGGGAAGAGGAAGAGGAAGATGATAGAAACAGTGTCTGAGGAGACATCGGCTGGTGGAAGTGGGGGCCACAGCGGTCGCGACAGTGAGCGAGGGGGCCGCTCGAAGTCGGTGACGATAAAGGTTCGTCGGGTCTCCAGCGATGGTGGTGGTGATACCGATCTCGGCACTACGGCCGCTGCTGCGACATCGGAGCTTGTGGCCGCTCTCTCTTCGGCGGCGCCTGAAGTCCCGGCCCTACCAACAGGGTCTGTGGTGGTGGCACTGTCGGCGGCGTGACCTTCGTTGCTGACGCGAGGTGGGTACGTCGGAGGTCGGGGCGCCGATGGAGGTCGCCAGGCTTCAATCCGGATGGCTAGCAGAGTTCCACCGACGGTGGTGCCCATTCTCCTTAGCGATGATGAGAAGTCAGGGGAAGATAGCGAGACAAGATCTTCTAGGAGTTCTTCGCCCTTCATGGGTCAGCAGGATGCAGACCTTCGAGCTGATGTTACATCATGGGATGCCACCGTGATGCCTTGTGTGGAGGGGAGCTCAGCGTCCGCTTCACAGGTGGCGGAGCTGGTGTCGAAGCCAGCGGACCTTGGGCTGGCGGAGCCGCTGGACTATGCGGGGATCCATGTCTGGGCCAAGGGTAAAGAAATTTAGGTAGATCTGGCAGCCACAGGGAATGTGGGTGGTAAACGCCCGCTGTAGGAGGCTGCTCCGGGTGCGCTGCCATTTTACGTTCAGCGTGCCGGCGTGAAAAATCCGATGGTGCACTTGTACACAAGTGCCGACCTGCGGAGCTGCCAGCTGACCAGCACCAAAGAGGAGCGGAGGTTTCTAGTGCTTGTGTTTGAACACATCAGCTTAACCGAGGCGGAGGTTGTTCTGGACAACCAACAGTTGAAGGATAACATGCTTGACATGGAGGTGAGGCTGATTGAGGTCTTGCTATTATCACGTGCCACTTGTCGCCAAAGTGAAGCCCTGAAGGAAGACTTCCGTAAGAAGCTAGTGGACCTCAAGGTGCAGAACCATGACTTGTCTAGGAGGAATCATGAGCTCAAGGTAGAGGCTACAGTGAGTGAGTTGGACCTGATGAAGCTGCAAGCGAATCTTCAGAAGGTGAGTGCTGACGTGGATGACACGATTGGCCGGAACATGGTGTTGTCGACAGCGCTGCGGCTTCGCCAGGTGGAGCTTGAGGAGGCAGAGAAGAAGGCGGAGCGTGCGGTGGGCTGGGAGGCTGATATGAGGAAGAAGCTGGCGAATGCCGAGGCTAAGGTGGCTGAAATGAGAAAGAGGGCGGAGGATGCCGAGGGTAGAGAGGCCGGCTTGATTGCTTCATTGGTTGCTCAGATGGTGGAGGTGAAGGTTGGGCTTGACGGTGTGCTGGAGGGTTCTAGCGGGACTCCTAGTAGTGAGCTGTCTGGGGAACCTTCGGTTGAGGGCTATCGGGGGTTGCTGCAGGCGGAGCTCAGCTTGCTGCCTCAATTCTTCGATGGTTTGGCCGAGTACGGAGCTTTTTGTGGAGGCCTGGCGACTACGTGCACCCTGAGGAAGCTGCATTGTAAATACCTTAAGAAGCATTCGGTGGGAGATTTTGACTATCCTTTGGTTGACGAGGTCCGGGCTGTGAATAATGACGCCGTGTGTGGCAATGCTGCCGTGTGTGCCCTGTTGAAGTTCATGTATGAGGGTGGCCGGGCGTTGGTGCATGAAGAGGCACCTGTAGCAACCGAGAGGGTAAGTTGTGCGGAGGGGTAGGATTTTTCTTGAATTTTGTATCAGAGTTGATGGTGGTTCTTTTGTGCCTTGCAGGCGCTCACGGGTGCCGCTACTGCGGATGAGCTGATGCCTGGGGATGATGCGATGAATATGACGATGACTACCATGGCGATGACCGACGATGGGGGGTCAACGCTGGGTTCTGCCGAAGGCGTGGTGACCGAAGCTCCGAGTGCGGCTGACACTCCGACTGCTGCCGATGCTCCGTCTACCTTCGACGCTCTCGGTACGGCCAATGCTGGTGATATGAACGAGGGCTCCATCTACGCTGAGGAACAGGTTCGTGCGGGTGATGGGGCTGCGACTGCGGAGGTTTAGGTAGTAGTGAAAAACTGCTTGGTAAGGCAAGGATTTGGGAAGAACTTTGCTTTATGATGGTTTTGGTCAGTTGAACTGGGAGTTGCGGTCAGTTGAACTGGGAGTTGCTGTAAGACATTTTGTATATTGTATGGATGCTTTGGGTTGGGCTTTTGATGGAGCTCGTTGTAGCTTTTGGTGTTTTTTGCTGCTGTTGTGTGATACGCTTTTCGATGGTTGCCTGGGCTATAAGTGCTCTTTGTCGGGCTTGTTTTTGACGGGGACTAACGGTGTGCCTTCGCTGCGCACGTTGGTCCAGGGCCTGCACACGAAGTGCTTAATCTTGTTCCGCTGATGATGAATCGCAGGACATTTTTGTGTTGGGTGAGAATTGGGTGAGCTTTAGGCTTAGGCATCCTTGGAGGGACTTTGAGGATTTTTGGTGGTGGAAGCTGTGGAGGTATGATCAGTCTAATCGAGCGGCGAGGGATTTTTGGAAAAATGTGGACTTGACCGACAGGTAGAGGTTGCATATGATAGCGACATTGATGATGAGTTGGCAATGGACTATCTCTTTGGCGAGGGTACCTCCGTTGTGGAGGAGGGTGGTATGTTGAGAGTTACGAAGCCAGAGCCAGTGGAGCTGGAGCCACGGGATTTGCGGCGAAGCTTTCGCGCGAGGGTGTTGGAGGAAGATCTTCCCTTAGTGCGCAAGAGCTGGCAGGGCTGGTGGGGGTCTACCATTGTGATTGATGATGATGATTCTGAGCAGGTACCTCCAGCAGTCCGCGAGGTTCTAGTGAGTGAGGTGGAGGAGTTTGTGGAGCTAGTCGCCACGGAGCTTGTGGACGCCATCCTCGAGGAAAATGTGTGGATAGAGGCGATTGATGTTGCCCGCCCCGTTCATGCCGAAAGGTTGGCGGAGGTTTTATGAAACCGTTTTGAGGGGTGTGTGGATGTAACCTGGCACGATGTGTTGTGTTTTTGAGGTGGTAAATGCTTGAGATACTTTTTGCATTACTGGTTGTAAAGAGCTAAGAATGACTTTCGTTCAGGGGTTTTGTTTTAGGTTAGGTGTGGTGATGCCCTATTTTTCGGAGCAAGGCTTGCGAGTTCGTCGAAGGTAGAATGCGTCGATGGCCCATTTTCTTAGGTGAGGTTAAAGTTTGTTAAGCGCAGTGATGCCCCGCTTTTCCTTAAGCGAGGCTCGCGTTCATTAGTTGGAGGTAGAGCGCAGCGATGCCCCACTTCTCCTTAAACGAGGCTCGCATTCACTAGTCGGAGGTAGAGCACAGTGACACCCCACTTTTCCTTAAGCGAGCCTCGCATTTATTAGTCAGAGGTAGAGCACAGCGATGCCTCACTTTCCTTTAGCGAGGCTCGCGGTCATTAGTCGAAGGTAGAGCGCAGCGATGCCCCACTTTTCCTTAAGCGAGGCTCACATTCATTAGTCAGAGGTAGAGCGCAGCGACACCCCACTTTTCCTTAAGCGAGGCTCGCGTTCATTAGTCGGAGGTAGAGCACAGCGAGGCCCCACTTTTCCTTAAGCGAGGCTCATGTTCATTAGTCGGAGGTAGAGCGCAGCAACGCCCCACTTTTCCTTAAGCGAGGCTCGCGCTCATTATTCGGAGGTAGAGCGCAGCGACGCCCCACTTTTCTCTAAGCGAGGCTCGCGTTCATTAGTTGGAGGTAGAGCGCAGCGACACCCCACTTTTCCTTAAGTGAGGCTCGCGTTCATTAGTCGGAGGTAGAGCACAGCGCTTATTTTTATTTCGATGTTACACTTGGAGGTGGGAGTATAGCATTCCATTTCTTGGGAAGCCGCTACTAGGTTGTTTGCACCTGGATTGGGTGAGGGTATGGTCGCATGCAGTTACATGGCGCAAGGTTTGCCTTTGGCATTGCCCTCTGCTCGGTTATTTGTGAGGTTCTGACTGATGATGCACCTTGGCTGTCGGAGCTGCCCTGCCGGCAGTTGAGCGGAGGAGCTTGGTAGCATCATGGCAGCCTTCAGTGAGCTGAATTTGGAACCTTGCGCATGCTGAACAATGAGGTGATGCTAGAATTTTGGTACAAGCGCTGCTTTTCCTGGGTACCCAGCCAATATTTACCAAGCACCGGGCACCAAGATATGATTCTACGCGTGACTGTATAAAGTTGTGAGGTTGTTTGGGGCCGGTGGTGGGCGGGGGGTGTGTGCAAGAGGAGGTGTGGAAAGGTTTTGTGCTTCTTGGCATAGACCCTCGCTAATGGTTCTGGCGGAGGTCGCAACGGTCTCGGTTGTAAGCTACGGGTCCTACTACCTTTGTGGCTCGTGAGTGTGTGGTGGCTAGGATAGTGAGGGTCTTGGAGGCGAGGTTATGGTTTGGGTGCCTCCGGTGGTTGGGCTTCCTTTAGCATGCTTTCCTGATGCCTCGCATACTTAGGTGGCCTGGTACGGGTTGTGATTTGGGTTGTCATTGCTGATTGGCTGGTTACCCCGAGGGGTTTTTCTTGACGTTGCGGACGTAGGGTTTGTTTTTCTTTTATAGGCCGAGGTGGTCATGAAGCGTTAAAGGGATGTGATAACTTGATGGTAAATGCTGGTGATTGGATTGTACGACGGAGGTACGGTCCTGGTGAGCACGATGGGATGAATGCTGGGATATGTTGTCTTTGGTGGTTAATGGTGGAGACTGGGTTGTACGGTGGGGGTGCGGTCTTGGGTGGTACAGAGGTGTGAATGCTGGGGTATGGTATCTTTGGAAGTTAATGGTGTAGATTGGGTTGTACAGTGGAGGTACGATCCTGTGTGGTGCAGTGGTGGAGCCTCTACTCCGAGTGGCAGGGGTCTGTGCGTGCCTCGCCCTTTCCGAGGGTTGAGGTGGAGTTTGCATATGGAGGCAGCCCCTGGCCTGAATGGTGGGGGTCTGCAGTTTTCTTGACCTTCGCGCCTTGCCTTTTCCAAGGGTCGAGGTGGGGTTTACAAATGGAGGCAGCCCCTGGCCCGAGTGGCGGGGGTCTGTGATTTTCTTGACCTCTGTGCCTCGCCCTTTCTGAGGGTTGAGGTGGGGTTTGCATATGGAGGCAGCCCCTGGCCTGGCTGGTGGGGTCTATAGTTTTCTTGACCTTCGCACCTCGCCCTTTCCAAGGGTCAAGGTGGGGTTTGAAAATGAAGGCAGCCCCTGGCCCGAGTGGTAGGGGTCTGCGGTTTCCTTGACCTCCGTGCCTCGCCCTTTCCGAGGGTCGAGGTGGGGTTTGAAAATGAAGGCAGCCCCTGGCCCGAGTGGCGAGGGTCTGCAGTTTCCTATTCCTCCTCGCCTCGCCCTTTCCGAGGGTCGAGGTGGGGTTTGCATATGGAGGCAGCCCCTGGCCCGGCTGGTGGAGGTCTGCAGTTTTCTTGACCTCCATGCCTCGCCCTTTCCGAGGGTCGAGGTGGGGTTTGCATATTCAGGCAGCCCCTGGCTCCAGTGGTGGGGGTCTGCAGTTTCCTTGACCTCCATGCCTCGCCCTTTCCGAGGGTCAAGGTGGGGTTTGCATATGAAGGCAGCCCCTGACCTGGCTGGCGGGGGTCTGCTCTTTGTTTACCTGAGGTTTGCGTCGGAGTGACCCTCGACCAACGTTGATTGTCGGTCCGGAGCAATCCTTGATCTTGAAGGCGGCTGCTGATGAGGGCGGGCCTTGGGCCTTGCCCATTTCAGCGTCAAAGACTCAGCGGAGGTTGCATGAAAATTAAAACTTTATTACATGATGCTTGTTTGCCTATCTCGATAAAAAGAAACTTCACTTTGCGTTACAGGGGAAAAAGAGTGCAACATAGCTTTGAATTGAAGAGAGAGCTGCGGAGATAAAGATTACATTGTAGGACTGCCGCTATGGATTGTACTTACGGAGGTCGTTGACATTCCAGGTGTGAGGTAGATCATTGCCATCAGCGCCTTGGAGGCGGAAGAAGCCTGGCCTGGTGGTTTTTGCGATGACGAAGGGGCCAATCCACTTGTATTGAAGCTTTCCCGCCATCTTCGCATTTTGCTTCCTGATCAATACCATGTCGCCCTCGTGAGGGTTGCGGGGTTGGACTTTCTTGTCCTTCCACCTCTGTGTTTCGGCCTGGTAGTAGTGGAGGTTGTTGAAGGCGAGGCACCTTGTTTCTTCTAGGAGGTCTTTATCAAGGGCTTCATCTTGAGTGGTGCTTTCGGAGGTCATTCTTGGTGAACCATGGCAAAGCTCTTCTGGGAGGACGGCTTCCTCATCGTAAAGCTGCTTGAAGGGCGTGATGCCCGTGGCCCTGCAGTCGGAGGTGTTATGTGACCACACACTGGTGTGAGTTCCTCGACCCACTTGCCGAGGGGTTTGTCGTTGAGCTTTTTCTTGATTCCTTCAAGGATGATGGCATTGGCTCTTTTGACAAGGCCGTTGGATTGAGGGTGCCAGACTGACGCAAAGTAAATTTTGGTTCCAATTTGAAAGCAGAACTCTTTGAATGTGGAACTATCGAACTGAGTCCCATTGTCGATGGTCAAACTTCTGAGGACGCCAAAATGGCAAACCACTTGTTGCCAGAAGAACTTCTGAACTGTGGCAGAGGTGATCATGGCGAGGGCCTTGGCTTCAATCCACTTAGTGAAGTATTCCACTGCGGCTACCGCGTAGCGGAGGTTTCCTAGGGCGTTGGGCAGTGGGCCGACTAGATCCATTGCCCATCGTTGCAGATCATTGTTGTCGAAGCTCCCGGCCTATTTGAGTGATGCACAGCCATCTGACAACCTTCACAGTGTTGGACGAGAGAAGTGGCGTCTGCCAGAGCTGTTGGCCAGTAGAAACCTTGCCAGAATGCTTTGCCCACCAGAGTGCGGGGGCCGTTGTGTGACCCACATATTCCGTCGTTGATTTCCTTGAGTATTGAGATGCCTTCGCTGGCGCTGATGCACTTCAGCCATGACGCTGTGATGAAGGCCTTGTAGAGCTGTTGGTCGACCATCTTATAGCCTCATGCCCTTTGGGCGATTCTCTTTTCTTCTTCCTTGGAGAGGGGTTCGAGGTAACCCTTGATGTAAGCTATGATTGGGGCCCTCCAATCTTTGCTGTGGATGACATTGATTTGCTTCACAAGCAGTATGTGACCTTCGATTGCGGGGAAGGCGAGGGTTTCGTAGAAGACATCTAGGGGTAATAGGGTTGCTTGGGCCGTGACCTTTGCTAGCTCGTCGGCTTCTTTGTTCTCGCTGCGCGGGATGGACTTGTGTCGGTGTTTCGACCCCGGGGGTCAACACCAACGAGTAAATTCGTAATTGCGTGCTCCCTTAATCCGGTGGGTGATGCAAGAAGGAAACAACGATTTATCCTGGTTCGGGCACAGAAGGCCCTACATCCAGTGGGGGGATAGTTCGTGTTATCTTGTACTGAAGCGCTAGTACAGGGGTGAATTTAAGCGGATGTGAGAAGTGTGGGCTTGAGCTCGAGTGTTTCAGGCGCTTAGCTCTCTACACTATCTCACGGTGTTGTTCTGTGATCTAAGCCTTAGCGTCTGATGCTTTCAGATCCTCCCTAGCTAAAGTCCTGGCTTCTCCTTTTATAGGTGAAGGAGGGGCATAGGAGTACATGTTTTTGGGGGTATGGGAGGTCCTGCAGCCGTTGCATTGGGAGTTGTTGAAGTGTTGACCGAAGTTGTTGAAGTCCCGCTCGTGGGTCGGCGTGACGGTGTCGAGGGGCGACAGTCGAGGCCTTGGGTCGAGTCGAGGGGCTCGAGTCGAGGGGGTCGAGGCCCATCGGATAAGGTCATTCCAGGAAATGCGGGGAACGTGCTAACTTACGCATCTCGAGGGGGTGCCAGAAGGGGCACAATGCTTGGTATGGCGTAACAGTGAGGTACGACCCACGGGATTCTAGGGTATGGGCGGTAAAAGTAGGATTCGACTGCCATGCTCACAACTGTTTCGGTAACTGTGGCCATACGTTTAGGTGCGAGCAAGTAAAATGCATTGAATGCGCCTGGATCCATACGGGGAGTAGGTAGCTGAGGGGTATACTGTGCTCGAGGGTTGCCTATTCACACGGGTGATGTTTCATCCTCGAGGACAGGCTCGTTTGCTCAGGCGCAGTTCCATCCGCGAGGCCGGCCCGTTCGCCTGGGTGAAGTTTCGTCCTCGAGGGGTCGCCTGAACCGTACCCTCGAGCGTACAGTCTTGGTCCACGCGGTAGCCCGTCGAGCAGGCTGTGGCTTCGGGCTGTCGACGCCCGTTCGGGAGTCGGCCCAGTATGTCTTAGCCTGTGGGCTTTTGAGCGATAGTGAGGGACATCGTTGGAGGGTTTGCGTTGCTGACCTCAGGGATGAGTCCTGGGGTACCTCTTTCCTAGATCCTCGACAGTAGCCCCCGAGCCTCTGCGTGAGTGGTGGCACTCAGGCAGGGGGTCAGGAGTCGGGAGCGAGGTGCAACTCGAATTTTTCTGTGGGGGGCTCGCGAGCGTCATCCGTGGGGTATCCCCCAACGCCTCGGAGGAGTCAGCAGACTCCGTCGAGGGCTTTATTGTCTTCGGTCGAGGGGTGCTCGTCCAGTCGGGTGTGGACCTGAACTAGAGTCATGGCGCTTTGCCGTGGGGTACGTAGGAACATCGAGCCCCCAGGGGATTTTTGACCCTCTTTCATCGAGGGGTGCCGAGCACGGTCAAGCCCCCGAGCTTCATGCGGTTGGGGCATTGCCGGCCTTGGCGTTCCTCTCACGAGTCCTTTCGATTGGTCGTGAGGCAAGAAGCATTGGACTACCCTCGATAGGGTGAGCCTCGAAGTTTTCAGTGAGCTTGTAACAGGAAAATCCAAGTGAGAGCCCATTCCTCATTCGATAGAGATCGGCTGGTGGCCCGGAGGCGGTCTCATTAAAGCAAAATGCATGGACCTACGGATACCGATTCCATTCGATAGGTCTCGGCGGCTCGATGCCTCCCTTCAGGGGGATTCCATAAAAATCTGTAGCATTTTGCCTTAGATATGTCCAAAGGGGTCTCAAGAGTTCATTCTCGAGCGGGGCCTCATGTTGGCTCCCCCTTGGTCATCCCTGACTCGAGTTCTCGAGGGCGGCTGTCGAACCCTGGTCGAGGGCCAGCCTTCGCTCCCTTGAGGCTTGTTGTGGGGCCAGAGCCCCTTTACCTTCTCATGGAGGAGTCCGTCGATAAGTAACATTTATTTTTCTTACCATCGGACGCGTCTTTTGAGGAGGAAGGTTAAACGGTGCGGTGGTGGAGATCGTGGTGGGCCCGGGCAACGTCTAATTTCCTAAGGTGTGACACATGTATCTAGCCGAGAATCAAGGGGGAACGGTTAGGTAAACGCATTAACTACGGGGAGTTACCTTTTTCTTCTGTCGGATTCCGCCCGTTGCTCCTCCTAGGTATAAAACCTGGGGGGACAAGCGCCGTTCGCCCCTACCTTTGCCACCCTGCCTTCACCACCGCTAGTGCTCCCGAGTCCCTGCTTTCCTGTGCGCGAGGGTAGGAACTTAGAGCAAGAAATCACAATTGGGAACCTTCCTAGTCGCCCGTCCGCCGAGGAGATTCGCGCTGTTGCTACCGCCGTCGCGTCCATCGAATTGATTCATGCCGCTGCCGCTGCCATGGCCCCCATCCTCCAGCCTGCCGAACCCTGGCGCCCGTCGACCGTAACGTAGCAGAGGTTGAACGAGCTGGTGAGAGAAGGACTTCTCCACCCTGTCACCGATCCAACTCGGCCAGAGTGGATCGCGCCGTCGAGGAGCCATCTGGAGCCAAACCCGCCGGAGGGCTACATGGTGAGTTTCCTCAAGTAGCCCTAGCACGGGTTCAGAGCGCCCCCGAGAGAGTTTATGCGGGGGCTGACAAACTTCTATGGTGTCGAGCTCCAACACTTCTCCCCCAACGCCCTCTCCAATGCCGCCATCTTCGCAGCCGTCTACGAGGGCTACTTAGGGATGGCGCCACATTGGGTGTTGTGGCTCCATCTCTACAAGGGGGAATGGTTCGCCTCTCCGGTAGGACCGGGCGTGAGGCGAATCGTCAGAGCAGGCTACCTCAACTTCTCGTTGAAGATGGGCAAATTGGAGGTGCCGCACGAGTACGTCCCCACCGGGTTGATGTCCAACCACTCCCGGTGGGACGAGCAATGGTTCTACATCCGCAATGATGGAGGCTACCTCCCGCCGTACACCGGGTGGCTCATCACCGAGCGGCCATTCAACTGGCCGCACAGCGTGATGGGGGATCTCCAACGTCGACTTCAATCCCTCGTCACCGTGATGAGGACACTTCGAGAGGCAGGCTTGACGGTGGGTGTGGTGGTCTCGGCCTTCCACAGTCGATGGGTGCTCCCCTTGATGGAGCGCCCGCTGCGGTTGGACGAGATGCTCCCCGCGGTGGCGCCCGAAGAGCTCGAGAGGTGCCGGATGTCCAGCGAGGAGATATCCGCCGTGGAGATCATCGCGCGGGTGAAAGGGATGGTTGCAGGTTCATTCAGGATAGAGGACGTCAACCGCCTCCCCATGCGGCCGGAGAAGGGGTACCTCGACCTGGTGAGTGCCTGGACCCATGCTTTTCGCGTTTACGTTTCATCCCTTTTTTTCTTACTTTTGTCCTTGCGACTGAGTGCTTTCGTGCAGGGGGGAATTGACTACCGGAGATTGAGGCCCCCATTGTGGGAGGATGCTCCTGATTGTCAGGTGAGACGCTTCAATGCCTAGCAGGAAAAGAAGTGCAAGGATGCGGAGAAGAAGGAAAAGGACAAGAAGCTCCGGGAGCGCGAAAAGCGTGAGAAGCACAGTGCGCTGCAGAGGCACGACGGGCTCCCGGAGGAGTCTTCCTTAGAGGATGAGGAAGACGAGGAGGATGATGATGATGATGTCGAAGGGGTGGCAGGACGTCTTGAGCCCCTTCTATCCGGTCCTTTCTGTACTGACGATCCTCCGGTGCAGGAGGACGCGCCGGAGCAGCGTGCCCCTCAGCCGGCATCGTCGGCCTTGGAGCGCCTGCGAGGGAAAAGGCCAGCCGACTCCTCAACTCGGGGCAGCTCGCCCCCCCATCATACTCGCGGTGGGACCCCACCCACTTCGACCCAAGAGACCCGGTCCCGGTCATCGGCGTGGGCAGAGTAGAGTCGCGCCTAGGAGACCTCGTCAGAGCAGGGAGGCACGGTGACCCCACCGACAGCCCCTAGCGGCCCTAGCCCTAGAAAGAGCTCAGCTTCGGGTGGGGCCTCGAAGTCTACTGGCAGCTCAAGGGGGGCCCGAAAGGTCTCAATCCCCTTCAGGTAAGTGTTGTCAATTTAAATGTCTTCTCGTTGCTTCCCCATTTTGTGGTTCGTTAAGTTCTCTGCTAACCCTCTTTCGATCCAGGCCAAAGCGCCGCATCGAGGAGGTGACCCTTGCGTCGGCTAAGCGACTCAGGGTGGATGCGGCCACGAGGATGGGGGCCTCGGTCACAGGTGTAGCGTTGAGGCCCTTGGCACCGTGGGAGGTGAAGTGGCTGTCCTTAGCCCTCGAGGCTATGCTCGCGGTAGGCTGACGGGTCCTGCTCTCGCTGCAGGGTCGAGCGACTCACGGTAGGCTGACGCAGGAGGGAGGGAGCGCCTCCTTGGTGTCATCGTCCGTGGTCCCCGAGCTCAGCCCGGCACCATGGGACGAAGCCCCGGCGTCGGGAGCCCCTGACCTGGGCCAGCCCGAGGTCTTCGCTTCCATGCCCGAGGCGGGAGCCCCCGAGGGCCACGAGCCAGGAATGAAGGTAGCCCTCATCGACCTCGAGGGTGAGGAGGCCATCGTTCCTCCCTCCTCGAAGGGTGAGAGGAAGCCATGGTCGATGGGGCTACGCGAGCTGGAGGCCCAGCAGAAGCAGGAGCAGGAGGCCCTGCAAGAAGAGGAGCTGTCGTGGACGCAGCGGGAGGAGAAGGAGCCACAGGAGCGGCAGGAGAAGGAGGAGCTGACCGGGGGCTGACCCCAGCATCAGCAGGCGCAGCAGACACCGCCGGGGGATGCCACGCTGCTGGATCTATTAGTGCAGCAGCCTCCTAAGCCATCGGAGAGGGAGGAGACCTTGGGACTCCCAAAACAGTGGGTGTCTGTGATCACCCTCGACAAGCTGCTGACGAAGCAAGAAGCGACATTGAAAGCGGCAACGGTTCTATGCCTGCCGGGGACGCAACTCGAGGAGGAGACCTCGGCATTGAGCCCATTGGCAGACGTGTCGATGGTGGACCTGCTAGCGCCACAAGACATGGCATCGGAGGAAGCGATGGCCTCGACCCCTCCACCTCAGGAGGCACCCGAGACAGCGTCGAGCCAACCACTGCAACCGTCGGCCGCACCGTCGGAGGGGCCAGCGATTTTTGGTCTGCAGGCAGAGCGGTCGGAGGAGACTGCGGCCAGGAGTCCTGCTTTTCGACATCAAAAGGAAGGAGAGGGTCCCCCCATGTCGGAGTGGTCATCGCGTTGGGGGCTCCTGGCCGTTGAGGAGGTCGACGTCTGACCCCGGGCTGGGAGACACTGGCGCCACGTCAGAGTTCCCCACCCTGGCCAAGTTGGTGGAGCACCACGGCACCCCACGGGGCGTGGCGGGGGAGATCGAATCCTTGGTGCAAACCAAGGTCAAGACGGTCCTCCCGCATTGGGGCAAGGAGCGCGTCACGCTTCGGGAGCTCGGTGATTCCAGCGCTCCCCAGATCGAGATGGATGACCCAACGGAGGTCAAGCGTTGGGAGGATGTGGAGCGGTCCCAGGCGTGGCTGCGGCACTTCCTCAAGCTGGGTGTCAAACTCATCAGAGGCCTTAACCAGAGTCTTACGGTAAGTCCCTGTTTGGATCACATACGGTAAGTCCCTGTTTGGATCAAGCTGGGTGTCAAACTCATCAGAGGCCTTAACCTTCGATTTCCTGTTTCCAGGACGTGCGGAGGCGTTCCCACTCTAAGTCATACTTCCTCCACAAAATGCATAACAGCCAGGAGGAAGTGCTTTGCCAACTCGAGGCCGGCCATTCTACGCAGAGCAAGGTGGCTGAGGTCAAGGAGGAAGTGAAGCAGGCCAGGGAGGAGGCCACCAAAGCCAAGGAGGAGGTCGCCCGGGCAAAGAAGGATGCCGAGGAAACTCAAGGCGAAGCCGCCCAAGTCAAGGAGGAGCTCTGACGGGCCAAGGAGGAGGCCACCACAGCCAAGGGTGAAGTGGAGAAGGCCAAGAGTGATGGCACTCACGCCTAAGAGCATGTCAAGCTGCTCGTGGAGGAGGCTCAAGGCTCCGTGGAGCGTATCCACTCACTCGAGGCCAGTCTGGCTCAAGTCTCGGTGGTGCATGACACCCTCTCTGCCTTGGTCAAGGAGGAGAAGGGTCAAGCCGATAGCCTGGAGGCAAAGCTCGAGGAGATGAAGGCTGCCCTTCGAGAGGAGTAAGCCATCACCTTGGCTGGTAACGCCCTTGAGACCCTCCGGTGCAAGAAGATGAACATGACCCGGGCTTTCAAGGAGGCCCAGCGGGAGCGAGACGAGGCTCGGGAGGAGCGCGATGTCATGCTGGAGGACCGCAGCGCCCTCAGGACCCGCTGTGCCAGTGAGTTCCTTGGTTGGCTTTGACTTTTTCCTTTTCATATGACTTGTTTAACTATTGTTTCATCTTTCAGGACTTGAGATCGAGCTGCTCTCCACTCAGACCACCACCAAGGTGCTACAGGAGAGCCTCGTGGCAGAGGGGGCACTGCTCGGTAGGTTCCGGGTCACCATCAATAGGCTCTGCTCCTCCTGGGAGGTTGAGCCCGTCGAGGAGGCTGGAGAAGATGTCCCTGAGGCTGCGTTCATCGACTGGCTCTACCACCTCGACGCCATCCTTCGGGATCATGTGCGGGAGGCACATCACAGCGGCATAAAGCGGGCGTTGGTGGTGGTTTCCCCCGGCTTCGGCTTTGACATGGACGTCATCACCCAAGGCTTCATCCCTGACATCTCGAGGACCGATGCTGATAACAAGGAGCGATGCCGTGGGCTGATCCAGGATGCCGAAAGGCCGGGGGAAGCGCTGGCGAAGCTGTTCGAGGATGAAGTCCTCCCCCCGAAGATGAAGGGTACACCGTCGAGGAGGGCGGCAATGGAGACGGTGGAGCGGGCCTGTAGGGCAAAACTAGGAGAAGGTGCCCGTGTAAATAAGTTAGTTTTTATAACTTATATTCAGTGTGGCTTCAAGAGCCTTTTAAAACATCTATACATCTATCATAATGCATTTGGATATATTAAAGTTCGAGCCTTCTCTATTTTCTTTCGCCTAGTGTCGTTACCCAGGAAATGGGTACCCCAAACCCTTGGTTTACCGGGCTAAACCCTGCAAAATCAGCAACATAAACCCTACAGTAACCTCCCACGTTAACGTTCGAAGGCCTGCAGGCTGAAGCGTATTGGGTTGACCCGCGAACGGACTACGATGGCCCAAAGCCAAAGCCTGCTCAAGAGGCTACCGATTGGATTGGGACTGTATACTCGAGGGTACAATTCGGGCGACCCCTCGAGGATGAAACTTCGCAAGGCGAACGAGCCTGCCCTCGAGGACGGAACTTGGCCTGGCGAACGAGCCTGCCCTCGAGGATGGAACTTCATTTGGCGAATGAGCCTGCCCTCGAGGATGGAACTTCGCCCGGCGAATGAGCCTGCCCTCGAGGACGGAACTTCGTTCGCATGAATGGGCAGCCCACGAGGACAGTGCACCCCTCGGCTACCGACTCTCCCGTACGGATTCGGGCGCATTTAATGCGTTTTACCTACCCCCGCCTAACCGTATGGCCACAGTCACAGTAACAGTTGTGGGAGTGGCGGTCAAATCTTGCTTTTACCACCCATGCCCCAGAATCCCACGGATCGTAGTTCGCTGTTGCGCCATGTCGAGCACTGTGCCCCATCCAGCACCCCCTCGAGACGTATGAATCAGCGCGTTTCCCGCATTTCCCAGGATTTGACCTTATCCGGTGAGGCTCAGCCCCTTCGACCTGACCCCCTCGACTCAAGCCAAGTCCTCGACCGCTGACCCTCGACTTCATCAGACGAACCCTCGAGCAGGACTCCAACGACTCCGAGCTGCACTTCAACAACTCCCGACGCGACGGCTGCAGGGCCTCCCATACCAACGTACATCACTACAGCAGCACCAACGTGATCGGCCTCAACGCCATGCCTCACCAGCCATGCAAACTCTAAATATATGTACTCCTGTGCCCCTCCTTCACCTATAAAAGGAGGTGCCAGGACGTTAGAAAAAGGAGGACGAACGACAGGATCTAGAGCATAGAAACACTAAGTCTTTAGATCACAGAACAATACTATGAGACAGTGTAAGGTCGAGAGCCAGGCGTCCGAAACGCCCAAGCTCCAGCTCACGCTCCTCACACCTACTTGTATTTTCCCCTGTACTAGCACTTCAGTGCAAGATAACATGAACTATCCTCCCCCCGCTGGACGTAGGGCCTTCTTTGCCCGAACCAGGATAAATCACCGTGTCCTTCTTGCATCACCCATCGGATTAAGGGAGCACGCAATTACAAATATTACTCGTTGGAGTTAACCCTCCAGGGGTCAAAACACCGACAGTTGGCCGCCAGGTAGGGGGCCGCGTGTCACCAACGATTTCCCGCCATTTTTCCGGATGGGCGACTTTGTTTCACCACTTTCGCGCGCTACGGTAATCTGGTTTGGGAGCCTGGAGTTCATGACCCTCGACCAGGGCTATGACATGACCCTGCTCTCGATCAGTGACCCAAACAGAGGTCGCGGTACACCCCCACACTCATGGGGGGCCGCTCGCCGGTCTCACCACCATGCTTCCACGTCCAGAAGGAGGCCCGATCGACACCGTCATCGCCATCAACCTGAGTCAAGGATGGTTCCCGCCGCTTTCTCCTTGCCCCTGACCGGAGATGAGGAACCCCTTGTTGAGGGATTGTCTAACCCGAGTTCAGAGGTAGAGGGCAAACTGGCAGGACCCCACCACAACCGGTAGATCAACGAGGCTGGGGCACCCGAGCAACTTGCCAACCGTTATCCGCGAGCAAGCCAGAACATTATCGCGGCGCTATGCTCCTTCACAATATGCCCGCGCCATCCAACTCGCAAGCTCGGCGGATACAACACGAGGTCGAGGATCTCCTCCAAGTTGCTGCTGTCCAACAAGCCGAGAGCTCGACCTCGAGGCGTTGAGGGCAGCCTCCGAACCTTAGGTCGAGCCCTCCTGGCCCGAAAGGGAGAGCTCGGTCGATCAGGGGGCGGCCCCCCGACCGAAGAAGAAGCCGACCCGAGAACGTATCAATGACGACCGCGCTCCCTGCGACGCGTGCCTCCACATTGTCGAAAACCGCAGATGCAAGTACGGGGATGCCGAGGATCGAGGGTACAGCGCGCATCGTGGAGGGCGTTATGACAGCGACGAAGACCGACGGGCCCCGGAGCCACCGGGTCCCCGAGTCTTCAGCAGGACGATCCGCTGCGCCCAGCTGCCCGACAAGTTTTGACCCCCCATGAGCATCGTCAAATACAACGATGAAACCAATCCCGAGCTCTGGCTAGCCGACTTTCGGCTGGCTTGTCAGGCGGGCGGGGCACGTGACGATCACGTCATCATACGTCACCTTCCCCTGTTCCTGTCCGACGCCGCACGTAGGTGGCTCGAGGAGCTTCCCCCTGACTAGATTTGCGGCTGGGCTGACCTTGTCCGGATCTTCGAGGGGAACTTCAAAGGTACCTACGTGCGTCCCGGGAACTCCTGGGAACTGCGCAACTGTAAGCAGAAACCAGGGGAGACTCTCCGTGACTTTGCTCGATGATTCTCCAAGCTCCGCACCAAACTACCCCACATCTCCAATCTCGACGTCATTCTAGTGTTCGTTGCAGGTACAACCTGCAAGGACCTAGTTCGCGAGTTGGGGCGTAACCGCCCCGACACCATCGACGAGCTGATGGATGTGGTCGCCAACTACGCAGCCGGCGAAGAGGCGGTCGGCGCCTTCTTCAGCGATGGGAAGGACAAGGGAAAGGTGCCAGCAGCCGACGACACCGGAGGCTCGAGCAAAGGATCGAAGAGGAACAACAAGAAGAAGAAAAATCAGCAAGGCAAGCGTGAGGCTACAGAAGATGATCTCGTCGCAGCAACCGAACGCAAAAGACCTCGAGGTCCCCCCAAGGGCGCCATCTTTGACAAAATGCTCGAGGAACCCTGCCCATATCACATGGACGGGGCAAAGCACAAGCTTAAGGACTACCGCATGCTTCGAAAGCACTTTGAGCAAGTGGGCGTGAACAAAGGTGACAACAAGAAAGACCAAGGCGGCGGTGAGGAAGACAACGGGGAAGATAGAAAATTCCCCGAAGTCTATGACTGCTACATGATCTACGGGGGCCCCTCGACCCAGCTCACACCTCGACAGCATAAGCAGGAGCATCGAGAAGTCTTCTCTGTCCGAGTCGTGGCATCTCACTACCTCGACTGGTCTGACGCGCCCATCACGTTCGACCGCGATGACCATCTGGATCGAGTCCCCAACCCCGGGTCCTATCCGCTCATCGTCGACCCAATCATCATAAACACCCGCCTCTCGAAGTTCCTCATGGACGGCGGCAGCAGCCTGAATGTCATCTACCTCAAGACCCTCGACCTCCTGGGAGTTAAGAGGTGCCAACTCCTACCCAGCGTCGAGGGATTCCATGGCGTCATGCCAGGGAAGAAGGCCCTTCCCGTCGGCCGTATCGACCTTCTTGCCTGCTTTGGCACCCCCGCCAACTTCAGGAAGGAGACCCTCACCTTCGATGTGGTCGGGTTTCACAGAACATATCACGCTATCATCGGCCGACAAGGCTACGCGCAGTTCATGGCGATCCCGAACTACACCTACCTCAAGCTCAAGATGCCAGGACCCAAGGGCGTCATCACCGTCGCCTCCTCCTATGAGCACGCGTACGACTGTGATGTCGAATGCGTCAAGTATGGAGAGGCCGTCGAGCAAAATGCTATGATAGCCGCAACCCTCGAGCACCTCGCCGACGAGGTGCCAGATCCCAAGCGACACGCCGGCAACTCTGAGCCGGCACAAGACACCAAGAAAGTCACCCTCGACCCGAGCTGCCTCGACGAGAAGGTGCTAACGATCAGCGCCGACCTCGAGGGCAAATAGGAAGCCGTGCTCGTCGACTTTCTCCGCGTGAACACTGATATGTTTGCGTTGAGTCCTTCGGATATGCCGGGCATACCAAGGGAAGTCGCCGAGCACGCCTTGGAAATCCGGGCCGGGTCCAGACTGGTGAAGCAACGCCTGCGTCGCTTCGACGAGGAGAAGCGCAGGATCATCGGCGAGGAGGTGCACAAGGTTTTGGTGGCTGGATTCATCAAGGAGGTCCATCACCCCGAATGGTTGGCTAATCCCGTGCTAGTTAAGAAAAAGAATGGAAAAATACGGATGTGTATTGACTATACTAGTTTAAACAAAGCATGTCCCAAAGTTTCGTTTCCTTTACCACGCATTGATCAAATTGTTGACTCTACCGCGGGATGTGAAACCCTCTCGTTCCTTGATGCTTATTCCGGCTACCACCAAATCAAGATGAAAGAGTCCGACCAGCTCGCGACTTCCTTCATCACACCTTTTGGCATGTACTGCTACGTCACCATGCCCTTCGGCCTTTGAAACGCCAGGGCAACGTATCAGCGGTGCATGCTCCACGTCTTCGGCGAACACATAGGCGACACGGTCGAGGCCTATGTCGATGACATCGTGGTCAAGTCCAGAAGAGTGGACAACCTCATCCACGACCTCGAAATCGCGTTCGGGTGCCTTCGAGCCAAAAACATAAAACTCAACCCCGAGAAATGTGTCTTCGGAGTGCCTCGGGGCATGCTCCTTGGAAACATCATCTCCCAGCGCGGGATCGAGGCCAACCCCGAGAAGGTGGCGGCCATCATGCGAATGGGGCCGATTCAGGATCTCAAGGGCGTGTAGAAGGTCATGGGCTACTTCGCGGCCCTCAGCCGTTTCATCTCACGATTAGGGGAGAAGGCCATGCCTCTGTACCGCCTCTTGAAAAAATCCAAGCGATTCACATGGACCACGGAGGCCGAGGAGGCTCTCGACGAACTCAAAGGCATGCTGACATCCACCCTAATTCTCATCCCTCCTCGACCAGCGACGTCGACTGAACCGCCCGAGCCCCTCCTCCTCTATGTCGCCGCAACCACTCAGGTGTTCAGCGCGGCCATAGTGGTTGAGAGGCAAGAGGAAGGGCGCGCCTTGCCCGTCAGCGGCCGGTTTATTTCGTCAGCGAAGTGCTTTCAGAAATGAAAATCCGCTACCCACAGGTGCAGAAGCTGCTCTACGCCATCGTCCTTACACGTCGCAAGCTCCAGCACTACTTCCTCAGCCACCCGGTTACCGTGGTATCTTCGTTCCCCTTGGGGGAGTTCATCCAGAACCGGGAGGCTGCTGGAAGGATTACTAAGTGGTCGGTCGAGCTCATGGGCGAGACCATCACCTACGCACCACGGAAGGCCATCAAGTCTCAAGTGCTGGCGGATTTCATCGCTGAGTGGACCGACACTCAGTTGCCGCCAGTTCAAATCAAAGCCGAGTTGTGGACAATGTACTTCGACGGGTCGCTCATGAAGACAGGAGCAGGCGCAGGCTTGCTCTTCATCTCACCCCTCGGAGTCCACATGCGCTACGTCATTCGCATCCATTTTGCCGCTTCTAACAACGTCACGAAGTACGAAGCACTCGTCACTGGATTACGAGTCACCCTTGAACTCGGGGTCCGATGCCTTGACGTTCGAGGCGACTCGCAACTGATTATCGACCAAGTGATGAAGGCCTCGAGATGCCATGACGCCAAGATGGAAGCCTACTTCAACGAAGTGTGCAAGTTGGAAGACAAGTTCCATGGCCTCGAGCTTAGCCATATCGCTCGATGATACAACGAAGATGCGGACGAGCTTGCAAAAATGCATCGACTCGAGGTACAGTCCCTCCGGACGTATTCTTGAGGGACCTCTTCGAGCCCTCCATTGATTTGGGCTCAGGGGCTTGCACTACGCCCTCGAAGCCCCACCCCACGACCTCGACTGGGGCCCCCTCGACCGAGGCCCAGGTTATGGAGATCCAGGGGACTCCTCCTCTGTCAAGCCCGCCGCCGGATTGGCGAGCCCCTTTGCTGGACTGCCTCATTCGGCGAGAGCTTCTGGAGGACCAGAACGAAGCGCACCGGATCATGCGACGGGCCAAGTCCTACGTCATCTACGGTGATGGCAGGGAACTCTACAGGCGAAGCCCCTCAGGCGTTCTTCAGCGCTGCATTACTATCGAGGAAGGTAGGAGGCTCCTCGAGGACATACACTCGGGGGCCTGTGGCCATCACGCAGTGCCAAGGACCCTCGTAGGCAATGCCTTCCGACAGGGTTTCTACTGGCTGACCACCGCTTTCGACGCCACAAACATTGTCCGCTCGTGCAAAGGGTGTCAATTTTACGCCAAGCAGACGCATCTCCCAGCTCACGCCCTACAAATGATCCCCATCACCTAGCCGTTCACGGTCTGGGGGCTCGACCTTGTGGGGCCCCTCAAGAGGACAGCCAAAGGGTACACGCACCTGCTCGTTGCCATCGACAAGTTTACCAAGTGGATCGAGGCCTGGCCTATCGGCAACATCCGCTCCAAACGGGTGGTCGAGTTCTTCACCGACATCATCCATCGCTTCGGGGTCCCGAACGTCATCATCACTGACAACAGCACACAGTTCACCAGCAAGAAGTTCTTGGATTTCTGCGATCGCCATCACATCCGTGTGAATTGGTCCGCGGTTGCACATCCTCGAACTAACAGCCAGGTCGAGCGCGCCAATGGCATGATCTTGCAGGGCCTCAAGCCAAGGATCCTCAACCGCCTCAGCAAGCACAGAAAAAATGGGCCGCGGAGCTGCCTTCGATCCTATGGAGCTTAAGGACAACACCTAGTCAAGCCACGGGGTTCACCCCATTCTTCTTGGTCTATGGGTCTGAGGCCGTCCTCCCCACTGACCTCGAGTATGGTTCCCCTTAACTAAAGGTGTACAACGAGCAAAGCAATGAAGAAGCCCTTGCAAACGCCATCGACCAGCTCAAGGAGGCTCGAGACATGGCACTAATTCACTCCACAAGGTATCAGCAGAAACTTCGACGCTACCACGACAAGCACGTGCGCCCGAGGGGCTTCGAAGTCGGAGACCTCGTCCTACGTCGACGACAGAGCAACAAAGGACGTCACAAGCTGACCCCGCCATGGGAAGGCCCATACACCGTAGCTGAGGTGCTAAAGCTCGGGACGTACAAGCTCGCTAACGACAAAGGCGAAATCCTCACCAACGCATGGAACATCGAACAGCTACGTCATTTCTACCCTTAGGGCACCAATGTCCTCGTACATTCTCACATGTTTTGTACATTTTCGCATGGCAAATATAAGGAGTACTTTCGATTATAAGTTCAAACTTGTTATTGTACATGCAAGAGGTAGCCTCAACCCTGTCTCGCCAGAGTCGAGCCTCCCTCGGGGGCTAACGGGGGGAACCCCCTAAGTTCCTAAAAATGCGAACGATTTTTTCGGGAACGATTTTTTTGAACGTCTCCTTTTGCTTCACAACTAAGTTGAAAACACCTCGAACTCCCTAGGGGTTGAGGGCTGTCGAGCCGGAGCTCTCCTACACCTCTGGGCTATGGTACCACCACTCGCTCCCCCTCGAGGGATACGAGCCTGCGGCGAACACTTAGTCGAAAAGCAAAAGTCAGGCGATCAGAACTCGAGCACCTCTTCTTTCTCACGCCTCGATACGCTTCGTGACTAAGTAGAAAACGCCTTGAACTCCCTAGAGGGTCAAGGGCTGTCAAGCCAGGAGCTCTCCTATGCCTCCGGGCTATGGTACCTCCACTCGCTCCCCCTCGAAGGATACGAGCATGCGTCGAAAACTTAGTCAAAAAAGCAAAGTCTAGGTGAAAGAAAGCAGAGAAGGCTCGAAAGTAAAACGACAAATTGCATTACGATAGATGCATTAATGTTCAAAAAGGCTTTCGAAGCCACATTGAATATAAGTTACAAAAACTAACTTATTACATGGGCATTTTTGCCCAGCCTTGCCCTACAGGCCCACTCCGTCGCCGCCCTCCTCGACGCTGTGCCCTTCATCCACGGGGGGAGGACTTCGTCCTCGAACAACTTCACTAGCACTCCCCCCGGCCTCTCGGCGTCATTAATGAGCCCACGGCATCGCTCCTCGTTCTCGGCGTCGGTTTTCGAGATATCAGGAACGAAGCCTTGGGCGACCATGTTCATGTCAAAGACGAAGCCGGAGGAGACCACTGCTAGTGCCTGCTTCGCGCTGGTATGAAGCGCCTCTTGCACGCGTTCGCGAAGGGTGGTGTCGAGGTAGTAGATCCGATCGACGAGCGCGGCACCCGGGATGTCTTCTTCAGCACCCTCGACGGGTCCGACCTCCTAGGAGGCGCAGAGCCTGTCGAGGGCAACCCAGAGCTGGTCGAGAAGCGCCCCCTCCGCCGCGAGGCTCTCCTGCAGCACCTTGGCGGCGGTTTGGGTAGCGAGTAGCTCGGACTCGAGGCCTAAAACACAAAACAAGAGTTAGACAAACCATAAAAAAAGAGCAAAAGCTCTTCAAGGAACTCTCCAGCATAGCAAGTCTCGAGGGCGCGGCGATCCCCCAGCACGGTGTCACACTCCCCCCGGGCCTCGTCTTGCTCCCGCTGGGCCTCCTTGAAGGCCCGGGTCACCTCCGTCTTCTCGTAGCAGAGGGTCTCGAGGGCGCCACCAGCAAGGATGATGGCCTGATCCTTCTCTTGGAGGGTAGCCTTCATCGCCCCGAGCTAGGTTTCCAGGCTAGCGGCTCGGTTCTTCTCCTCCTGGGCCAAGGCGGAGAGGGTGTTGCGCGCCATGGAGACTTCAGCGAGATTGGCCTCGAGCGAGCGGATGCGTTCCACGGAGCTCTGAGCCTCCCCCACGAGTAGCTTGACGTGCTCCTGGGCTCGGATGCTCTCGCCCTTGGCCCTCTCCGCTTTGGCCTTGGCCGCGTCAGCCTCCTCCCTAGCACGCTTGAGCTCCTCCTTCAGGTGGACGGCTTCCCCTCGAGCAGCTTCAGCATCCTCCTTCACCCGGGTGGCCTCCTCTTTGGCTTTGGCGGCCTCCTCCCTGGTCTGTTTCAGCTCCTCCTCGATCTCGACCACCCTGCCCTGCGCAGAGCGACCGGCTTCGAGTTGGTGAAGCACTTCCTCCCGGCTGTTGTGTGTTTCGTGGAGGAAGTCTGACTTGGAGTAGGAACACCTCTGCACCTCCTGAGGACAGGAAATCGAGGGTTAAGGCATTTCATACGAAAGAACTCAAAAAACTGCATATGGTCTACACAAGGACTCACCGCGAGGTTCCGGTCAAGGCCTTCGGCGAGCTCGACGCCCAACTTCAGCAAGTGCTGCAGCCACGCCCGGGACTGCTCGGCGTCCTCACAGCACTTGACTTCCGCTAGGTCGTCCATCTTGATCCCCGGAGCACTGGAGTCGCCTAGTTCCCGGAGTACGATGCGCTCCTTGCCCCAATGTGCAAGGACTGTCTTGACCTTGGTTCGCGCCAAGGACTCGATCTCGTCCACCACATTGCATGGAACGCCGTAACGCACGGCCAACTCCGCCGGGGTGCGAAACTCCGACGCGGCGCCGACATCCCTCAGCTCGAGGTCGGAAGTCGACCTCCTCGGTGAGCCAGAAGCCGCCGTCTCCTCCGGCTGCTCCATTGACGGTTGCAGCGGCTGGCTCGACATTGCTTCTGGCGCCTTCAGAGGCAGCGGAGGTGTCGAGGCCGTCGCTTCCCCCAACGCCACGTCCTATGGCACTGGCAAGTCCACCATCGATGCATCTTCAGGTGGGTTCGGCACCAAGACCTCCTCCGACTGCACCCCCAGCAGCCGCGGGACCGTCGATGCCTTCGACGCCATTTCTTCTTCGGCCAGTAGCTCATCTAGGGTGATCACGGACACCCATTGCTTGGGCAGTCCCGAAGTCCCCTCTGCCCCTGACGTCTCGGGCGGCTGCTGCGCCGGCGGGTCCAGCGGCGCCGTGCCCCCCGGCGGCGTCTGCTGCGCCTGCTGATGCTGGGGCTGGCCCCCAGTTTCCTCCTCCTCTTCCCGGTGCTCCAGCGGCTCTTTCTCCCCCTCCTGCTGCGGCCGCGGTAGCTCCGCTTCTTGCAGGGCCCCCTACTCCTGCTTCCTCTGGGCCTCAAGCTCGCGTAGCCCCGCCGGCCAGGGTCTCCGCTCTCCCATCGAGGGGGGAAGGGCTGTGGTCTCCTCACCCTCGAGGATGGCGACGGCTACCTCCTCTCCCGGCTTGTGGCCCTCGGGGGCTCCTGCCACAGGTACGGGGATCGAGGCCTCCGGTCGGACAGGAGCGGAGGCTCCCGACGTTGGGGCTCCGCCCCCTGGCGCCGGGCCGAGCTCGAGGACTGAGGACGATGACGTCAAGGAGGCACTCCCTCCCTCTTGCGTCCTCCCTGGCTCAGAGTCGCTGCCCGTCGTGGCCCCCGAGACGCTCAACCCTGCAGCAAGAGTGGAACCCGTCAGCCTACCGCGCGCCATAGCCCCGAGGGCTGAGGACAACCACTTGGCTTCCCATGGAGCCAAGGGCATCGACGTCGCACCTGTGACCGAGGCCTCCATCTTCACAGCTGCGTCCACCTTGAGCCGCTTAGCCAAGGGGATAGAGGCCTTTTGGGTCCCCCTCGAACCACCAGCAGATCTCGAGACCCCTCCCGAAGCCGAGCTCTTCCCGGGGCTGAGGCTGCTCGGGGCCATCGGTGGGGTCGCCGCGCCTCCCTGCTCCGACGGGGCCTCCTGAGCATGGCTCTGCTCTGCCCGTGCCGACGACCGGGATCGGGTTTCCCGGGTCGAAGTGGAAGGGGTCCTGCCTCGAGTACGACGGGAGGGGGTGAACCCCCTCGAGTCGAGGCATCAGCCCACCTTTTCCCACGCCGACGCTCCGAGGCCGACGCCACCGGCTGGGGGGCGCGCTCCTCCACCGCCTCCTCCTGCACGAAGGGACGATCAGCATGGGAGGAACCCGACAAGATGCAGTTGAGACGCCCTGCCACCCCCTCGATGTCATCGCTGTCATCGTCAGCATCATCTTCATCTCCCTCGGACGAGGGAGACTCCTCCTCCGGGAGCCCGTCGCGCCTCTGCTCAGCGCGGTGCCTCGCAAGCCTTTCGCGCTCCCAGAGCTTCTTGGCCTTCTTCTCCTCCTCTTCGTCCTTACACCGCTTTTCTTGCTGGGTGGTGAAGCATCTTACCCGACGATCGGGAGCGTCCTCCCTAAGCGGGGGCCTCGATCTTCGGTAGTCGATTCTCCCCTACAAGAAAACGTTTAGTCACAGGGACGAGAGAAGGGGGTGGAACAAAAACATGAAAGGTGCAGGTCGGGGCACTCACCAGGTTGAGGCAACCCTCCTCTGGCCGCATGGGGAGGTGGTTGACGTCATCCGCCCTGAACGAGCCCGCGACCATCCGCTTTACCCGCGCAATGACTTCCGCGGCGGATGGCTTCTTACCGGACATCCGGCACCTCTCGAGAACCTCGGGTGTCGCCGAGGGGAGCATCGCGTCCAACCGCAGCAGGCGCTCCATCAAAGGGAGCACCCATCGACTGTGGAAGGCCGAGACCACCACGCCCGCCGTCAGGCCCGCCTCTTGAAGGGTCTTCATCGCGGCGACAAGGGGACGAAGTTGACGCTGAAGATCTCCCGTGACACCGTGCGTCCAGTTGTATGGATGCTCGGTGATAAGCCGCCCGGTGTACGGCGGGAGATAGCCTCCGTCGTTGCGAAGGTAGAACCATTGCTCGTCCCACCGGGAGTGGTTGGACATCAACCCGATGGGGATATACTCGTGTGGCTCCTCTGACCTCCCGGTCTTCAACACAAAGTTGAGGCACCCCGCTCTGATGATTCGCCTTACTCCTAGTGCCACCAGGGAGGCGAACCACTCCTCCTTGTAAAGGTGGAGCCACAGCTCCCAATGTGGTGACATCCCGAGGTAGCCCTCACAGACGGCCGCGAAGATGGCGGCGTTGGAGATGGTTTTGGGGGAGAAATGTTGGAGCTTGACGCTGTAGAAGTTCATCAATCCTCGCATGAACTCGCTCGGGGGTACGCCGAACCCATGCCGATGATATTTGAGGAAGCTCACCACATAGCCCTCCGGTGGGCTCGGCTCTTGGTGGCTCCTCGGCGGCGCAATCCGCTTCGGCCGATTCGGATCGGTGATGGGGCGGAGAAGTCGTTCTCCCACCAGCTCGTTCAGCCTTTGCCGCGTCACGGTTGACGGGCGCCAGGGTTCGGCGGGCTGGAGGATGGGGGCATGGCAGCAGCGGCAGCACAGATCTGCTCAGTGGGTGTGGCGGCGGCAACAACAGCATGAATCTCCTTGGCGGACGGATGACCAGGAAGGTTCCCAATCGTGACTTCTCGCTCTAAGTTTTTACCCTCACGCGCACAGGAAAGTAGGAATTTGGGAGAATGGCAAAGGTGGGGGCGAACAGCGCCTGTCCCCCATCGTTTTTATACCCGGGAAGAGCAACGGGTAGGGAAAAGGTAACTTCCTGCAATTAATGCACTTACCTGACCGTTCACCCCCTCGATCCTTGACCGGATACACGCGTCACACCTCTGGCAAAGAGCCGTTGCTCGGGCCCACCATGATCTCCACTGCCGCATCGTTTTAGCTTCCTCCTCAAAAGGCGCGCCTAATGGTAAGAAAAATAAGCGTTACTTACCGGCAAACTCTTCCAGGAGAAGGTAAGCGGGCTCTGGCCCCACCTCGAAGTCTCGAGGGAGCGAAGGCCGACCCTCGAGTGGGGGCTCAACGACCGCCCTTGAGCACCAAAAAAATCAGGCTCTGGCCCTAAGCCTCGAGGGAGCGAAGGCTGGCCCCATGATCAGGGTTCGACAGCCGCCCTCGAGCACCCGAGTCAGGGGTGACCAATGGGGAGCTAGCATGAGGCCTTGCTCGAGAACAAACTCTCGAGACCCCTATGGACACATCCAAGGCGAAATGCTACGGACTTTATGGAATCCCCTCGAAGGGAGGCATCGAGCCGCCGAGATCGAATGGAATCGATATCTGTGAGACCATGCATTTTGCTCCAATGAGACCACCTCCGGGCCACCAGCTGACCTCTATCGAACGAGGAACGGGCTCTCACTTGGATTTTCCCATTACCAGCTCACTGAGAACTTCGCGGCTCACCCTATCGAGGGTAGTCCGACGCTTCTCGCCTCACGTCCGATCAAAAGGACTTGTGAGATGAATGCCGAGGACGGCAACGCCCCAGCCGTACGAGGCTCGGGAGCTCGACTGTGCCCGGCACCCCTCGAAGAAAGAGGGTCAAAAATCCCCCAGGGGCTCGGCGTCCCGACGCACCCCTTGGTAAAACACTGCGACTCCAGTTCAGGCCTATACCCGACTGGACAAGCATCCCTCGACCAAAGACAAATGAAGCCCTCACAGGAGTCTTTCGACTCCTACAAGGCCTCGGGGGCTACCCCCGTGGGGGTCGCTCGCGCGCCCCCCACGAAAAAATCCGAATCACGTCTCGTTTCCAATTCTTGACCCCCTGCCTGAGTGCCATCACTCGCGCTGGGGCTCGGGGGCTACTATCGTTACCCAGGAAATGGGTACCCAAACCCTTGGTTTACCGGGCTAAACCCCGCAAAATCAGCAACATAAACCCTCCAGTAACCTCCCACATTAACGTTCAAAGGCCCGCAGGCTGAAGCATATTGGGTTGACCCACGAACGGACTACGACGGCCCAAAGCCAAAGCCTGCTCGAGAGGCTACCGATCGGACTGGGACTGTACACTCGAGGGTACCATTCGGGTGACCCCTCGAGGACGGAACTTCACCTGGAGAATGAGCCTGCCCTCGAGGACGAAACTTTGCCCGGCGAACAAGCCTGCCCTCGAGGACGGAACTTCGTTCGGCGAACGAGCCTGCCCTGGAGGACGGAACTTCGCCCGGCGAACGAGCCTGCCCTCAAGGACGGAACTTCATTCGCACGAATGGGCAGCCCTCGAGGACAGTGCACCCCTTGGCTACCGACTCTCCCGTACGGATCCGGGAGCATTTAATGCATTTTACCTACCCCCTCCTAACCGTATGGCCACAGTCACGGTAACAGTTGTGGGAGTGGCGGTCAAATCTTGCTTTTACCACCCATGCCATGGAATCCTGCGGATCGTACTTCGCTGTTGCGCCATGCCGAGCACTGTGCCCCGTCCAGCACCCCCTCGAGACGTATGAATCAGTGCGTTTCCCGCATTTCCCAGGATTCAACCTTATCCGATGAGACTCAACCCCTTCGACCCGACCCCCTCGACTCAAGCCAAGTCCTCGACCGCTGACCCTCGACTTCGTCGGATGAACCCTCAAGCAGGACTCCAATGACTCCGGGCTGCACTTCAACAACTCCCGACGCGACGGCTGCAGGGCCTCCCATACCGACGTACATTACTACAGCAGCACCGACGTGATTGACCTCAACGCCATGCGTCACCAGCCATGCGAACTCTAAATATATGTACTCATGTGCCCCTCCTTCACCTATAAAAGGAGGACGAACGACAGGATCTAGATCATAGAAACGTTAAGTCTTTAGATCACAGAACAATACCGTGAGGCAGTGTAAGGTCAAGAGCCAGGCGTCCGAAACGCCCAAGCTCCAGCTCACGCTCCTCACACCTGCTTGTATTTTCCCCTGTACTAGCACTTCGGTGCAAGATAACACGAACTATCCTCCCCCCGCTGGACGTAGGGCCTTCTTTGCCCAAACTAGGATAAATCGCCGTGTCCTTCTTGCATCACCCACCGGATTAAGGGAGCACGCAATTACAAATATTACTCGTTGGTGTTAACCCTCCAGGGGTCGAAACACCGACACCTAGATTTTGCTTTTTTAACTAAATGTTCGACGCATGAGGCGTAGGAGAGCCCCAGGCTTGACAGCCCTCGACCCTTAGGGAGTTCAAGGCATTTTCTACTTAATCGCGAAGTGCATCGAGGCGTAGGAAAGATGAGATGCTCGAGGTTCAATCACCTGACTTTTGCTTTTCGACTTAGTGTTCGACGCATGCCCGTATCCCTCGAGGCAGGGGAAGCGAGTGGGGGTACCATAGCCCTGAGGCATGGGAGAGCCCCAGACTTGACAACCCTCGACCCTTAGGGAGTTCAAGGCATTTCTACTTAGTTGTGAAGAAAAAGGAGTCGCTCGAATTTTGAAAAAATCGTTCGTATTTTTTAGAAACTTAGGGGTTCCCCCTGTTAGCCCCCGAGGGAGGCCTGACTCTGGCGAGACAGGGTCGAGGTTACCTCTTGCATGTACAATAATGAGTTTGAACTTATAATCAAAAGTACTTCTTATATTTGTCATGCGAAAATGTACGAAACATGCGAGAATGTACAAGGGTATCGATGCCCTAGGGGTAGAAATGATGTAGCTGTTCGATGTTCCATGCGTTGCTGAAGGTTTCACCCTTGTGGTTCACTAGCTTGTACGTTCTGGGCTTCAGCACCTCAGCTATGGTGTATGGGCCTTCCCATGGTGGAGTCAGCTTGTGACGCCCCTTGTTGCTCTGTCGTCGATGTAGGACAAGGTCTCCTACTTGGAAGTCCCTCGAGCGCACGTGCTTGTCGTGGTAGCGTCGAAGTTTCTGCTGATACCTAGCAGAGTGAATCAGCGTCATGTCCCAAGCCTCCTCAAGCTGGTCAATGATGTTTGCGAGGGCTTCTTCATTGGTTTCCTCGTTGTAGGCCTTTAGTCGAGGGGAACCATACTCGAGATCAATGGGGAGGACGGCCTTGGACCCCTAGACCAAGAAGAATGGTGTGAACCCCATGGCTCAACTTGGTGTTGTCCTTAAGCTCCACAGGACCGAAGGCAGCTCCGTGGCCCATTTCTTTCCATTCTTGTTAAGGCGGTTGAAGATCCTTGGCTTTAGGCCTTGCAAAATCATGCCATTGGCGCGCTCGACCTAGCCGTTAGTTTGAGGATGAGCAACCGCGGACCAGTTTACACGAATGTGGTGGCGATCGCAGAAATCCAAGAACTTCTTCCCGGTGAACTGTGTGCCGTTGTCAGTGATGATGACGTTCGGGACCCCGAAGCGATGGATGATGTCGGTGAAGAACTCGACCACCCGCTCGGAGCGGATATTGCTGATAGGCCGGGCCTCGATCCACTTGGTAAACTTATCGATAGCAACAAGTAGGTGCATGTACCCCTTGGTTGTCCTCTTGAGAGGCCCCACGATATCGAGCCCCTAGACCGCGAACCGCCAGTTGATGGGGATCATCTGTAGGGTGTGAGCTAGGAGGTGTGTCCGCTTGGCGTAGAATTGACACCCCTTGCACGAGCGGACAATGTTGGTGGCATCGAAAACGGCGGTCGGCCAGTAGAAACCCTGTCGGAAGGCATAGCCGAGGAGGGTCCTTGGCGCTACGTGGTGGTCGCAAGCCCCCGAGTGTATGTCCTCGAGGAGCCTCCTGCCTTCTTCGATAGTGATGCAGCGCTGAAGGATACCTGATGGGCTTCGCCTATAGAGTTCCTTGCCATCACCATAGATGACATAGGACTTGACCCGTCGAGTGATCCGGCAAGCCTCGGTCCGGTCTTCCAGGAGCTCCCCTCGAATGAGGCAGTAGAGGAAGGGACTCGCCAATCCGAAGGTGGGCTTGATGGAGGAGGTGTCCCCTCAATCTCCATGACCTCGGCCTCGGTCGAGGGGACCTCGGTTGAGGCAGCAGGGTCAAGTGTTGAGGGTGTGGTGCCAGCCCCCGAGCCTAAGTCGACAGAGGGCTCGAAGAGGTCTCTCGAGAATACATCTAGAGGGACAGTACCTCGAGTTGATGTGATCTTCGCGAGCTCGTCTGCAGCTTCGTTGTAGCGTCGAGCAATATGATTGAGCTCGAGGCCATGGACCTTGTCTTCCAGTTTGCGCACTTCATTACAGTAGGCTTCCATCTTGGCGTTGTGGCAGCTCGAGGCCTTCATCACTTGGTCGATGATGAGTTGTGAGTCACCTTGAACGTTGAGGCATTAGACCCCGAGTTCGAGGGCAAGACGCAACCCATTGATAAGAGCCTTGTACTCCGCAATGTTATTAAAAGCGGCAAAGTGGATGCGAGTGATGTATCGCATGTGAACTCTGAGGGGTGAGATGAAGAGCAAGCCTGCCCCTGCTCCTGTCCTCATGAGCGACCCGTCAAAGTACATTGTCCATAGCTCGTCTTGGACTTGAACTGGCGGCAACTGGGTGTCGGTCCACTCAGCGATGAAATCTGCCAGCACCTAAGATTTGATGGCCTTCCATGGTGCGTAGGTGATGGTCTTTCCCATGAGCTCGACCGACCACTTAGCAATCCTTCCAGCGGCCTCCCAGTTTTGGATGATTTTCCCCAAGGGGAAAGAAGACACCACGGTAACCGGGTGGCTAAGGAAGTAATGCTAGAGCTTGCGCCGTGTAAGAACGATGGCGTAGAGCAGCTTTTGCACCTGTGAGTAGCGGGTCTTGGTTTCCGAAAGCACTTCACTGACGAAGTAAACCGGCCGCTGGGCAGGCAGGGTGTGCCCTTCCTCTTGCCTCTCGACCACTATGGCCGCGCTGACCACCTGAGTGGTCGTGGCGACATAGAGGAGGAGAGGCTCGGAGGGTTCAGTCGACGTCATCGGTTGAGGAGGGATGAGGATCGGGGTGGAGCTCAGCATGCTCTTGAGCTTGTTGAGGGCCTCCTCGGCCTCCATGGTCCATGCAAAGCATTCAGATTTTTTAAGAGGCGATACAGGGGCAGGGCCTTTTCTCCCAAATATGAGACAAAACGGCTAAGAGCCGCGAGGCAGCCTGTGACCCTCTGGACGCCCTTGAGATCTCGAATCGGCCTCATTCGTGTGATGGCTGCGACCTTCTTGGGGTTGGCCTCGATCTAGCGCTAGGAGATGATGTATCCGATGAGCATGCCCCGAGGCACCCCAAAGACACATTTCTCGGGGTTAAGTTTGATATTCTTGGCTCGAAGGCACTCGAAAGCGATTTCGAGGTCATGGATGAGGTTGTCGGCTTTTTCGGATTTGACCACGATGTCATTGACATAGGCCTCGACCGTGTTGCCTATGTGTCCACCGAAGACATGGAGCATGCATCGCTGATACATCGCCCTGGCGTTTCGAAGGCCAAAGGGCATGGTGATGTAGCAATACATGCTAAAAGGTGTGATGAAGGAAGTTGCGAGCTGGTTGGACTCTTTCATCTTGATTTGGTGGTAGCCGAAATAAGCATCAAGGAATGAGAGGGTTTCACATCCCGTGGTAGAGTCAACAATTTGATCAATGCGTGGTAAAGGAAATGGAACTTTCGGACATGCTTTGTTTAAACTAGTATAGTCAACACACATCCGCATTTTTCTATTCTTTTTCTTAACTAACATGGGATTAGCTAACCATTCGGGGTGATGAACCTCCTTGATGAATCCAGCTGCCAAAAGCTTGTGTACTTCCTCGCCGATGATCCTGCGTTTCTCATCGTCAAAGCGGCGCAAGCGTTGCTTCACCGGTCTGGACCCGGCTCAGATCTCCAAGGCGTGCTTGGCGACTTCCCTCGGTATGCCTAGCATATCCAAAGGACTCCACGCAAACATATCAGCATTTGCATGGAGAAAGTCGACGAGCACTGCTTCCTATTTGCTCTCGAGGTCGGCACCGATCGTTAGCACCTCCTCGCCGGAGCAGCTCGGGTCGAGGGGGATCTTCTTGGTGTCTTGCACTGGTTCAAAGCTGCCGGCGTGACACTTAGGTTCGGGCACCTCATTGGTGAGGCGCTCGAGGGTTGAAGCCATCATCGTGCTTTGCTCGACGGCCTCTCTGTACTCGACGCATTCGACGTCACAGTCGTACGTGTGCTTGTAGGAGGAGCCGATAGTGATGATGCCTCTGGGTCCTGGCATCTTGAGCTTGAGGTAGGTGTAGTTCGGGACCACCATGAATTGTATGTAGCCTGGTTGGCTGATGATGGCATGATAAGTTTCATGAAACCCAACCACCTCGAAGCTGAGGGTCTCTTTCCTGAAGTTGGCGGGGGTGCCAAAGCAGACGGGAAGGTCAATGCAGCCGATGGGAAGAGCCTTCTTCCCTGGTATGACACCATGGAAGCCCCTGACGCTGGGTTGGAGTTGGCACCTCTTGACCCCCACGAGGTCGAGGGTCTTGAGGTAGATGATGTTCGGGCTGTTGCCGCCGTCCATGAGGACCTTCGAGAGGCGGGTGTTGATGATGATCGGGTCGACGATGAGCGGATAGGCCCAGGGGTTGGGGATACGATCCGGATGGTCATTGCGGTCGAACGTGATGGGCGCATCGGACCAGTCGAGGTAGTGGGGGGTCGCGACTCGGACGGAGAAAACCTCTCAATGCTCCCTCTTGCGTTGTCGAGGAGTGAGCTGGGTCGAGGGGCCTCCGTAGATCATGTAGCAGTCGTAGACTTCGGGGAATTTTTTGTCTTTCCCATTGTCTCCCTCATTGCCGCCCTGGTCTTTCTCATTGTCGCCCTTCTTGATGCCCAGTTGCTCAAAGTGCATTCGAAGCATGCGGCAGTGCTTGAGCTTATTTTTGCTCCGTCCCTGTGATAAGGGCAGGGCTCCTCGAGGATCTTGTCAAAGATGGCCCCCTTGGGGGGACCCCGAGCTTTTTTGCATTCAGCTGCTGCAACGAGATCGTCGTCTGCACCCTCACGCTTGCCTTGCTGATTCTTCTTCTTCTTCTTCTTGTTCTTCTTCGCATTTTTGCTCGAGCCCCCGGCATCAGATGCTGGTGCCTTTCCCTTGTCCATCTCATCGCCGAAGAAGGCTCCGACTGCCTCCTCACCAACCACATAGTTGGCTACCACATCCATGAGCTCATCGACGGTGTTGGGGCGATTATGCCCTAACTCGCGAACTAGGTTCTTACATGTCGTACCCGCAACAAATGCTAGAATGACGTCAAGATCAGAGATGTGGGGGAGTTTAGTTCGGAGCTTGGAGAAACATTGAGCGAAGTCATGAAGAGACTCCCCTGGTTTCTGCTTGCAGTTGCACAGTTCCCAGGAGTTTCCAGGACGCACGTAGGTGCCCTTGAAGTTCCCATCGAGGATCCGGACTAGGTCGACCTAGTCACGAATTTGGTCAGGGGGAAGCTCCTCGAGCCACCTACGCGTGGTGTCGGACAGGAATAGGGGAAGGTGACGTATGATCGCGCGATCTTCATGTGCTCCACCCGCCTGACAAGCCAGTCGGAAATCGGCTAGCCAGAGCTCGGGTTTGGTTTCACCGTTGTATTTGACGATGCTTGTGGGGGGTCAAAACTTGTCGGGCAGCTGGGCGTTGTGGATCGTCCTGCTGAAGACTTAGGGACCCGGTGGCTCCGGGGCCGTCGATCTTCATCGCTGTCGTAACGCACCCCATCATGGACGCTATACCCTCGATCCTCGGTGTCCCCGTGTTTGCGCTTGTGGTTCTCGATGATATCGTGGCGTGCGTCATGCGGATGCGGTTGTCGATGATACGATCTCGGGCTGGTGTCTTCTTCGCTCGGGGGGCCGCCTCTTGATCGATCGAACCCTCCCTCTCGGGCTGGGAGGGCTCATCCTGTGTTCGAAAGCTGCCCCTCGACGCCTCGAGGCTGAGCTCTCGGCTTGTTGGATAGCAGCAACTTGAAGGAGACCCTCGATCTCGTGTTGTATCCGTCGAGCTTGTGAGTTGGATAGAACGGGCATATTGCGAAGAAGCATAGCCATCACGGCAATGTTCTGGCTTGCCTGAGGGTAACGATTGATGGGATGTTCGGGTGCCCCGCCCGCGTTGATCTACCGGTTGACCTCTCGGGCCCTAGCTCAGGCTCTACCATTGGGTGGCGGTTGCTCTTGCTCGAGGGTTTACTCGAGCTGGCGCAGTGGTTCCTAGTCGTCGGCGAGTTTAGCCTGCAACTCCTGAATTTGTGCCAGCTGTGCGTCCTGCTCGTCAGGACGGGGGCATGCCTCTCGGGGTGCAACTGGTTGTTGATCCCCTGCTCTGGGGAGAGTCCCTCCTGCTGCAGCAGCAGCCGCATCGGCCATCGGCTCGACAGTGTCCTGATTGGAGGCGACATCTCGGTCAATGTGGAGACACTTGTGGGTAGGGTCCCAATGGTCAGAGTCGGAGTCGGGGTCACCGCAGTAGAAGATGGGGAATTGTCCCCGCGCCTCCTCCTACAGCTGCTATCGGAGTGTGCCAACGATATACCTCTAGGGGCCGGGTGCTCTTGTGAAGCCCAAGTCCACGAAGACCGGCATGACCGTTCCTACGTCTATCATTACACGAAGGAGGGTGCCTGGGCGGTCCTCCATCATACTCATGTTGGAGTAGGTCGTGGTTGAGAACATCCTTGCGGCGTTGTTGAGACCGAACGGGAATTGTCGACGACGCTCAAACAGCTCGTGCAGAAGCAGGCTCGAAGGAGTGGGGGTCGCGCACATCGGGGGAGTTCTGTCGGGCTCCCTCGACGAGTGTATCGTGAAGGTGAAGTCGGGGTCATCATGGGGCCCTGCTGGTTTGTCCTCTGCTCCCGAACTCAGGTCAGATAACCCTCCAACAAGGGGCTCCTCATCACCGGTCAGGAGCGAGGGGAATGCGGCGGGCACCAACCTCAACTCAGGTTGATGGCAGTGACGGCATCTATCGCGCCTCCTTCTGGTTGCGGCAGCATGGTGGCGAGACCGACGAGTGGCCCCTCCTGAGCGTGGGGGCACACTGCAACCTTCGCTTGGGTCATTGATCATGAGCAGGGTCATGTCATAGCCCTGACCGAGGGATATGAACTCCAGGCTCCCGAACTAGATCATCGTAACGCGCGGAAGCGGTGAAATAGAGTCGCCCATCCAAAAAAATGGTGGGAAATCGTTGGTAACACACAGAGCCCCTACCTGGCGCGCTAACTGTCGGTGTTTCGACCCCGGGGGTGAACACCAAAGAGTAAATTCATAATTGTGTGCTCCCTTAATCCGGTGGGTTATGCAAGAAGGACACGGCGATTTATCCTGGTTCGGGCAAGGAAGGCCCTATGTCCAGCAGGGGGGATAGTTCATGTTATCTTGCACCAAAGCACTAGTACAGGGGTGAATTCAAGCGGGTGTGAGAAGTGTGGGCTTGAGCTCGAGCATTTTGGGCGCTTAGCTCTCTACACTGTCTCACGGTGTTGTTCTATGATCTAAGCCTTAGCGTCTGATGTTTCTGAATCCTCCCTAGCTAAAGTCCAGGCTCCTCCTTTTTGTCGGCGTTCGGAACCCGGGGGTGTCCTAAACCAACGAGTGATCGTGTGTGTGTAACCTGTCCGGATGGGTGATGCAAGAAGGACACAGCGATTTATCCTGGTTCGGGCAAAGAAGGCCCTACATCCAGCGAGGGGAGAAGATCTGTATTATCTTGCACCTAAGTGCTTGTACAGGGGCGAATACGAGCGAAAGAGAGAATTCGAGGGGGGGTCGAGTGTCTATCAAAAGAGCTACTCAGTCTAGGAGTCTGCCTAGGCGTGTGTTTGGTCATTCGAGAGATCGTTGTCTGGAGTCATTTTTTTTATTGGGTCTCCTGGCGTCCCCTTTTATAGGCCAAGGGGAGGCACAGGGGTACAAATATCCTGGTTCGATGACGCGGTGATGACGTCGCGGGTCGTGGAGGTCAACCCGAGGCCTCTGCAGGGATGTGCGCTGATCATGGCTTGTTCTATAGCGCCATGGCTCAGAGTTGACAGCCGTCCTTCGGAGTCATGGTTGCTGACCGGTCGAAAGACGTGATCCCCTGTAGAGGACGTGCGAGTTCCTGTTGGGGTCATATCGGGAGTTGTTGGCGCAGCTTTCGAAGGCGATGAAGGTTGACCGGAGGGCGTCGATGCGTACTCGAGGCCCGGTCAAGGGGTAGCCTCGAGCGTAGTGGTTGAGCGGATAAGATTGAATTGAGGGAATCCGATGTCGGTCGTTTGTCGCGTAGCGTGTCGAAGGGGGCCTCGAGCTATCTAACAGCACTGGGTATGGCGTAATAGTGCCGTGCAGACCAATGCACGTCCTCAGTATGGGCAGTAAAGCGGGATTCGACCGCTGTACGAACCACTGTGCGGACACTATAGCCATACGATTTGACGAGGTTAGCTAGTTTTTGTATTAAATGCGCTACCGGACGCACCGGGAGTTGGTCAATCGAGGGGGGCTCGATCCTTGAAGTATCGAGACGCCCGTCCCGTTGGGGGCCTCGACACTTAACGCGGGATCCTCCCATCTCGAGCGATCATCAGCCGGTGACGTCAGCGTCTTGTCGAGGGTCAGATGGTGACGCCAGTGATTCTGTCGAGGGTTGCGGCTGTACTCTGTTGTGGGCTGGCCCAGTGTGTATTTGCCGATGGGCCCGGTGGGTCGAGGGGGTATGGCCTGGTCGCGTGAGATTAATCTGAGGGCAAACTCAGGGTTCAACCGAAAACAAGGAAGGTTTAGGGTATCCCTTCTCTCGGTAACCGACAGTAGCCCCCGAGGCTCCGTGTAAGTGTTGATACTTACACGGAGCCTCAATCAAATGGACTCGGAGTGTTGGTCGTTTTCCGAAGGGTGCGTGCGAGCACACCCTTCGGGTGTAGCCCCCGAGGCCTCGGGTGAGTACTCGAATGATCGAGCCCCCGGGTGGTTGGATCCTCTTTCGTCGAGGCCACCCGGTTGCGAGCCTGCTCCTTAGCTTCTTCCGTCGAAGCCGGTAAGGTGCGAACTCGACTTTTTCGTTCGACCCTCACGAACCCTTTCGATCAGGTAGAGGGGGGAGAAGCGTTGTGCTACCCATGCTCGAGCGAGCGTCAACGTCTCAGGTGAGCTACTATCAGGAAATTCAAGTAAGAGCTCATGCCCCATTCGATAGGGGTCGACTAGTGGCCCTGAGGCGCTCTTATTTGAGCAAAACAGTGGGTCCCACGGATGCCAGACCCTTTCAATCGGGTCCGGTGGCTCGATGCCTCCCCTCGAGGAGATTCCGTCGTGGTCCCTTAGTTTTGCCTTGAATGTGTCCGAGGGGGCCTTGAGAATTTGTTCTCGAGCAAGGGACTCGCGTCGGCCCCCCTCGGTCACCCCTAACTCCAGTACTCGAGGGCGGCTGTCGAACCCTTTCCGAGGGCCAGCCTTCGCTCCCTAGAGGTTTCGAGGGCCTGGGCCCGTATCCCGTGTTGTGGGAAGATCCGTCTGTGGATAACTCCTCCTGTTCATCACGCGTGCCTTTTTGCGTAGAAGCCGGAGCGGCGTGGTAGTGGGTGAGTCCTATACTTGAAGCGTATTTCGAGGAGGATAATTGTCAGTTCTCGTTTTTCAAGAAAAGATTCAAAGCAGCGTGGCCGTAATATCACGCGAGGCGGAACGGTGCGGTCGTGGTGGGGCCGGCATGACGCCTGATTCACGGACGTTTGACGTGTGTCCATGGTCGATGGAAGTCGAAGGGGTGAATGCGAAATGGCCCTGTCCATGACGCACAGGAATCGAGAGGAGAGTGCTTTGGGTGCATTTAATGCGGGGACTTACTGGTCGGGCAAGCGTCGGGCGTCCGTCAGTCTTCTGCCCCAATAAAAGGAGGCACCCTTCATAGCGTTGCTCTTCACTTGCTTTCCTACCATTTTCACGTTCACCTTCCTGCGCTTGTTCGCCTTCCTTATGCTTGTTCGCCTTCCTTGCGCTCGCCTCCCTGCGCTTTCCTTTCTTGCGCTCGCCTTCCTGCGGAGATAGGAAATCTCCCGGGCCGCCCGTCCACCGAAGAGCTCCGTGCTGTTGCCATGGCGCCGCCGGAGATTCTTCAGCCCGTGGCATGGGTTACCTCGGAAGTGACGAGGAAGGAGCTGGAGGGGTTGGTGGCGGAGGGGCTTCTTCGCCCCATCACCAACAGGGATGAGCCCAAGTGGCTCGTTCCGCCGAAGGAGGACCACGAGCCAAACCCACCGGAGGGCTACGTGGTCAGCTTCGTCAAGTTCCACCGGCTAGGCTTCGACGCCCCGCCGAGCTGGTTCATGCGCGCTCTCACTCACCACTACGGGATCGAGCTTCAGCATCTTCCCCCAACGCAATTTCCTACGCCGCCATCTTCACCACGGTCTGCGAGGGTTACCTCGGGGTGGAGGCGCACTGGGAGCTCTGGCTTCACCTCTTTCGAGTGGAGTACTTCTCCAAGAGCGTGTCGGTAGGGGTGCGGAGGTTGGTGCGGGCAAGATGCTGCAACTTCGCCGTGAGGAAGGCCGACGACTTCATCCCCATTGGCCTGACTTCAAGCCACGGCCCCTGGCCCTCGAAGTGGTTCTACATCAGGAATGATGAGGGGCTGCTGCCTCAGTACACGGGGCGCGTCATCGAGTCGCGTCCCCACAACTGGGGCGCCCTAGCGCGGGACCACCAAGGGAGGCTCGAAGACCTCCTCGACGCCCTAGCGACCCTTCGAGGGCAGGGGTTGACTACCGGGGTCGTTGTCTCGGCCTTCCACCATCGACGGGTGCTCCCCCTGATGCGGCGCTCATTTCGCATGAGCCAGATGTTCGTTGGAGTGGAGCTCAGGGGGAGCCGCATGGTTGCCGGGGCTATTACGCCGGAGAGCATCGCCAAGAGGGTTCGAGGCACGGTGTCGGGCCCCTTCACGGCGCAGGACGTCAACCGCATCCCGATGTGACCGGATCCCGGTTACCCCGAACTGGTGAGTGTATTACTTCGTTGAGCCCTTCTTTTTGTTTCTTTTTACCTTACATTTTTTGGGCTTCGCGCGTAGGGGGAGCTCGACTACGAGTTGTCGCTGCCCCCCGTTAGGGAAGATTTCGGGGCTCGTCTGACGGGGCTTCGCGGCGCCTCGTCGGCAAAGAAGACGAAGGAGGAGGAGAGCAAGAAGAGGCGGATGCATAGCCTTGATCTCTCTATGGGCGAGCAGCGCTCGGCTAAGCAGAGACGAGAGGCGAGGCCCGTCAAAAGGTCCCCCTCTGAGGAATCGGGGGAGGAGTGGAGCGGAGAAGAGGAGCATCTCTCGACCCGGAGGGTCGCGGCTGACGCCCCTTCGACGCAGGGCGCCGCTGGTTCTGAGGGGTCCACAGAGAGGCCCCGTGAAAGTCACTTGGCCCTCGAAGCCGGGACGGTGACGTTGGCCTTGGCCGCATCGGCGGTGGCCTCTGCTCGTGGGGCTACGGGGCTTCACGGCGTGACGCCGCCGGCAGCGACTTCGAGCCTTCCGGGTGCCGGGACGCGGCCGTCGACGGGGGTCTCACGAACACCAAGAAGGTTCCCAGTGGGGTAAGTTCTTTATTCTGGGGCAGTTTTATATTTCGCGTCTCGATTCCACGCGTCTAATTTTTCTTTCCTCACAGGATCAAACGCGGGCGGACACCGGCGGGGCCCGCTCCGGCCAAGCGCCTTCGGACGGAGGCTGCGACAGAGGCGACGGCGGTCGCGGTGGGTCCCACCATGGGCCGGCTCTTTTGGCGACGAGCACGGGGGTTGTCGCTTGTGTCAAGGCCGCACGTGCGGCGTTGGCCCGGGGAGTCGATTCGGTTATCGGTGAAGCGGCCACCGAGACTGCGGTGGTTGTGGCATCGAGCCCCCGAGCCGGGATGGCCGTCGACGCGCCGGGCAGCATGCTAGAGCGCCCCTCGGATGACTCGCGGCTGGGGTTTTCGCAGGCGGCGCCCATCGTCCTTGAGGCCGAGGAGGGCGAGGCCTCCGTCGATGGAGGGAAGGAGAAGGACGCCGCGCCCCCCCTGTCGCCACCGAGGTCGGGGGTCGTCGAGTCCGAGGGTGCCGAGGCGGCCCCGTCAGGCGGGGAGGCGAGTGTCGCCGTGCCTGCCCCGGTGGATCCTTTTGTCGAGCGGGAGGAGGCGCAGGACGGTTTGAGATGAAGAGCAGGCCCGCTCCTGCTCCTGTTTTCATCATCGACCCATCAAAGTACATGGTCCATAGCTCGGCCTGGATCTGTACGGGCGGTAGTTGAGCATCGGTCCATTCGGCCATGAAATCTGCCAGCACCTGTGACTTAATGGCCTTTCGTGGTGCGAAAGTGAGGGTCTCGCCCATGAGCTCGACTGCCCACTTAGCGATTCTCCCTGTGACCTCCCGATTCTGGATTATCTCCCCGAGGGGGAAGGACGAGACCACGGTTATCGGGTGGCTTTGGAAGTAATGTTGGAGTTTTCGCCGCGTCAGGATTAGAGCATACAACAGCTTCTGAATCTGAGGGTAGCGGGCCTTAGTCTCCGAGAGCACTTCGCTGACAAAGTAGACTGGCCTTTGAACGGGCAGGGTGTGCCCTTCTTCTGCCCTCTCGACCACTACGGCCGCACTGACCACCTAGGTGGTTGCGGCGACATAGAGGAGGAGGGGCTCGGCCGGATGAGGAGGTACGAGGATCGGGGGCGAGGCTAGCATAGACTTGAGTTTTGAGAGGGCCTCCTCAGCTTCGAGGGTCCATTCGAAGTGCTCCGATTTCTTCAAAAGGAGGTAGAGGGGCAACGCCTTTTCCCCGAGACGGGAGATAAAGCGGCTCAGGGCCGCCAGGCATCCTGTGACCCTCTGAACGCCTTTGAGGTCCCGAATAGGCCCCATCTTGACGATCGCCGAGATCTTCTCTGGGTTGGCCTCGATTCCGCGCTGAGAGACTATGTACCCTAAGAGCATGCCTCGGGGGACGCCGAAGACACACTTCTCGGGGTTCAGGTTGATGCTCTTCGCCTGGAGGCATTTAAACGCGGCATCGAGGTCAGAGACGAGACCCTCGACTTTTTTGGTCTTGACCACGATATCGTCCACATAGGCCTCGACCGTCGAGCCGATGTGTTCTCCAAAAACGTGGAGCATGCACCGCTGGTACGTTGCCTCGGTGTTTCGAAGGCCGAAGGGCATAGTAATATAGCAGTACATGCCGAAGGGGGTGATAAAGGAAGTCATGAGCTGGTCGGACTCCTTCATCCGGATCGATGGTAGCCAGAATAGGCGTCGAGAAAGGAGAGGGTCTCGCATCCCGCCGTCGAGTCAACGATTTGATCGATGCGTGGCAAAGGAAATGGGACTTTAGGACATGCTTTATTCAAGCCGTTGTAATCTACACACATCCTATATTTCCCATTTTTCTTTTTGACTATTACAGGGTTAGCTAACCACTCGGGATGGTGGACCTCCTTGATAATCCGGCCGCCAAGAGCTTGTTGACTTCTTCCCCGATGATCCTGCGCTTCTCCTCGTTGAAGCAGCGCAGGCGTTGCTTCACCGGCTTAGACCCGGGGCGGTCTCCAAGGCGTGCTCGGCGACTTCCCTCGGTATGCCTAGCATATCCGAGGGACTCCATGCAAACATGTCGGCGTTCACGCGGAGAAAGTCGACGAGCACTGCTTCCTATTTGGCGTCGAGGGAGGCGCTGATGAGCAGCACCTTCCCCTCGGAGCAACTCGGGTGGAGGGTGATCTTCTTCGTGCCCTCGACAGGCTCGAAGCTGCCGGCATGTCGCTTGGGTTCGGGGATATCGTCGGCGAGGGCCTCGAGAGTGGCTGCAAGCATTGCCGTCTCCTCGAGGGCTTCCGTGTGTTCGACGCATTCGACGTCGCAGTCGTATGCGTGCTCGAAGAAGGGGCCGACGGTGATGATGCCGTTGGGGCCCGGCATCTTGAGCTTGAGGTAGGTGTAGTTGGGAACTGCCATGAACTTGGCATAGCCCGGTCGCCCAATGATCGCATGGTATGTGCCTCGGAACGGGACTACCTCGAACATGAGGGTCTCCTTTCGGAAGTTCGAGGGAGTACCAAAATACACCGGTAAGTCGATGCACCTGATGGGAATAGCCTTCTTGCCTGGCACAACGCCGTGGAAGCCCCCAGCACTGAGCTTCAGCTTTTCCCTTGGGATTCCGAGGAGGTCGAGGGTCTCGGAGTAGATGATGTTGAGGCTGCTGCCTTCGTCCATCAAGACTTTGGAGAAGCGAGTGTTGACGATGACAGGGTCAACAACAAGCGGGTAGAGCCCCGGGTTCAGGACGTGGTTCGGATGGTCATCACGGTCGAAAGTGATAGCCGTCTCGGACCGGTCCAAGAATCGAGGGGTGGCGACTTGAGTGGAAAAATACTCCCGACGCTCCCTCTTGCGCTGTCGAGGTGTGAGCCGGGCGATAGGTCCCCCGTAGATCATGAAGCAGTCCTGAACCTCGGGGAACCCATCATTCTTGTCGTCATTCTTGTCGTCGGGCTCTTCCTTTTCCTCTTCCTTCCCTCGAACCATACCCCCGAAATGCCTTTTGATCATCCGGCAATTTTCGAGGGTGTGCTTGGCCTGGCCCTTGTGATACGGGCACGGTTTCTTGAGCATCTCGTCGAAGAGACCCTTTTCGAGAGGGCCTCGAGGCTTCTTGCGCTCGACAGCCGCCACGAGGTCATCGTCGGGGGCGTCTTCGCGCTTGCCTCGCGGGTTCTTCTTCTTCTTCTTGCCCCCTTTCTTGCCACCCTGGTTCGAACCCTCGGGGTTGGCCGCTTTGGCCTGCGTCTGGCCTTTGCTACAGTCGAAGAAGGCACCGACGGCCTCTTCTCCGGCGGCAAAGTTGGCCACGATGTCCATCAATTCGTCGGCGGTCTTTGGAGGGGTGCGCCCGAGCTCCCGGACCAGTTCCTTGCAGGTGGTCCCGGCAATGAAGGCCAGGATCACCTCTTCGTCGGTGACGTGGGGAAGCTCGGTGCGCTGCTTGGAGAAACGTCGAGTGAAGTCGCGAAGAGATTCCCCGGGCTTCTGTTTGCAGCCTCGGAGTTCCCACCTGTTGCCTGAACGCACATACGTGCCCTTGAAGTTCCCCTCGAAAACCCTGACCAGGTCGGACCAGTCACAGATTTGGTTAGGGGGAAGCTCCTCGAGCCACCGTCGTGCGGTGTCAGAGAGAAAGAGTGGGAGTTGTCGAATGATGGCGCTATCATCACGGGCCCCACCAAGCTGGCACGCCAGTTTGAAGTCGGCAAGCCAGAGCTCAGGTTTTGTCTCACCGTCGTATTTGATGAGACTTGTCGGGGGTCTGAAGGGGCTAGGCAGCGGCGTGCTGCGAATCGCACGACTGAAGACTCGAGGTCCCGGCGGATCTGGGGATCGACGTCGGTCCTCGTCACTGTCGTAGCGTCCGCCCCGATGAGCGCTGTAGCCTCGCGCCTTGGCGTCACCGCACTTGTGTCTGCGGTGTTCGTTGATGTCGTGACGCGCATCGCGGGGCTCGCGGTTGTCACGAACGGGATCGTGGTCCGGGACCGCCCCCTTCGAGCGGAGGGAGTCTACCGGCTGGGTCGAGGCCTGTCTCTCATGCCGCGAGGGTTCGTGGTGTTGCCCCGAGGCCGCACCTCGACGCCTCGAGGCAGAGCTTTCGGCCTGCTGAATGGCGGCCACCTCGAGAAGGCCCTTGATCTCCTGTTGGACTCGCTGGGCTTCGGGATTCGAGGGGGCCGGCATGTTGCGAAGGAGCATGGTTGCTGCGATGACATTCTGGCTGGCTCGATTGAAGGCGGGACGTGCAACCGTATCCGCGCCCACAATTTGCCGCTGCACTTGCCGCGCTCGAGCCCGAGCTCCTCCGCGTGGGGGGTTCTGATTGTCTTGCTTGAGGGCACGCTCGAGCTGACGCAGTCGCTCTTTGTCTTCATCGAGCTTGGCTCGAAGCTCCCAGAGCTGCGCGAGCTGGGTGACGCGAGCGCCCTGCGAATCGCCCGGATCGTTGATCGCGGTAGGGGGTCTTTCCTCCTGTCCCGCTGGGAGGAGGGGCCCACCTATTGCGACCGGTGGTGTGGACGCCTCTGCGGGACCGGCGTCGTCGTCGTCTGACGCGGCGACTATGTCGACGTGGAAACACTCTCGCGTGGGGTCGTAGTAGCTGGAGTCGTAGTCGGAGTCGGAGTAGAGCGGGCAAGGCACGATGGTCCGCGCAAATTGTTCCACCTCCAGCCACCTTCGAAGCGCGCGAGGGCGTGCGCCGCATGGGCGAGGGTTAATCGGGCGTTCGGGGGCCAGTACCGGTTCCTCCCGGCGCGCTGCTGCGCGTGGGGAGGGTCCGGTCCGTTCCCTGTCCGCTCCGAAACCCGAGCGCACGATAGTGGAGTATGCCGAAGCGGCATTGTCGAGCCCAAATGGCAGTGCCGGTCAGACGGCAAACTGCTCATGAGGCAAGAGAGCCATAGACATGAAGGGAGCATTCGCCTGGGGAGAAGCGTTCAACCCTGGCGAGCGCTGCCCCACGTCGGGCCTAACGCGTAGTCGCGGGAGCATCTGGGCCAGAGAGCTCAAGTCATCCACCGAAGACGAAGATGATGTGATGACCGTGGTCGCACGGCGGTGCCGCCCGCCCTGCGATCCACGTCTCCTTCTTGACTGGGAAGCGTGATGATGATGACGACGCAGGGCTCCTCGTGGAGTCCCTGAAGCACCCCCACTCGGGTGTCCGATTGAGAGCAGGACCATGTCAAGGCTCATGCCGAGTGACATAAACTCCAGACTCCCAAGCCAGATCACCGAGCCGAAAGGGAGCGATGGTACGAGGTCCGCCATCCGAACGAAACAGTTTGACACACAGTTCCCCCTACCTGGCACGCCAATTGTCGGCGTTCGGAACCTGGGGGTGTCCTAAACCAACGAGTGATCGTGTGTGTGTAACCCGTCCGAATGGGTGATGCAAGAAGGACACAGCGATTTATCCTGGTTCGGGAAAAGAAGGCCCTACGTCCAGCGGGGGGAGAAGATCTGTATTATCTTGCACCTAAGTGCTTGTATAGGGGCGAATACGAGCGAAAGAGAGAATTCGAGGGGGGGTCGAGTGTCTATCGAAAGAGCTACTCAGTCTAGGAGTCTGCCTAGGCGTGTGTTTGGTCGTTCAAGAGATCGTTGTCTGGAGTCATTTTTTTATTGGGTCTCCTGGCGTCCCCTTTTATAGGCCAAGGGGAGGCACAGGGGTACAAATATCCTGGTTCGATGACGCGGTGATGACGTCGCAGGTCATGGAGGTCAACCCGAGGCCTCTGCAGAGACGTGTGTTGATCATGGCTCATTCTGTAGCGGCGTGGCTCGGAGTTGACAGCCGTCCTTCGGAGTCATGGTTGCTGACCGGTCGAAAGACGTGATCCCCTGTAGAGGACGTGTGAGTTCCTGTTGAGGTCGTATCGGGAGTTGTTGGCACAGCTTTCGAAGTCGATGAAGGTTGACCGGAGGGCGTCGATGCATACTCGAGGCCCGGTCGAGGGGTAGCCTCGAGCGTAGTGGTTGAGCGGATAAGATTGAATTGAGGGAATCCGATGTCGATCGTTTGTCGCGTAGCGTGTCGAAGGGGGCCTCGAGCTGTCTAACAGCACTGGGTATGGCGTAATAGTGCCGTGCAGACCGATGCACGTCCTCAGTATGGGCAGTAAAGCGGGATTCGACCGCTGTACGGACCACTGTGCGGACACTATAGCCATACAATTTGACGAGGTTAGCTAGTTTTTGTATTAAATGCGCTACCGGATGCACCGGGAGTTGGTCAATCGAGGGGGGCTCGATCCTTGAAGTATCGAGACGCCCGTCCTGTCGGGGGCCTCGACACTTAACGCGGGATCCTCCCATCTCGAGCGATCATCAGTCGGTGACGTCAGCATCTTGTCGAGGGTCAGATGGTGACGCCAGTGATTCTGTCGAGGGTTGCGGCTGTACTGTGTTGTGGGCCGGCCCAGTGTGTATTTGTCGATGGGCCCGGTGGGTCGAGGGGGTATGGCCTGGTCGCGTGAGATTAATCTGAGGGCAAACTCGGGGTTCAACCAAAAACAAGGAAGGTTTAGGATATCCCTTCTCTCGGTAACCGACACTTTTATAGGTGAAGGAGGGGCACAGGAGTACATGTTTTTGGGGCTCACGTGGTTGGTGACGTATGACATTGATGCCGATCATGTCGGTGCCGCTGTAGAGGTGTACGTCGGTATGGGAGGTCCTGTAGCCGTTGCGTCGGGAGTTGTTGAAGTGTTGACCAAAGTTGTTGAAGTCCCACTCGAGGGTCGGCGTGACGGTGTTGAGGGGCGACGGTCGAGGCCTTGGGTCGAGTCGAGGGGGTCGAGGCCCATCGGATAAGGTCAAATTCTGGGAAATGCGAGGAACGTGCTGACTTACGCGTCTCGAGGGGGTGCCAGACGAGGGACAGTGCTCGGTATGGCATAACAGTGAGGTAAGACCCACGGGATTCTAGGGTATGGGCGGTAAAAGCAGGATTAGACTACCATGCTTGCAACTATTTCGGTAACTGTGGCCATACAGTTAGGTGGGACCAGGTAAAATGCATTGAATGCGCCTGGATCCATATGGGGAGTCGGTAGCCGAGGGGTATACTGTGCTCGAGGGTTGCCTATTCGCACAGGCAAAGTTCCATCCTCGAGGACGGGCTCGTTTGCTCGGGCGCAGTTCCGTCCGCGAGGCCGGCCCATTCGCCTGGGCGAAGTTCCATCCTCGAGGGGTCGCCCGAACTGTACCCTCGAGCGTAAAGTCTTGGTCCGCGCGGTAGACCATCGAGCAGGCTATGGCTTCGAGGTGTCGACGCCTGTTCCGAAGTCGGCCCAGTATGCCTTAGCCTGTGGGCTTTTGAGCGATAGTGAGGGACGTCGTTGGAGGGTTTGCGATGCTGACCTCAGGGATTAGTCCTATTAATTGAGGGTTTGGGGTACCTCTTTCCCAGATCCTCGACAACTTGGTAGTGATGCCCAAGAAGAAATTTTTCATTTTTTGGACCAGCTGCAGGTACCTCTGGAGCTCTGGGTCTTTTGCCCTAAATGGCTTTTCGATGTCGCAAGCTATGACCTGAGAGTCTGTCCTGATGACCGCGCGGCGTGCTGACATGGCGCAAAGTTTGGTGAGGGCGAGGATGACTGCCTCATAGTCCATGGAGTTATTGGTGTAGGGGAATTCGAGCCTCACTGCATATCTGAGCTTCATGCCCGAAGGTGAGGTCAGGATGGCCGCAGCGCCTATGTCCGTGGCCACCAAGCCCTTTTAACGTGCACTGTCCATGAGGGTTCAACTTCATCTGCCTTGTTGTGCTGGTCGAGGGTCCAGTCTGCCATGAAGTCTGCGAGCTCTTGGGATTTGATCGTGTTTCTGCCGACGAAGGTTTTGGTGTAGTTGCCTAGTTGGATAGCCCACTTGGCAATCCTTCCAACTGCTTCGGGGTTTCTGAATATGTTATCAAGGGGGAACAACGAAGGTACTGTGATTGGGTGGGACTGGAAGAAGTGCTTCAGGATCTTTGCGGCCATTACCGCCGCGTATGCGACCTTCTCCAGCTCAGAGTAGTGCTTCTTAGGGCCTTCGAGGATCTCAGAGATGTAATAGATTGGGGTCTGACGCTTCTAGTGTTCGTCAGTGGTCTCCTTCACCAGTACCGCACTGACCGTGTGGGGTGAGGCGGCTATGTATAGGAGCAGTGGCTCTCCGGGGGTTAGGCTGGCGAGGGTTGATAGCTTGACCAGATAGCTCTTGAGGTCTTCGAAGGCTACCTGCTGCACCGGCCCCCAGTTGAATGGACCGGAGCCCTTAAGGGCCTCAAAGAACGGCAACCCTTGCTCCGCTGATCGTGATATGAACCTGCTGAGCGAATCTAGCCTGCCGGTGAGGCGCTAGGCTACTTTCTTTGAAGTCAGAGGTTGCATGGACAGGATGGCATCGATTTTGATTGGATTGGCTTTGATACCTCTAGCTGAGACCAGACAACCTAGTAGCTTCCCCTTGCTGACTCCGAACACGCACTTCTCTGGGTTGACCTTAAGCTTCGCCTGTTTGAGGTTGGTGAAGGTTCTGGCCACATCTTCGATGTGGTCTGACTTTAACTTGCTTTGTACGATGATGTCATCAATGTAGGCTGAGACTATGGGGTCATCCTTGAAGACCTCCGCTATCATGCGCGCAAAGGTTGAGCCGGCGTTGCGAAGGCCTTTGGCCATTCTGTGGAAGCAGTATGTGCCAAAGGGTGTGGTGAAGCTTGTTTCCTCCTCATCTTCCTTGTTCATCCAAATCTGGTGGTATCCGGAGAAGCAGTCGAGCAAGGATAAGAGCTCGCATCCCGCCGCCGCAAGGGTGCTTATTCTTGGCAGAGGGAAATCATCCTTCGGACATGCTTTGTTGAGGTTGGTGAAGTCAACGCACATTCTCCACTTGAGATTCTTCTTCTGGACTAGCACGACGTTGGAGAGCCAGGTTGGGTATTTTACTGGCCGTATCACCCGTGCATCTAGCAGGCGGTTGACCTCTACCCTGGCGGCTTGCTTTCTTTCCTCTGACATTTTGCGGAGCTTTTGCTTTACTGGTGTGCAGTCTTTTCTGACGTTCAGGTTGTGCTCGATGAGTCCTCTGTCTATGCCGGTGAGGTCGGAGGTGGACCAAGCGAAGGTATCGTTGTTGTCGCAGAGGAACTGCATTAGCTGGGCCTCGGTCTCGCTGTCCAGTAGGGCGAAGATGATGACTTTCTTCTCTGGGTTGTTGGGGAATAGCTAGACTTTCTTTGTTGCCTCCTCGGGCTGAGCACGCGAGGGTAACCAAGATGCATCTACCTTCGGTTCAGCTTCGCGCTGCTCCTTTCTCTCTTCTCGTGCTTCCCTCTCTTCCTTCTCTTGCAGACAGTGTACATTCTTCTGCCCTGGGGTTGCCGTTTGCTCCGCCAATCTGGCGGTTGACTGATCTCCGTAAACGGCAATGATACCTCCAGGAGCAGGCATCTTCATGCATAGGTAACCCGGGTGGATGGCGGTGTTGAATTGGTTGATGGCGCCTGTCGGTGCTTCGACCCCGGGGGCTGAGCACCAATGAGTAAATTTCTATTGCGTGCTCCCTAATCCGGATGGTGATGCAAGAAGAACATGAAAGGTTTATCCTGGTACAGGCAATAGAAGGCCCTATGTCCAGCGGGGGGTCTATATTATCTTGCACCGAAGTGCTTGTACAGGATGAATACAAGCAGGCAAATGAGCTAAGCTAGAACTTGAGCATTTTGGGCTCTGTCTGTTCTATATGTCCCCTCTCCCAAGTCTAGGCCCTGGCATCTCCTTTTATAGGAGAAGGAGAGGCACAGGGGTACATGGATCCTAGGGCTGTCATAGTTACTGACGTTGAGGAGATGATGCCGCCACATGTCGTGGTTGCTATAGAGGCATGTGTCGGGCATGTCTCATCCTGTAGCGACGTGCTTGGGGGTGATGGCCGTCCTTCCGCATGTGTGATCACGTTGCTGAGGGCTGGTGAAAGACCGGTGCCCATGCGTGGGCATGCGAATCCCTGTAGCTATCACATTGGGAGCGGTTGGAGTGCTGACACTGGTGTTGAAGCCCTGCTTGAGGGGGTGATCAAGGGGTCAAATGTAGTCGAAGGGGTCAAGATCCAAATGGATAAGACCAAGCCCTAGGAAATACGGTGTTCGTGTTGACAAATGCGTCTCGAGGGGGTGCCGAATGGGGCACAGTGCGCGGTATGGTGGCACTGTGTAGTATGATTCACCGGATTCTCGGATATGGGCGGTAAAAGGAGGATGTGACCGATGTACTGCCCACTGTTACCGCAGCTGTAGCCATGAGGTTAGGCGGGGGCAGGTGAGACACATTAAATGCTCCGAGCGCCATATAGGAAATAGGCAGGTCGAGAGGGTGCATGGTACTCAACGGGCGATCGTTCGCCCGTGCAAACTTCCGTCACTTGAGGGGGTCGATCGTCCCCTCGAGTAGACCACGTCAAGTCGAGAGGGTCCCATCGAGTAGATACCAGCCTGGACCGTGTATACCCATTCATGGGCTAGCCCAGTTGTAGTTCGATACTTGGGCCTGTCATCTTATGTACTTTGGGCTGGGGAGTAATGATGGTGGTTTTGATTTGTTGATGCCAGGGTTGATCCTTTTTAGTTGAGGGATAAATGGTACCCCTTATTTAGGTACCCGACAGTAGCCCCTGAGCCCCGCATGAATGGTGGTAGTCATACAAGGTGTCATAAATCGAGACCGTGGTGTCAACTGTAATTTTTCAGAGGGTGCGCGCGAGCGCACCCGCCGGGTGTAGCCCCCGATGCCTCGGAGGAGTAGAAGACTCCTTCATGGGCTTTATTTGTCTTTTTTCGAAAGGCGTCCGTCCAGTTGGGTGTACCAGGCGTCCCGAAAGGTTAGGATAACATGAACTGGAGTCATAGCGCCTAGTCGAGGGGTGTCTCAAGTCATTAAGCCCCCAGGTGCATTTGGCCTTCTTTCGTCAAGGGGTGCCTGGCATAGTCGAGCCCCCGAGCCTCGTGTGGCTAGGGCATTGCTAGCCTTGGGCATCCGTCTAACGAGTCCTTTCGATTGGATGCGAGGTGAGAAGCACCGCTCTACCCCCGATGGGTGAGTCTCGGCGTTCTCTATGAGCTAATAATGGGGGATCCATGTGAGAGCTCATGACCCATTCGATGGGGGTTGATTGATGGCCCTGAGGCATTCTCATTGATGCAAACATGGGGATACACAGATACCGGTTCCATTCGGTAGGACTCGGCAGCTTGTTGCCTCCCTCCGTGGGGATTCCATGGTAATCCTTTTGTTTTGCCTTGGACACACCTAAGGGGGTCTTGAGGGTTCATCCTCGAGCTGAGCTTCGTGTTGGCTCCCCTTTGGCATCCCTGACTCGAGTATTCGAGGGTGGCTGTCGAACCCTGATCGAGGGCCAGCCTCCGCTCCCTCGAGAATTTGGTGTGGGACTGGAGTCCGTTTTACTTCCCGTAGAAGGAACCACCGTGGAAAACTTCTCCCGTCCGTTGGGCGCCTCTTTTTAGGCTAGAGCTGAAGTGGTGCGGTCGTGGTGGACCCGGGTCATGGCTAGAGATCGTGCGGGCGATGCATGTGCCTATTCTAGGAATCGAGGGCCGGTTAGGTGAGCGCATTAAATGTGGGGAATTACCGTGCCGTTGCCGGATCCGCCCGTTGTTTCTTGGCCCCATCGCCTATAAATACGAGGGGATTGGGTATTTTTGTTCCCCATCTTGGCATCTTGCCTCCTCCACCACCACCACCAGAGCACCCGAGCCCTCGCCTGTCTGTGCTAGAGAAGAGGAACCGGTGAGAGAGAAATCGGGATTGGGAATCTTCCTGGTCGCCCGTCCACCGAACAGATTCGCGCTGCATCCATGGCGCCCATGTTCCTCCCTCCAGAGGCTTGGCCCCATTTTGATGTGTCCCAGCGGGAGCTGGAGAAGCTGGTGGACGAGGGACTCCCCCGCCGCGTCGCTTCGGCTGAGCGGCCGGAGTGGATCGTGCCGCCGAGGGAGCATCGGAAGCCCCAACCACTAGAGGGTTATGTGGTGAGCTTTGTCAAGTTCCACCAGCTAGGATTTAGCTCGCCTCCGAGCCGCTTCATGCACGTGCTGAAACATCCTCAATTTTCCACGAAGAGAAAATGCACAGAATGGCAGATAATATAATATTTCGAAGCATCAAACCATCTCATTATCTCGCAGCAGTCGATACAGGATCCATACATCGAATAAAAGACTACAATTAGGGGGAATTACATAAATAGTTTGCCGCCACACTGGCAGAATCATCAGAGTAGCAGCAGCCTTTGGAACAGCTGCGGAAGGCGGAAGTACAACACATCTCCAAAAGAAGCCTGAGCGTAGGAATGAGACGTCTACTCCTCCTCATCGTCATAGTCATAGTCGGGCTCACCTGCCAAATAATTTTCAGTATGGTTTGTACTGGCCACATCTCCCACCCTATGCTTTGCTTTTGCTATGTAGTATTTGGTGGGATGCAAAGGATATAATCAAGCAACCTAATATATGGCTGTGGTTTCCTATGCAAGTAGTGACCAATATTATATAATATAATTCATCAAGTTTTAACCCATCTCGTCCACATATCCATCCCATTCCATCACCATCACACACATCTCACCCTCTCGCACTCAGTCGACAGGTCCAACTCCCTCTCGGAGCCTGTCTCAGCGGCTTACAGCCGGAAGGGTAACTCCAGGGGGCAGAAATTGAAGGACTCCTCTCACTACTCCCGAGAAGCGTGGGTCTTAGGAAAGAGCCATACCAGTGGCTCGCGGACTATATATATAGATTCATAAACTCTGCAGAGCGTGTACTCCCGTAACCACAAGATCACTATCATCGACGGTGCCCCGCCTAAGCTGATTCCGGCTGCTTTCTAACCGGTGCGATGCCACCCTATCACTCAGTACTGGGACATCTCGGATAGGTACCACTGAGACTATGAGACATAGTACCGGGCCCCCGTGGTCACTATGCTGTCTAAGAAGGGTGTGGTCTCCATGCCCGTACCTCCCGACACTATCTGCTAACAACCTAGTAGTAGTGGCATCATCCTAGCTAGTCAGACATCCGTCTCCCGCCCATACAAGAGCGAGTGGTGAGCACGTAAGTCCCAAGGTTCCGGTCCTCAAGAGATATCAGGTCCTAGGGGGATCAGATAGGATTATCTTCCCTTAGGGACTACAACAGTTCATGCTACAGCAGCACCTCCTACCCGGGGCTTCGCTCCATGAAGGTTCTCACCCCCAGGATCTCCTTATACCTCACAATGTGCCCGCCACAAGCACCTCACACGGGAATGCCCAGAACACATTCCCCGGCAAGACTCGCCCACATGGCTCATCATAGAATCCTGTCCAATCGACTCAACCCTCACCACACACCCAAGACGCACACAGCACTCTCCCCGAGTAAAGTGGCATCATGTGCCTTAACCATATAACCATACTCTCCACCACGCATCATCATCACATAGATATAAGCATAGTAGAAGTTAATCATTATAAGTGAATAAGCAAGCGTCTAGCCTATCAGCGGGTGTGTAGGAGTAGGGTTGCGACAAGGTAAAGGCTCATCAAGCAGTTCTACCATGCAGCCTATCATCAGGTGATGTTCGTAATTAAAGCACTAGCAAGCTAGATATTATGCCATGCGTAATAGGATCTATGAGGTTGGGTGGGGTATGGCACCTGCGAAGTCGTCACCGAGCTCCTCCTCGTACTCGTAGTCGTCCTCCTCAAGTTGATCCTCCTCTAAAACAAGACATAATGGCCGCGTTAGCGGCTCCTATAGAGTCAATACAAAGAAGCAATAAAATTCAATAACTCCAAATGCACTCATACATAAGCCTATGACGTAGAGCTCATTTTTATGAAAATTTGGACACTTGGTTCATATTTTTTGGAGATCGTATGAAGAAGTTATGAATTTCTGAAGTTTATTCTATTTTCTGAAAAAGAAAAAGGGCAGATTAACCTAGACATGGCACGTGGCAGCTCCTGATTGGGCCATGTGGCGTGCGGGCACAGTGCAGCTGTCGCAGTGCTGATGTCATGCTGACGTTAGCACGGACACTGGGTCAGATTGCTTGGATGATGTCATGCTGATGTCATGCTGACGTCAGCTCGGTCAGCGGCCGACAGGTGGGGCCCACGGGTCTGACCACTGATAGGTGGGGCCAGGTCAACGGTCAACGTTGACCGGTCGGTCAACGATCAACGCCGACCGGGCTTCGACCGGGCCTCAGCGGGCCTAGGTAGGGCTGGATCTGGGCCGGGTTGGGCTGGCCCGGCCCGGACACGTGTCGAGCAGGAAGGTAGGCCACATGGCATGTCTGGGCTCCTAGTGGGCCGAGTCCACGGCCTGGCCTGACTGGTGCCGCATGGATTCAGTCCATGGTGAACCGTAGTCACAGAGGCTGAGTGGCGTGCGATGATTGGTCCAGCTGGGTCCAACGGGCCGCGTGGGCTCGGTCCACTCGGGCACAGGGGAGATTTCCCCTTCTTTCTTCCTTGCACGTGCAGAGGCCGGCGCGGCATGTCGCCAGCGAATTGGAGGCAGGCAGCGGCTGCGAGCGATCAAGGCAAGGCGGTGTAGCAGCTAGGCGAGCGCGGTGGCCAGGCGGGTACGATCGTGGGGCGCAGGCAGGCTGGGGGTGCCTCTACTCGCCGGTGCTCGTGTTCCAGCGGTGGCCGGTGGCGAGGCCATGGCTGCGGGGCATAGCAGTGGCTAAGGGGCTGCTTCGACTCGTGCAAAGAGTTTGCGAGGTCAAGGCAAGGACGACAGGCCAATTTAATTTGGCCGTGGGGCTCCGGGCACGGCGAACGACAACGGCGACCCAGCGGCGGTGACGGCGGCTCCCCGGTCGAATTCTCCAGCGTTGTTGGACATGGGCCTCCATCCTCACCTCCTCTCTATCGTGCGGAGCAGCTTGGAGCTCTGAGACTTATCTAACGCGGTGAGAGAAGGCTCGGTGGAGGCGCACACGGCGTTTTGGCCGCGGCGGCGCTCCGGCGATCGGAGTCCGGGGAGACCAGGGCTGAAAGGTTCATGGCCCCTCTGTGGTCCACGCCGGCTCCCAAGAAGCTGCCCGGAAGGTGTCCTAGATCAAGGCGAAGCTATCCCCGGGGTCAATGAAGCCTGAGACTATGCGTAACGGCAGAACGTGGGCGGTGAGCTGGCCGGCGGCCATGGATGCGAGCTTGAGCGGCTCACCTTGTGTGGTCGTGGATGGGTGAAATAGGTGATGAGGTGGCAAGTTCGATGAAGGGAAGCAGAGTTGAGGCGTTGAGCCGGTCGAGTGGCGCTCCGGGGTCCTCCTCCGACGCACGGACAGCGACGGCGGCGGACAGCGACGGTGCTCTGGGGGCGTATGCTGGCTTCCGCTCTTCCTCTCCCTTTCTCGCTCTCTCCCTGGTGTGGTCAAGGGAAGTGTGGGGCTTACCAGAGGCGGCGCGGAGATGGGAAACCCTAGCGCACTGAGCTCCCTTCTTATAGCCATGGCAGGCGGCTGCCGACGGTGAGGATGGGAGATGCCCATCGGGCGGCTGTGCACGGCCACAGTTAGGGTTAGGGTTCGGGGAAGCGTAGCGTGGCCAGGCAGCTAGACGGATAGCACGGAGTGTGGCCGTACGCGAGCAAATGGCAGAGCTTCACCGTTCCACTTCTGGAATGGCGGACGGGACGGCGCGGGCGATAGAAATGGGAAAAGGTAGGGGCTGACAAGCGAGACTTGGGCGTCAGCGGCACAGGTGGAGGTGCGGGCATGCGCGGGACGGCAGCGGCCTTGCTGGGCCTCCTTGTTGGGCCGGCGGCCGGTGAGCGGGCAAGCGCGATGCGCACGAGCAAGCGGCGGCCTTGCTGAGCCATTGGCTAAGCGGGCCGCTGGAGCAGGCGAGGGCGGCAGGCGGTTGGCAGCCTGGCGTAGGCGCGTGGTGCTACGGTGGGCTACCTTGCTGGGCCGTGATGTAGGCCGGGCGAGCAGCACGCGGCGGGGTGCGGCAGCGCGTGCGGGAGCAGGCCGAGCTTGGCCACCAGCGTGGGCAGGCAGGCCGGTGCGGCTACGGGAGCAGGCCGAGCTGGGCCGCTCAGGCTGGTGACGTAACAATACAGGCCAAAAGGGGTGATAAAGGAGGTCACGAGCTGGTCGACTCCTTCATCTTAATTTGATGGTAACTAGAATAAGCATCAAGGAACGAGAGGATCTCACATCCCACAGTTGAATCAACAATTTAATGAATACATGGTAAAGGAAACAAAACTTTAGGACATGCTTTATTCAAACTAGTATAATCAACACACATCCTCATTTTTCCATTCTTTTTCTTAACTAATATAGGGTTAGCTAACCACTCAGGATGATGAACCTAGCCGCCAAAAGCTTGTGAACTTCCTCGCCGATGATCCTGCACTTCTCCTCGTCGAAGCGACGCAAGCGTTGCTTCACCGGTCTGGTCCTGGCCCGGATCTTCAAGGCATGCTTGGCGACTTCCCTCAGTATGCCTGGCAAGTCCAATGAGCACTGCTTCCTATTTGCTATCGAGGGTGGCACTGATCGTCAGTGCCTTCCTGTCGGAGCTGCTCGGGTCGAGGAGGACCTTCTTGGTGTCTTCTACGGGCTCGAAGCTACCTGCATGGCGCTTGGGCTCGGGGGCTTCTGCGGCAAGGCCCTCGAGGGTCAAGGCCAGCCTGATGGACTCCTTGATGACCTCTCCATTCTTGATGCACTCGACATCACAGTCGTATGCATGCTCGTAGGAGGAGCCAATGGTGATGACGCCCTTGGGTCCTGGCATCTTGAGCTTGAGGTACGTGCAGTTGGGGATCGCCATGAACTGCGTGTACCTGGGTCGACCAATGATGGCATGGTACGTGTCATGGAACCTGACTACCTCGAAGGTGAGGATCTCCTTCTTGAAGTTCGAGGGGGTGCCGAAGCAGATGGGGAGGTCAACGTGATCGACGGGCAGGGCCTTCTTCCCGGGCACAACTCCATGGAAGCCCATGACGCTGGGCTAAAGCTGTGACCTCTTGACCCCTAGGAGGTCGAGGGTCTCGGTGTAGATGATGTTGAGGCTGTTGCCCCTGTCCATGAGCACTTTGGAAAGGTGTGTGTTGACGATGATTGGGTCGATGACGAGTGGGTAGACTCCGAGATTGACGACGCGATCCGGATGGTCATCACGGTCAAACGTGATGGGCACATCAGAACAGTCAAAGTACTGCGGTGTAGTGACTCGGATGGAGAAAACCTCTCAATGCTCCCTCTTGCATTGTCTGGACGTGAGCTGGGCCGAGGGGCCACCGTAAATCATGTAGCAGTCGAAGACCTTAGGGAACTTATTGTCTTCCCTGTCGCCGCCTTTGTCGCCACCTTTGTCCTTCTTCTGGTCGTCCTTCTTCATGCCCAAACTCTCATAGTAGTTCCTGAGCATGCGGCAGTCCTCGAGGTTATGATGAGCCCCTCCCTTGTGGTAAGGGCAGGGCTCCTTCAGCATCTTGTCAAAGATGGCCCCCTCGGGGGGACCTTGAGGCTTCTTGCGTTTGACTGTAGCGACGAGTCCATAGCCTCACGCTTTCCCTGCTGGATCTTCTTCTTGTTATTGTTCTTCTTTGAGCCCTTGCTTGTGCCCTTGCCGTCGGGCTCCTACGCCATCCCCTTGTCCTGCTCGTTGCCAAAAAGGCCCTGACCGCCTCCTGTCCAGCTGCGTAGTTGGCGACGGCATCCATCACTCATCAACGGTCTTGGGGCGGTTGCGTCCCAATTCCTGAACCAATTCCTTGTAGGTGGTATCTAAAATGAATGCTAGGTTGACATCGTGGTTAGGGATATGCAGTAGCTCGGTGCGCTGCTTTGAAAAGCGTCGGGCGAAGTCGTGGAGGGACTCCCTGAGCTGTTGCTTGCAGTTCCAGAGGTCCCAGGAGTTGCCAGGGCACACGTAGGTCCCCTTGAAGTTTTCCTCGAAGACCCGCACCAGGTCGGCCCAGGTACGGATCTGACCGGGGGAAGGTCCTTGAGCCACCTTCGAGCTGTGTCAGAAAGGAACAGGAGGATTTGGAGGATGATGGCGCAGTCATTGCATGCACTGCCCAGCTGGCAGGCTAGCCGACAATTGGCCAACCAGAGCTCGGGCATGGTCTCGCCGTTGTACTTAACGACACTCGTGGGCGGTCAGAAGGGGTTCGGCAGCGGCATGTTGCGGATCGCCCTGCTGAAGACTCGAGGGCCTAGCAGTTCTGGGGCCTAGCAGTCCTCATCGCTATCGTAGCTCCCCCTCGATGGGCACTGTAGCCTCGATCTTCAACGTCCCCATTCTTGCGCCATCGGTTCTCAATGATGTCATAGCGCATGTCTTGGGGCTCGCGGTTGTCGACGATGCGGTCTCAAACAGGGGTCGCC
>CM041647.1:29062807-29078010 GCA_023333625.1 Bothriochloa decipiens | reverse complement strand
CCGTACAGCCTACGGGAGATCAAGGGAAGAAGGAGAAACCCTATCAGTTGTCATGTCACTGGACCACGCTCTTAAACATAAAAAAGGTAGGATTTACAGAAGAATTTCATCAGTGAATTCTGGGAATAGTGATTTAATCATTATACACAGCCAACCAGATGTTGTTAAGCTAGCACAGATTAAAAAAAAAGGAATATTCTCATAACAAGAGAGTAAAATAAAAAAAGGGAGATAGAGAAAAGGTAGTTAAATCTAAGGAAAGGTTCAGCAGATTACACAATCTCTCCTAAGTGTAACCTCCACCCTTAACTAAAATCAGACATGGATTCCTTACTTTCAAAGCCAGGGTCAACGGATCACAGAACTTATTTAAGAACTTAGAAGCAACAAAATGGGAATTAGCAAACTATAATATGCCATTATGCCTTGTTTGCAGTTCTCAAGGTTGAAAGGCTTTTCAATAGCTGGAAGCATAAGCTGGAGTTTGCTTATATCCAATCAAAACATAAATGGAGAAAACGAGATAGTGCATGCAGATTTCCATTGAAGGAAATGTCAGTTTAAACAGCTGCACAGCATTCAATACCCACAGTTCACTGGTTAATAAGATTGTCAATAATATATTTAATTTAACTAGTAGGTGATGCTTTGCTCAAAGTTTGTCCCTCACACTACGGATATTCAACCTGGTTGACTGGTTAGTAAGGCTGTCGATAATATTGTTTAACTAGTAGGTGACTATTTCTTTTTTTATTTATATTCAATAAATAAATCAACATATATGGAAATTTACCAAAACTTGGTCCTCAGTGGCAATTCAACATCAGCATGTATAAATCAGATTTCCTTAATTTGCTTGGAGGCACTCTTTTAAGTTTGTCAGTCATCAGACGAAATTATTTTAAGCCATGCGCAACATTTATAAAATCATGTTAAGATAATTGATGTATAAAATGAAACAGAGAGTAAAGCAATCCATGGCATTAGTCCTGTTATTGAACATTTTAATATTTTCCATATCTGATGCAATGATAACTGCCTATGAAGAACAGATGAGACTTTTCACACCAATACATTTGTGGAGTGGAAACACTAGACTCCATTCAAAGAGTTGAAAGAAAAAATATGAAATTTAAACCTGCACTAACAAGCAACACAAATCAAAAGTCACCTTTATTGCAGCAGCTAGCGCATCTAGCAAATTACCATCAGAACTGACCACAAGCCCATCAATGTACAGATCCCAGCAGACCTTTCCCTCCACAACAACTAGGGACGACAGATCAATTGCAGCACCTGAAATAAGGATGTTGTTAATTGACACTAACAGACGAGCTGCCAATTCGATGCAGTGTAGTCAATTATATGCCAACAAATGTTGCTGGCATGAGTTTGAATTGAAATAAAGCTGTACACAGATTCAAAAAAAAAGAAATAAAGCTGTACACACAAGCAAACAGATGGATAACAAAATAAGAATCTATTTTTCATTAAATTTATTGACTGCAACAAACAATGAGATCAAAGAAGCATAATTTTAACTGGTTAACACACTAATCTCTAAATGAAATCTACCAATAACCAGGACGTCTAAAGATTAATCATAGATACAACAGTTCAGCAACTTCAGTGCACATAAATCACCTTTTTTTATACAAAATGTAGGATGACTGACAGAAATAACGGCATGCATCTATTTTGGTCCAAAGAACATTGTCCATAACACTTGTAACATTAAGTACTACAGCTGCAACTAAATAGGCATGACAATGACAATCGATGGTGATGAATGCAACAATTCTAGTTAGTTTATCTAAATAAATATGCTTAGTATCGGTACCGCAGATCCAAATTACTAGGTATAATTCACCGCTAGGAAAAGCTTAACCTAAGAAAGCACATCCAATTAATTGCTTACCAACTGTAATAACACAAACAATGCCGTCACCCATGTTAGAATAGTAGTTCTGACTTTTTATAGTGAAGAAATGATGCAGATATAAGGAGTACCAAACTAAAGGAGATCAGTGTATACTAAGACCTTTTCCAAAGCTACGTCAAATGCAAGGATTATAAGGATGCAAAAAAATTATTACCTGCACCACTTTTACCACCTAGCAGGCATCTTTGCAGGGCAACAGAGAGCTCAGCAGATAATTCCTCAGAACCTCTACCCTAGAAAAATCCAAATAAGATAAGCATTATACAAAAGTAAAACTATAAAATTTTCAAACAGAATGAAATCTTAAGAGGAACAAAAAAAATAGTGTTTCCCTTTCTACATGTGACATATGTTATACAAAATGTGGGGTTACAGTAATGGTAATGGAATATATATTCCTTTTTACCAGCATTGTTTTACCACAAAATTCTAGCCAATGTACAAAGCAAAATACTGTTTTTCTACTACCTGTAATCAAATGAGCACACCCTGAAAAGGGATTTATCTGCTAAAGAACCTGTAAATAATTAAAACGCTAGCAATAAAACATCAAAAACTACTATAAAAAAACATTGACAGATGCTTCTTAAAATGTGCCCCAGTGATTTCTTTATTTTTCATAGTTAACAAGTTCATTGTTTCTTCATATTCAATGCACGTCATTAGCATTCAATCACAGAATTTTTGCAAAGCCTAAATGCATATCCCATAGAAGATCTAAAAGATTTAGAAATAACACCAGAACTACATTGCTAAATAATGGGAAATCAAATAATGTAACAGATTGTGGTTAGTTTCATTCTTATCCAGACACAGGAAATCACCAACCTCAAACATAGGCTCAGCTGTTGGACTACAGTCAACAAAAATTGAAACTTTTCCTTTGTCAGGATGAAGAATGCTTGGTTTTCCTAGTTCAGCCTGCAGATGACAATTCGTCGAAAACAAAGGAATTCAAATAAAATGACACTGATGAAGAGGTACAACACACTATGTCTAACAAATTTATTGTAGTACTGTTGGGCAAGTTTAAGTACTAATAATATCAACAGATACGTTGACTCTCAATTGTAATGTCTATTGTCATTCAGAATGGTCAAATAAAACTAGCAATATGATTTCAAGGTTCAGAACTTTTACATTGCAGCATTAGCTTTGCAGCATAGGTGCCTGATGCTTAAATAGAATCAATAATTGATAGCCTCAATGTCAGGGAAAATAAGAAGCCAAGTTCAGTATACAGAGGATTGAACTAAACATGCAAAAACATAGGCCTGGACCTTTCAATAGCAAAATGCAAGCATAAACTCTTACCTTGACACTTGCGATTATTTCGGTAGCCCCCAATTTAACACGTGCTGAGCCATTCGCCTGTAACAACCAATCAGAATTTAACACAAACCCGCAGAGTATTCCACAAAGATGAAAGAGGAAAAGGCATGCAGATGCGACCAAACAAGTTCTGAAACCTGCCTGTGGGATAACTCCGGTCTGGACCGAGAGGGCCCGGAACTGCAGTCGTCTACGCCCATCAGTGCGAACGTCTTGCGCAATGCCGCCGTGGATGAAGTGCTTCTCCCCTTCTGAAAGCCCCACCATTGTCCTGAACACAGCAAGACGGAAACCAGCACAACCGGCCTCAGAGGCATTTCGTCAAACACCTTGGCCACCGATCAGTGGCGCACCAAGGATTTTAGCCCAGGGTAGTTTAACAAAAGATTTGGTACGAACCTATACACAATATGGTATACAGGTACAAATTTTGCAAGGAAATTCAGTATACAAATATAAAATCTCGAATGATAGAAAAATATCCTGTTCGATATCGTGGCAGTAACAATATTACATTCCTACAGCCAAAGCAAAAGAACTGAATATTATCATGCGATATTTGGACTTTAGAGGCTATAATAATAAGCTAGAACTCTCAGACCGAGCTAACCAAATCCTTAATCCCATGTTAACGTACATTGATTCATGAGAACAACGTGTCCAATTCTCAGCTCTAAGCAAATCAACCGCAAATGATCCAATTGAAGTTCAGTTGTATACCAAGCGGGAGAGGACACACCAGAGAGAGCTGGGGCGGCGTGGTGTGGGTCGGCGTGGCCGGGTGAGCGGCCGGACGACGCCGGCGTTGCTGGAGATTGGAGAATGCACGGCGGGCGGCGGGCGGCGGACGGTGGCGCGGCCTGGAGAAAGCGCGACGGCAGCTGCTGTGGCCGGCGTACCGCCTGTTTCGGAGTTCGGACGGCGGGTGGCGGCGGTTCTAGGCCGTGGACGTGCTAGGGCCCTGGCCCCTGGATTAACCGAGTTGTGTTGGGCCGGTTTGGGCCTTTACATGGGCGCTAGTAATAAAGTAAAGGAAAATAGCCCACAAACATGACAGGGCTGCTCAAATCACTGTAGCATTATGAATGTCTTTTATTAACTTGCGAGATTTATTAGTTTAGAGCATCTCCAACAATTGACTAAATAAGGTTACTATTTTTGAAAATTTGGCAAAACAAGAAAATTTGCTCTCTAATAGTTTGACAAATGAAGTTGCAATATTTATCAAGTTGCCATCGAACTCCTTCGCGGGCCTATGCGACTCCTCATTGGTCAATAGATTGAAGTGAAAGGACCATCTAGTAAATAGATACTCTTTACTGTATTCACTTTGTAAAGTGCCAGAGAGAAGAAATCTAGGCTTATTTGATTTCCAAGAAGTTCATGGTTCCCAAAGCAAAACCGTTTTTCTTTTATCTTTTCTGTTTATACATTTAAATGGTTGAAACTTTATCTTTAAAAATTCATCGTAATTCATAGAGAAATCATAAAATAGCAAATAAAGACTTTTTGGAATCCTCATGAGTAGATCTATGCAGTTGAATAATAATATGATAGTTTTTAGTAGAATGATTTTGTTGTTGTATTTATCTATGATATTTAAGGATAAATTCATATCTAAATCCGTAGTTCTCCAATTGATGTGCAATTTTTATGGTAGTCTACTGATGCGATGTGTGTGTTGTGATAAAAGTTTCCTGGTCATTGGATGCATTATACTTGAGTTTTTTTATTTTGTCAAGTCTAAAATAGCAAGCTTTTGGAGAAAACCTCTTTTTTTATTTGGCATATTGTTTTAGGAGTTGGTAAATCTCATGATTTGCCAAGTAGAATTTGACAAACTATTAGAGATGCTTAGTTTATAGCAAGTAAATTATAGGAAATTTTTGGACACATCCTAAGGGCTACATTATGCTTGTGCAACTACCCGCTTTAAGACAGTATATTTATTGTAAATTTGAAATAGAATTAGGTAGTTGTATTTCTCCTCAGAGCAGAAAGGAACGAATACTATACATCGATGCTTCAACTCAATCTGATCAACAGAGCTTAGTGGCCCGTGATGCAAGACTCGGCATTTTCATTGTTGATACTCAAAGACAGCCTCCGAACAGCATTTTCATCAAAGCGGTTATGAAGAATACTTCATTAGTTTTAATGGCTGAGGCGGCTTCTATGGCCCTTGCAGTTAGTTTCATCAAAGCCATGAGTTTGCAACATATTGCTGTTCTGTCAGACAATCAGCAATTAGTTAACTTCATCAATGGGTCAAGTCATCAACATCCTCCTGATTGGAGGATTAAACCTCTTACCTAGATTTTTGCTGATGGAATACAAGATACTACGATTGCTGTGAGAAGAATTGGAAAGCAACACAATCAAATGGCTGATCTTCTTACTAGACAAGCTCTTAGAGAAAGCAAAAACTTACAGCATCCTTGTAATAACATCTGTGCCTTTGAAGAACATGCCAATGAGTGTCCGCTTAATTTGACGCTCAACTATGTAACCATTAATAATGTAATGGTTTTAATAACTTCTTATTGTTAATTTAATAGAGGTTCATTGTCAAAAAAAAATGTTCGAGCGATGCCATCAAATAAATATGAGAATGAGAAATATGCTATTAGCCATGAACAAAGACAAGAGAGAGGAATGCAGCACACTTGTAATTTGTAAACATACCCGCTTTTAGGGCAATACATTTCCCTTCTTCCCAAACTTCCTTCACCTATCTCTCCTTTTTCTTGACCTTTAATGCCCAATAATCTTTTTCTACAACCAACGACATCAACTGGTATATCATTGCCCATCTATCGTGATTTTAATCCTATTCTTGGAAAGCGAACCTCAATGTTAAGGACCCTTTGGTGCTAAATATGCACGTGAGGAATAGCTTGTGAAGTCAAATTAAAACAGTGATGAAACCAAAGTCATTTTTGTCTAGTAAGCCGAAGTCACAAAAACATAGATTTTCTTGGCTCGTCTTGGTCCCTAAACTCTCAAACATAGAAGTAATCATCAAGGCAGGCGTCCCCGTGCTGAGCGGCCCTTCTTTTCTTACCACCCGCAACGGTCGAAGGTGCGTCTCCACGAGTCGAGGTCGCCGGTGGAGCGTGATGCGGCAAGCGTGCGGACCTCGGAGTGCCGATGCCGGTGGTGCGGATGAGTCGAGACGGCGCCAACCAGCACAGTGGGGACGGACCTTTCTCCTCTCTCGGTTAAGGCTACAGTGCGAGAGAGGCGGAAAGGAGGCGATTTCGTCCTCCCGCCGGTGAGGTCGCCGATCCCCTCCGCCTCCGCCGGCCTTCGGGCCCTCGGTGGTGTGGGGGGACGGTGGTCCTTCGACCGGTGGTGTAGAGTAGGTCCTAGAACATCTAGGTTTTGGTGTCCGACGGCGGCGTCGGCGTCGTCTTCGAATAAGGTACCCAGCTCTTTCCCGTCTCGGCGGCGTTTCTCTCCGACGCCGGCGACGAGCTTGGGATCTTAGGAGTCTGTGGCGGCTGCAGCTTCGTCGTAGAGGCGGAGCGGTGGTGCTCGTGCTGCGATTTAGGTCTAGGATGCAGAGGCGGCTAAGGGCAAGGAGGCAAGATGGGATGTGCTGGATCGATTTCTCTGCTGGCGGCATAGGTTGTCGGCAAGCTTCGGTCCAGGGCGGAGCGGGCTCGGCTCCTCCGCAGCGGTGGACTCGTCGGCGTCGTCACCGTCGACACAACCTGGAAAGTGATCCTGATGGACGGGTGCTCAAAGATTTCTTCGCGTCTGCGATATTGAGCATCTGCTGCAGTCCTTCTCCACGCCGGCGACTTCCTCCGGCTGCATGTGCTCCAGATTGGATGGCGATGGCGGGATTCGGCGGTTCCTGTCGGAGACGGTCGGTGTTGGGTGCCGTCCTTGGTGGGGAAAAGGACTTGTGCATAATTCTAGATTCATGGAGGGCCTTTTCACAAATAGATTGGACAGCTGTTCTTCGTATCTTTATACGGTGTATTTGTATTTATACTGTACTGTTTTCCTTATTTAATACAGATATACTTATCAAAAAAAAAGAAGTAGTCATCAAGTTTGTAAAGAGCACTCGCTGGTCATTTGACCTCTTCCACCAATTCCTCAAAAATGGGATATTGCTAAACATTTTTCAACAGGGCTTTTCGCTAGACAAGTTGCTTGTATAGATAATTCAAAAGTAGAGCTGTTTTTTTACGAGAAGAGCTAGAGCCCATAGGGTCGGGTCTTAATCCATGTTTTCACCTTTGTGGCAACCAGCAAGTGTTACTTAACAATTGAACCAAAGATCTAATCAAAAATTCGGTCTAGTTTGAAAACTCAAATCCCCTTGAGATCCTACACTTCTTTTAGAGTAAGTAATCCATGAAGTTATCATTTGAATAATATATTTAGTTCTCTAGGTGTGCTTTTTATCCGCGGGTTTGCCTCCCCTTTGCTTCCAAATTAGGCCTTATGAGCTTGGGTCTTTGCTTCCAAATTAGGCCTTATGAGATTCAACAGCCAAAATATTTTAGTTTGAAAGCAGAAAATCAATGTATGGTGATTTGTGGAGAGGACTTTAATAATTCCGTATATTTATTAGATATATATTATAACTATTGAAAGTTTATCTTGAAGACCATTAGGGATTTAGGGTTACTCGTGCTCGGGTGGTATCTTATGCCACGAGCCAGCTAGCTCTTTTTGGATAAACGCTAGTACTGTGTACTCCCTGGCTCCTGCCTGCTGCACTTTAGCAGCAAAAGCTTTGGATTCATTAGCCAAACACTAGATGTCTACGCCCACTCCTGTACCATAGGATTTCTAACCTTTGCTCGTGTGGCAGTGGTGCACAACCAACCTAATATGAAACAAGAAAGGCATCAAAATGCATGTCAGTCACCCTCAATCAGGGATCTAGAACATAAAGGCAACCCAAACTAGACGGCTGCAACTGCGCCCACTCCTATACGTACCATTTTGCCTTCACAAAAAGGAAGGAAGACGACACTTGACCATCCCTGTCGTTGTCATGCGGCACACAGACGGCCGCGCCGCGATGCATCTCGATCAGCAGCTAATCCACTGCTCGTCTGGGCCTATCAATGTACCATTATTGCCCAATCAGACCACAGCATCTTGGATGGAAGCGAGAGAATCTCCTCTGCCGCTGCCGGTCTTGGAATATCTCCTCCCGGCGGACGGCGAACGTGCCACATCCATTCCCTCACGTCACGTCCACTTACGACCGCCTTTGGAATTTTCAACTCCGACTAGCCGGCGGCGATAATTTTAGGCCACCAGCCATTCATCGATTTAATTAGTTTGCCGCAGCTTTAACAAAATCATTTTACTCCCCTCCGGGCAGTTTTGTAGGGCGTCCTTCTATCCCTTTCCATTTTGGCAGGGCGTGACAACTAAAATGAGACGCTCAAGGATGGGTAGTAATTTAATTATCTGAAAGATGCCGGTGTTTGTTACTGTAATAATTAAATAAATTTCATGTCCTTGTCTCAAATGTTGCAACTTGCAAATGGATGGATTCCATTCATACGTATCCACTTCCATACCTTTTTCTTTCTTTTTTTGCGAAACCTCCACTTCCATACCTTTAATTTGGCCCACTCAAACTTGTCGGTGTATAGATGATGCGTATCATACGGCCGGGCGTATGGGCATATTATGGCAGAATTTTAATCAAACTTATTGTATTTTTCTTTGTGTGTTTCTGCACCCTCTAACCCGCTAAACGCAACATGCCTTGCCCCCTGAGCACATGAGCAAGTGAATCCTACATGAAAGGGAGTGCACCATAAAATCAATTTAAAATTATACTTCCTCGGTGGGTTGCAATATATAAAACTTTGTTGGACTCGGCAAGGTCTTCAAAACCAAGACATGCTTGTATCAAATGAAATGAAATGAAAAAATAAACAAAAATCAAATGAGTGTTTATATTGTTTGGGGCTAAATGCTTGTTGAACATTAGGAGGTCTAACTCTTTTTCATAGATAAAGAGGAGGTTTAACTCTTAAAGTCTTTATAACTACAAGAGCTCCTTAATTACAAAAATGTAATGGACCATGGTCAAAGGCGTTCTACTGAACTCAATAAATGTATGGGCTTTCCCATTTGACAACACTTCATTCATGTTGGGTAGCCTTGGTCGAATCAAAGAGAACCCACCGTGCCTTACGCGTTAATTAGTCGGAAGAAGACGATGACTCCTCAGCAATGTCGCTAAGGCTTTTAGCGGCTGTCTCTTTCAAAGGCTAAGAACGTCTATAACGGGCTAAGTAGCGGGCTAAGTCATTTAGCGGTTGAGCAAAATATATGTCAAGCATCAATGTATTCTACCTCTATATAAATATAAAAAATAAATCATGTATTAAAAAACCAATTAAGAAGTGATATTCTTACAAGTATTATCATAAACATATGAGTTTAAAATAGATTATCTTTGCATAACTAGTTTGATAGCCTATTCATCTTCTCACGATGCTTAGCAGGCTAAATAGGTGCTATTTAGCTAATTTAATGGGCTAAACGGAGCTAATAGCGAAATAACGTTTAGTGCTAAAAGCAGCATAGCTTAGCCTTCAATCTTCTGAAAGGGCTATAGCGGGCTATTTAAAACAGTGCTCCTCGGTGGCCAACTGCCAGCCTATAGTCTTACAATGTGCAAAGTACAACTTCTATGATTCGTCAATTACATCAACCTCAGCTAGGGAAGACATTTTTATATAGTCCCCGTCAAATTATGCCCAAAATAAATAAAACCCATTTACCACGACCCCAACCAACATGTCGATCGAGGAGTTCTATCAATAACAAGAAGAATATATACTGTAAGCACACATGGATCCATCCATTTGCAACTTACAAAGCCATTCCAATTTCTAAAAGACAAGTAAGCAAAGCCGCCAGCTCGGAATCGTCGTCGGAGACACTCCACCCACCCACCTGCTGCTCCTCCATGGCCAGCAGCAGCTACCCCCTCGTGCTGCTCCTGCTGCTGGCGGCCACGGCCGCAGCAGCCGCCTCAGAGCCGTCCGTCGTCGGCGGTGGCAACGCGACCACCGCGACGTCGTCGCCGCCGCCGACGGTGTACGAGATGCTGGAGCAGTACGACTTCCCGCGCGGGATCCTGCCGGCGGGGGTGTCCGGGTACGAGCTCCGCGGGGACGGCAGCTTCGAGGTGTACTTCCCGCGGCGCTGCGAGTTCCTGCTGGCGGGGACGTGGCTGGTCCGGTACGAGCCCCGCGTGCGGGGCACCGTTGCGTCCGGCTCGCTCACGGCGCTGCAGGGGATCAGCGTCAAGGTGCTCTTCCTGTGGATCGGCGTCGGCGAGGTGGACCGCGCCGGCGACACGCTCAGCTTCTACATCGGACCCGTCGCCACCAGCTTCCCGCTCGGCGACTTCGCCGAGAGCCCGCGGTGCCGCGGGTATGATGACTATGGTGATGGCGCCGCCGCCGCCGACTTCTTTCAGGCCACGGCGGCGGCGGCGGCCTCGTCGTGACGACCGTCGTGCGTGCGTGGTGATGAGCTAGCTCGCGCCGGCGACGGCGATGATTAGTATCGTCTGTACAATTGTATATGTACCTGCCGCCTTGATGAATTAGCTGGCTAATTTATATACATGTGCATCGATCGAAACGAACCGGCGATTAGGTACTTGTTCTTCATTTCTGTTTCACGGATCGGAATTGGATCAAGTTGTTTGGCGACCTCCTTAATTCCTTATCCTTGATGCAGCTGATCATGTGTGGTGTCTTGCAATTTTTTAGTTTTTATGATCGTGCGATCAATTAGCTAGCGATATTGTGTGTGTGGTAGCGCAGGCCGCGTCGCAGTATGTGCCATGGCGCCATGGTGGCCGTACAGCAGCGAGAGCTCGCGTACGTCAACGCCGGCCTCTGTCACCGGGACCGGTGCAACTCTTCGCTGAATAGTCTCCGGAGACAATTTCAGTGTCCACGTCACCTTCAGCCCGGCGCCAGGACAAAACCACGGTCAACGCTCCATACCGGCCATGAAATCGTAAGATTCATTCAATGGAGAGCAGCTCAGCTTCTGTGAAAGGAGAATGCTCGCTGGCTGACCGTATGACCAGAGAGATTTGTTTTTCTGTCATGGATAAGCTCGGTTATAACGAACAGAAAAAAAAAAGTAATTATGGTCGTAGGTTCGCTCGCTGCAGCCTGCCGAAGGATCTTTGGTTCAGCACGGGTCGCCATCTAAAAGCAGATCGAGCGTCATCCCACTAACACTACCTAACAAACTTATCCATACGAGATGAAGTATGAATCCATCGACCTGTGTGGTTTATTCTCTTTTTTGCCACCAATATCATCCCAGCAAGTCACCGACACAGCATCTTCGCCCGAAAAGAAACGAAAGTAGTGTCTCTACACAATTGAGCGTATAGAGTTCTTGATATTTTCTATAAAACAACCTGCCTTGTTAGTTGACTATTACAAAGATGATATAATTGAAACACAGGCAAATTTGATGTAACACAAACAGAACGGCAAATCAATTGTGGGAAAAACATCCCAGATACCACGCACCAAACGAGAACGACTGACAATAAAACAGATTGAAGCGTTGTTTAGGTTACAAAGCAAATATGACTACATCAAAACATGCATGTATTATTCGTTTCCATACAAATGATGAGCCTACAAAGTACAAGCTGATCTAAACATGCACCAACAATTAACACATGTTATCTGACTGGCCAACTGCTCTTGGCATACTTGTTTTAGCCACTCTTTCAAGGGCATGCATTGTCATTACAAAGGGTGCCATACAGGCAGCAATTGAGATGGTGCACGTAACATACCAACCGATCTTGAACACCCAGTAGCCAGAGATCTACCAAGAACAGGTAAACTTCAAAGTTTCGATGTCGATACAATCAGTCTATCTGACAATTGGAATTTTAAACAATCAGGACGTTTCTATCATATCATTCTACCACAGCCCATAAAGTTCCAAAAATGGTTCCATGGAAAATTTCAATACAGCACATGATCGCATCCAATGCCCTTGAGGCATTTGACTGAACCATGACAATGAAGATGTACATACATAATTAGGAAAGAGATGCAGTATGGTACAGAGAAGGTAAGTAAAAACATACAAATTCTTTCACTCCAACGATTTGAGTAGCCGGAATAAACCAGCTGCCTCCCTTATCCGTGAAAACTCAATACAGAACGCTTGCACCTCGATGAAAAGATCTTGAACTGCACCCAAATAAAAATGCACAAAATTATCTGCCTTGTCAAGGGCGGGAAAGCCCTAACTTGTGGACTAGCATTTCAACAATTTACAAGCCTACAAGAACAAGGAAACTAGAAATGAAAACAATTAATTTTGTGAGATTCAAATTGCATCAGGCGCTATCAATGGTATTGCACACAAGACACTGATTGTTTATGAATAATGAATAACTAATGTCTGCATGTAACTATATTAGCTGGAAACTACAAGATCAGTTATACATAAATACATAATGCATTCATGGTTATTGTCAAACAGCACCAATATATCCAAGCAACAAGAACCAAAACAAGAAAATGACTAAAGTGTTACAGCTGTATATATGCATATGTTCTCAAATCAAAGTAGAGAGATCAGAATGTTCTAACCACGTATGACCAACAAGTAGCTTAAAAGCATTTGAATTTTTGGGGGGAAAAAATGCAGCACAAGTAATAAGCAACTAGCCTACAGAAGTGAGCAAACCATACAATTTAGATGGCAGAAATAAAAAATATGAAAGGTGTACAGGGGATAAAGTACTAAAGTCAAGGTGCACAATTGGATATTATACTCTAGGCAGAAAGCAGGAATATGAAACTCTAATCTTTGGCAGCTGATTATTTTCAATTGAGACCGCAGAAGTATCGACATTTCAGCAACAGTATGCAAAGCAGACCTTTGCTAAGCATGAGCAACTCACCATTTATAATCTTGTTTCGGATAAGGCTCTGCAGGAAAACACAAACTAGTCTCACAAGTCTGTTTTGCATGTATTTATCCTGCACAAAAAATAAGTATCATTCAGATAAACATATATCAGTATACCCGCACATTAACACGAGAAGTCACAATTAACTGATGAGTAAAACACAAAGCGCAGAAATTAAAAGAGTGAAGCACAGCGTTCTATAAACCAGAGCGCATTTCTTTTGGAATAATGCAAAACACGTAAAAGCACATAATCACCCACATCACTAATGATCCCCCAGTCTAATGATAAAAGCACTTATCCCCAGATTCACCATGGGCCTTGTAATCAAGCACATGCAGGCATGCACTAGTGGTCTCACATTCCCATAGGGAATGTGGAATGTGGTCGAGATTATGTTGCCCCTGCTAGAACATATCTGCTAATTACAAGATATTAAAACCCAAATGATTTAACCATTAACTTCAATTAAGATGTGATATTACACAGAAGTGGTGAAGAATACTTCTTGATCAACTTCAATCAAAATGAACAGAGCATGGGTGGCTAGCGCTGCTGGTGTGCATGCTGCCGGCGCGAGTACAATTCCCAGGAATCGCACTCACGTCTCTCACTGGGACTTGCTCCCAATAATGGTCTGTAGCCTCTATTGTGTGGAAGCCAAAAAGGGATTGCAACATGCCCGTCGCCTACAGATCCATGGCTGCTCCTAGTGACCTCTTTAAGGACGCGGTCTACTGATCTGTGTGTGTTGGTCTAGTTGTGCATGTGTGGTGTGAGTGTGTTGTGTGTGGGTAGCGTGGGCATGCATTTGTGCACGAACAGATGCAACAGCTGCCCAGATGAGAGGATTCAAAATAAAAAAAACTTCAATCAAAATGAATCAAACAAAGAACAAACCTTAATGTTTTGACATGATTTGATACAATTTGTGATGTACTCATGCACAAACTCTGTTGGAAGGTCAACAGCAGTAGTAAGTCTGTTCACAACTTCCATAGAATGCAGGCTCATTTCCATGTGCACAAGAACATCAAAGTAACTACAAATAAAGGATCATTGATCAGATAAAGGGCAGGAAGAAGGCTGCCTATATGATAATAGAACATACAACAAAGAAAAGGGACACACCCAGAAATGTCAGGAGAGTGAATTAGCTTCGAAAGAACCTCAACAGCAATGAGCGGGTTGTGTTCAACAAGATCCTGAAACCACACATAGATTCAGAACTCCAAGATCAAATTAAATGTGTGAGACTCAGCATTTGTAGAGTACACGTACAGGAAGCTTCTGTGGGGTCATCCCACAGTAATAAACCAGTTTAGGATCCTTCGTCAGTTCTACTATGACTTGCTGCAAGAAACTGTGAACAAATTAGGCATGTACTGTTGGAACCTCTTATGTACCAAAGAATGTCTGAAGAAAAAGGGTGATAAAACCTAGGTGCCATAAATTTATTCAGCAATGAGGCTATAAAATTATCATAAGGAAACAAGAGGAAAAGAAATCCTAGTCACAGGATCAAGCAATTTGATAAAAACAGTCATCGTTATCTTGAAGAAATATTAGAATGTAGCAGTGAACCTCCTGTTGGGCAGGTGCAAGTGGACCTTTTAAGGCTCTTGCAATCAAATCTCGGATAGCAGCCCCTCGACTCGTGTCAGCACACATGCCATAATCCCATAATAGCTCATGATTATTGTCAGGGTTCAACCATTGTAGCTGTATGTTCATCACAATAGAAGTTATATTCAGAAACAAAACTGGTATTAAAATGCAACTTCTGACTTGAGTAATTTTACCTCCCCATCAAGTACAGGAAGTCTTGGGGGTGCGGGCCGAATCCATTGCGGACCCAACCTTCCCCCCGATTTGTCTTGGAGTAAAACAGCAATAGTAGCATCTCTATCATCAGAAGCAGATTTCTGTTTGCTTCCAGGTGGTGATATCGAAGACCTT
>CM041647.1:29038501-29049521 GCA_023333625.1 Bothriochloa decipiens | reverse complement strand
CCATATCAGATAGTGGAAAGAAAAGGATTGTGGGCCTATAAGCTCAAACTGCCTGAAGAGATGAGTGCAGTATTTCCTGTTTTCCATGTATCCCAACTCAAGAAATGTCTACGTGTTCCAACTGAGGAAGCCGTTAAAGTTAAAGACATTAAGCTGAGTTCAGACTTAACTTATGAAGAGAAACCTATGAGACTTCTAGATGTCAAAGACAGAGTGACCAGAAATCGTGTGGTCAGGCAATATAAGGTTTCTTGGAGCAATCATGATGATAACGATGCCACTTGGGAAACCGAGGACTATTTAAAAGAAGTATATCCCGATTTTCATAAAGAATGGTTAGTCTACTCAAATCTCGGGACGAGATTTCTTTAAGGGGGAAGGGTTGTAACACACTGGTGTTAAGCAAGCATAATCATTCGTATTCTTAAGCATAAGCATCATTATGCATAGCATTGATGAAAAGAGTGATTGTCATTTCATGTATGATGTGTGATTATTCAAATTTTGCTTGCCTTTCACATGAAGTGCATATGTGGTATGAGTGTTTGGTGTTGGATGACCTCTAAGGTAACCTAGACATGTTTAGGACACCAAATGAACCTAGGTTTATGTTCATGGTTTTGGCTAATTAAGTTTTGTTGTCATGGTTGACCAAGGTGGACCATTAGAGTAGTTTTGTTTGACTGAATTGGAAATGATAGCTAGAGTGCTTGCATGTGTGTGTGCCCTAAATGAAGTTTGTAGATAATTTTATAAGGAACAAAAGTTGTTTTTACCACTTTTCATGAAAATGCTTGGAAGGTGTTCAAAAATGTTGAAAATGGCAAAATTGGAGGCTGATTTTCCATTTTGGGAATTTTTAAAAGGTATTTTAATTGGATTTTTGTAATTCAAAATCTAGGCAAAATATGGCAAAACTTCTTTAAGATGAAATGTTCTACTCTTCAAAAGCTACATTTCATCTATTTTGAGTTTTTGCTAATTCGGCTTAGTTTATGAGTTATTAAGCAGCAAAGTTTGTTCTGAATTAGTGGAAATAGCTTTTCGGTGACGGTTGGTTCCTAGCCGTCAGGGAAATCCCCGACTAGGAAAACACCGTGGCCGCCCGCGGCAGCATGCGTCGGCCGCGTGGCGCTCGGGGTCTGCCGAGGCCGGGCTGTTTTGGCCGCGTGGGGCGTCGTCCGAACGCGGTCACTCCTTCACCCGCCCGAGCTCTCGCTCTCTCTCCCTCGGCCCCTCTCATTTTCTTCTCTGCTCGCCGTCGCGTCGCCCGAGCCCGCCTCGCCGCCGTTCCAAAATTCGTCGCCGCTGGCCGTACATTCTCTCGATTGACCCCGCAATCGAGTGCGCCCGAGCCCGCTCCATCTTCCTCCACCCTCGCCTCGGCCCATCCCGTCAAGGTTCGCTCGAATCGCTTCATTTTCTCCCCGGCCGCCATTGCCGCACCTCGGCCTCACCGTGGTCCCGCCACTCTGGCCATCCTCCCTCACCATTAGGGTGCTCATCAGACGCGTCGTGGTAGATAGCTGCTAGGACGATGCTCAAAGGCCTCGATTAGGGTTTCATGGGGTCGGTTCCGTCGGGCCGCCGCTCGGAGTGCCGCCGCTCCGCCGCGCTCGAGCTCCGACCACCTCCAGCCGCTCCCTCCCATCTTTAGTACCCTCGATGGATGCGCGCTGCTCTCCTCTCTCTTCTCCGCCGGTTGGTGACGCCGGAGCGCCGCCGGGACGGCCGGCCGAGCCTCACCGCCGACGAGGACCTTCGGGTTAGAATTGAGGAAACCCTAAGGTTCTCGGTGTAAATCTGCCAGACACAGCGATTTACCGGTTAGGGCTTGGTTAGTTTCTGGAAATGTCAGGGTCCCCGGTGTAAAGTGGTTTTTCCTTTTTCTTTTTCAGAATAGATTTCAGATTTGGTTTAAAGCTTTGGAAATTCATAACTTGCTCATTTTTCATCCAAATGAGTTGGTTCAACTTGCAGTATTTTTCTTATGAGATGATCTATGCATGAAAAATATGAAATGTGGAATTTGTGAAACTTTTCTGTATAGCTTTATTTATCTCTATTAATTGTATTTATCTTAGGAAATGCATAACTAATTCTCTGTTGCTCAGAAAAATGTGAGACCAAGTTTGTTAGTCTTCTTATGTCATGCTCTATCTGTGAAAAATGTTATTAGGCTATGTCATATGTAAATTTTTCTATGTCTAGTTATGGTGCCTATTTTCATGTGAGGATAAATAATTCATAATAAATAATGTATAAGGAATTTGTGCATGAAACTTTTTGGAGAGTGTTTTTATGTCAATCTAGAGCTAATTATGTTCTGAGATCTGTTGTTTGATATACTTTTATGTACAAAGTATTTTATGCCCCTGAAATTATGCTGCCTTGTTATTTTTGTGCAGGATAAAGTACTTACTGTTTTGACTTGAAATTTTTATGGTAGTCTTTGTTTGGTATGATTAAGCTTCTGTAATTTTTACAGAATTTTCTAAGTAGTCTAAAGCCATGTTGTAGTTATACCCTGGTTTCTTTCGTTTATAAATAATGCTTTAGAGTTATCATTTCATGTGTGTAAAAATACTTTTTATGTTATTCATGATATGTATGATCTTCTATTGGTTGTGGTTCAGTAGAGTGTAGTGTGCAAAACAATGGTCGTTTATAATTCTTTATAGTGTGCGAGTAAATTTTAATGCGAGGCCTATTTGGAGATTTATCGGTAGAAGAGAATGCAGATGACATGTGCTTATCATACATGTTTTCAATATATCATATCATTCATCTTAGCTGAGCATTCATTTACCATCACCATCAGCATTATATTTATATGTATGCACGGTATTCATACGCACTATGCATCATACAGGATCGTCAGAGCTCGCGACAGTAGTTCCCGGAGCACCAGGAGAGGAAGGCCAATAGGAAGCTTTGGTTCGGGAAGCAGCAGCCAAAGAGGATCCCGAAGCTGATCTTCTGGAGTGTCCCGACCATCAGCCAAGCGCTTTCCTGAAAGGCAAGCCCCGGAGCATTCTCCCTGTGGTTTACAAAATATCTAACTTGAGTCCTTTACTTGTTTGTTGCATTAAGTTATAGGCGTTGTTTTATACCATTGCTGCATTACTTATATTCCTTGCCACTGTTTATACTTCAACCCTGTTAGGTTCAGGTACGATTATATGCTTAGCCCTGCTTAACTAGATCGGTAGAAGTCGGGTGATTTCCTGTCATCCGCGAGTTATAGGTGGTAACTCGGATGGTTGAATACATTGTTATCTTGGATAACCATGTGGAGATAATAAATCGAGACCGGGCGGGATTGGAGTTGAGAATGAACTGGAGGTTCAATGTGGTTTATCCCGTCTGTGTCGAACTAGGACCCTGTCCGTTGTACGTCCTCAAGTCATATTGAATTTATGCCTCACATTTAGCTAGAAGGATAAGTCGTTCCGACCGCGAAGCCTAATTTTGATTTGGGCCGGGAGTCGACCTGCTGTACGCATCGCATTGGTGAAGATGGGGGACCACGGGTTACGCGGTTGTAAGGCCTGAATATAGCATGGTGCGCCCTGCTGGCAGCCGGACGGTGCCCGGATGTGATGGTACCTGTTGATCTCGCGTTTTTCCTGAATTGGATGTCGGTGACCTGTAGCTCACCGTGGCTGGTGAGTGTGGTTTGTGTGAGGAGTACCCGCCAGCTGGTTAGTAATCGATTATAATCGCCATCGTTCCTGGACAGTGAACACTTGACTTGAGCAGCGGCATCGTAGTAATAACATGAACAAGAGGTGAGATGGTTGAGCTGTTGAGACTGAAAGATACTCAACCGGAAATGGTTACTTGCTGTTGAATAATTATTACCATGCTTGTTTAGTACAGGTGCTAATGTAGCATGATGAGGTTAATCAGATTAAAATACATTGCTAGAAGGTTCTTATTAATTGTTTCTTAATGCAAGCTTTTCCGCATTTTTTTAAATGAGTCAGCTATCCTACTTATACAGCCTTGCATACTCCTTGGAGTCTCTTTATTTTAGTTTATGACGGGTAAGTCTAGCTGAGTACATCCTCGTACTCAGGGTTTTATTTCCCATGTTTTTGCAGATGGTGAGATGCTTTATGGTTATTGTCAGAACTGTTTCTATCCCGCCTTGGACGATGACTAGACCTTGGGCATGGTCACTCTTCTCTACTTGATGCTTTTGCTGGATGTGGACAAAGGACCTGGCACTGTATTTCAAATGTGTGTGTGTGGTATTTGAACTAAATCGCTTCCGCTTTTATTTGAAACTGAACTGGTTTGTAATAACTCTATTTCGTACTCCGATGATGTTTTTAACTATGTGCGAACTGTGTACTTGTGAATGGAATCGCTAAACTATTACGATCTTGGTCGTGCCGAAAAAGTTTGAAATCCTTCGAGATTTCACGGACTACCGGGTTTATTAGGTCTCAATCATATGATTTGCTGAATTAATAGCGGATTATGTGCTTGTGCTCTAATAAATTGGTCGGTTCTGTTACAGCTGGTATCAGAGCCAGGTTTAGCATTTTACTGTTCACAAGTATTTAAAATAAAAGAGTTTTTGGTTTGCGAAAAGTATTTACAAAAAGTATAGGTGTTCAAATCTATGGTTTTGAAAACTAGAGTGTGCCAGTGGTCATATCCTTTATGCCCAATAGGATTCAGGTGGCTTAATTAAGTACTGACTTGGGAGAAATTGCATCATATTTGTTATTTTGCCGTTGCCCATACAATGGCGGATTCGTGTGGGTGCCATTCACTTGAATGGTAATGTATGGATCAAATTGCCTCTACGCCCTGGTAAGTGTGAGTTGTGAGGGCATGATTGGATGCAAATGCCAGTCTAGGGGAGTGCTTATTGATGCCGGAGTATTTACATGTTGCACACATGTTTATATGAAGGTATCCCATGTTGGGACCGTCTTCTGGCGGTGTCGTCTTTTGCGCGACTGTTGGGGTAGTAAGTAATCGGTGTTTTCACCTTGTTCGGAAGGTGCATGAATTTTTACGTCGAATTGCATTCATATGGGATATGGGCTGAAATGAATTTTCTGCAGGTACACTAACCGCGAGCGGTAGAACGAAGTAGTTACGTATAATGAGAGAACGATGTATGCCACCGCATAGAGCGTTAGATTATTAGTTCATGAGGACGTATGTACATGCATGCATCATGGTTAAATTGCTCATTCATACATTCATGGTTCCTTCCCTTATAATTAAATTATCTCTTTTCTTTAAAATTATAACTTATGGGATATACAACTTTTGAACAGATGGTGAGAACCAAGCAGACTGCTCGTAAGTCCACTGGAGGAAGAGCGCCCCGTGGTCCTTTGGCTGTCCGTGAGTCGGCACCAAGGGAGGTGGACACTTTTCTGGAGGAGCACGCCATGCCTAGCCTTCTTTGGAGGATTCTCTCCAATGCTGGGTACACGGTGGGCATGGAGCCTCACTACTACTGGGACAAGGATGATTTGGTGAACTATGGAGAGGCACGTGTGGAGGTAGTAGTCCCACCTTTGGACGGTGACCCCCACTGGGTTGGGTGTCGCTGTTTTGGTGCGGGCAAGACTGCCAAGACAGGTGCCACGTTTGCAGCCTTTGCCGTGGTGGAGCACCTGATGGAGGAGATACCTCACGCGCTTGCCGAGGTTTTTCCTGGAGTGTTTCCCATTGCTCACCGTTTCTCTAGGTGGCCACATGCTGAGGGAAACCCACTAGAGGCTGGTCCTGAGGAGGCACAGGGTAGCAGCACGCCTGCTATGAGTGCTATGTTTGCCGTGATGGGGGCCTATGTCAACATGGAGACTAAGGCACTTCGTCTAAATGAGGAGTTCAAGGATGCTCGAGCTGATGCACGCAAGGAGAAGCGTGAGTTGACTCGTGAGCTTCAGCGCTCCCAAGAGGAGGTAGCCCGTGTGTCTCACCATCGAGACAAGGTTGTGCTGGAGAGCCAGAAGATGGCTCAGGCTAGGGATGAGGCCTGGTCCGAGTTCCGTCGTCTTAGCATCTGCCAGAAGCAGGTGCTAGAGGACGTGGAGGAGGTCCGTGCTTACAATGCTAGCCTTCACGAGGAGGTGCACAGGAAGCAGGAGGAGATCCGTCGGCTGAGAGCAGCCTTAGTAGCAGCTAGGAGGGCTATGAACAGTGCTTCCAGTGAGAGTAGCAACAATGGAGAGTAGCCTTGCTAAGGATCGTTAGTCTCTAGCTGTTCTTATGCGTTCCTGTCAGGTGGTCATGTAACCCTTTTGCTCGCTATCGAGACTTTGATGTAATGTTGGAACATGGTGTTGAGGTGGTGATATCCGTACAACTTTTAAAAGTCCAGTGTATGTATGCTGGCAAATTTATGGATGTTGTAAGACGCTTTGCGATGGTTCGCAGTAATATTATTAGTGATGTTGTGATGTGAAAAATTGGAATTATTGTGCCTCTATTTATTGTGCGAATTTATTTCCCTCGATAAATTCAGTTTGGCATGATTTTTACATTCACCTCTCATTATGACAACATTCACCTGATACATACTCGTTGCTGAAATATGCAGATGCCGGTTACACGTAGTGGTTCTGGTGCTAATGGCAATGGTGGATCTGAAGAGGGTGCTGATAACACTGCTCGTGGTGTGCCACCCCCACCTTTGACCAATGCGGAGCAGCTGTTTGCTCAGTTCTTGGGCAGCCAGCGCAATGTAGAGCAGCTTCTTCGCGAGAACTTGGCCCGCGATGTTCGCCAGGGTCCTCCACAAAATCAATACAGCAGCTTCAAGGAGTTTCAGGACACTAAACCTCCTGTGTTTAAGGATGCTCCTGAGCCACTTGAGGCAGATGAATGGCTCAATACCATGGAAGATAAATTTCGTCTTCTCAGGTTGACAGAAGAGCTGAAAGCGGAGTATGCAGCCCATCAGCTTGAGGGACAAGCAGGGATGTGGTGGAAGAAACATCGCACCACCTTTCCGCAGGGTGTTCCTATTACTTGGGACCGCTTTGCACATGCTTTCCGAGGAAATTTCATTCCTCCCAGTCTGATGGCTATGAAAAAGACTGAGTTTCTGTCGCTCACTATGGGAACTCGCAATGTGAAGGAGTATCTGCATGCCTTCAATAATTTGAGTCGCTATGCTCCTGAGTTTGTCAACACTGATGAGAACAAGATAGCTAGTTTCAAGAGAGGCTTGAGTTCCAAGTTGATGAAAACTATGAGTACTTCTGCCCGTGTTACTTTCAATGATTTCTTGAATGATTGTATTATGCAAGAAAACAGTAACAATGTTCATGCTGCCGGCAAAAATCGCAAGAGAGCTCATGATGGAGGTGGTTCTTCTCAGTCAAGAGCCCACAACTGCTTTCCGTACGCCGTTTCGTCCACCGATGTCTGGTGCGAGATTCAGGCCCCCACAGCAGAAAAGGCATAACAATTATCCAGCTCAGAATCCGCAGAAGCATCCCCGAGCATTCAAAGTTCCTGTTCCACAGGGGAAACCAGTACAGAGCAACTTGACCGGTGCTAACAAGACACCTGTCAATGGACCTTGCTTCAACTGCAACCAGGCAGGGCACTTTGCTCGTTATTGCCCTTTTCCTAGGAAGCAGCAGGGCCCATATCAAGCTCGTGTGCACAACACCTCGATTGAGGAAATTCTTGCTAGTGAACCAGTGACGGCGGGTATGTTTTCTGTGAATCAAATCCCTGCCGCTGTTTTGTTTGATTCTGGATCATCGCATTCTTTCATGAGTCAAACATTTGCACAGAAGCATGATCAAAAGATACTTGAATTGAGTATTGAATTCAAAGTTAGTTCAGCTGGGGCTGATATAACTACTAAGCAGATAGTTCAGGGTGCGACCCTAGACCTAGATAAGTGGAGATTTCGGTTGAACTTGATAGTTCTACCTGGCTTAGGAGTGGATGTCATCGTGGGAATGAGTTGGATGAAATTCTGAGGTGCTGTGATCGATACAGGCAATAGGATGCTATCTATCAGAAATCCTCTTGGGGAGGGTACTTTTCAAGTGCCATTACCTCGAAAGTTTAAGTTAGAGAGTGTGTCCTATTCTACTCGTGTGACCCCTCTTCCCGAAATTCCTGTCGTGTGTGAATTTCCGGATGTTTTTCCTGAAGAGCTTCCAGGTCTTCCACCCGATAGAGATGTTGAGTTTCGTATTGAATTGTTGCCTGGCACTGCTCCAATTTCTAGGAGACCATATCGGATGCCGCCAAATGAATTGGCAGAGCCCAAAAATCAGTTGAAGGATTTGTTGGACAAGGGTCTTATTCGTCCTAGTGTGTCAGAATGGGGTTGTCCTGCTATCTTTGTGAAGAAGAAGGACAAATCTCTACGGATGTGCGTGGATTATCGTCCACTCAATGCTGTCACCGTTAAGAACAAGTATCCGTTACCCCGAATTGACATTCTGTTTGACCAGTTGTCCAAGGCGAGAGTGTTTTCCAAGATTGATCTTAGGTCTGGTTACCATCAGATCAAGATTAGACCAGAAGATGTGCCTAAGACCGCTTTTTCTACCAGATATGGATTGTATGAGTATCTTGTTATGTCCTTTGGCTTAACAAATGCTCCTGCATACTTCATGTATCTGATGAATTCGGTCTTTATGCCAGAGCTAGACAAATTTGTGGTGGTGTTTATTGATGATATCTTGGTGTACTCAGAAAACGAAGATGATCATGCCGAGCATCTGAGGATTGTTCTAGAAAGGCTTAGGGAACATAAGCTGTATGCTAAGTTTAGCAAGTGTGAGTTTTGGCTCAAGAAAGTTCAATTCCTTGGCCATGTCCTATCTGATGAGGGAATCTCAGTAGATCCGAGCAAAGTACAAGAGGTTATGAACTGGAAAGCGCCGACTTCTGTGCATGAAGTTCGGAGTTTTCTTGGTCTAGCCGGGTATTATCGTCGTTTCATTCCGGATTTCTCGAAGATTGCCAAACCTATGACAAATCTGTTGCAGAAAGAGAAGAAGTTTGTCTGGACAGAGGAGTGTGAAACAGCTTTCCGTACCTTGCGGGAATTGTTGACCACTGCTCCTGTTCTTGCGCAACCAGATTTGGGAAAACCTTTTGATGTATATTGCGATGCATCGAAAATAGGCTTGGGATGTGTGCTTATGCAAGAAGGAAGAGTCATAGCTTATGCCTCATGTCAGTTAAAGAAGCACGAAGTGAATTATCCAACCCATGATTTGGAGCTAGCAGCTGTTGTGCATGCTCTAAAAATCTGGAGGCATTACTTGTTGGGTAACTTCTGTAAAGTCTATACTGATCACAAAAGTCTGAAGTATATCTTCACTCAACTCGAGTTGAACATGAGACAACATCGATGGATGGAGTTTATTAAGGACTTCAATATGGAGATCTTGTATCATCCGGGCAAAGCAAACGTAGTCGCAGATGCGTTGAGTCGAAAATCACATTGTCATGCTATTCAACCATTGTTAGCAGATGATGTTAGCCTCATGCATCCTGTTGTGCGGCGTAACATCCAAATTAGTTGCTCGCTTGAAAGCAAGGTTATCGAAGGTCAGAAAACTGACAAGGGTATAGGTCATATCAAGGAGAAAATGTTGAAACAGCTGCTCAAGCATTTCAGAGTGGATGAGAAGGGAATCTTATGGTTTGACGATCGTCTGGTCGTACCAAAAGATAGAGAACTCAAAAATCAAATCATGGATGAAGCTCACTTATCAAAGTTATCTATTCATCCTGGCGGTAGTAAGATGTTTCATGATCTAAAGGTTCGCTATTGGTGGACCAAAATGAAAAAGGAGATTGCAGCTTATGTCGCACGGTGTGACATCTGTTGTCGCGTAAAGGCTGTTCATTTGAAGCCAGCCGGAATGATTCAACCGTTGCCGATTCCTGAATGGAAATGGGAAGATATCAGTATGGATTTCATTACTGGACTTCCCACCACTCAGAAAGGGCATGATTCTATTTGGGTAATTATGGATTGACTTACCAAGAGTGCGCACTTTATTCCAGTTCGGATAGACTATCGACCGCCTCAATATGCTGATATTTACCTTAGGGAGATTATCCGTTTGCATGGAATTCCCAAGACGATTGTATCTGATCGAGGATCTCAGTTCACTGCTCATTTCTAGGAACATTTGCAGAAGGATTTGGGGACAAAGCTGAATCATAGTACAGCTTATCATCCTCAAACCTCAGGCCAAACAGAAAGAGTGAATCAAGTTCTTGAAGATCTTCTGAGAGCTTGTGTTTTATCATCCAAGGGCTCATGGGAGAAATGGTTACCTTTGGCAGAATTCTCTTATAACAATAGTTACCAAGAGAGTATACAGATGGCTCCTTTTGAGGCATTGTATGGCCGAAAGTGTAGAACGCCTGTGAATTGGGTAGGACCTGGAGAAAGAAGATACTATGGTATTGACTTTGTTAAAGAAGCTGAAGAGCAGGTTCGAACAATTCAACAACACATAGCAGCTGCACAATCTCGACAGAAAAGTTATGCCGATAAGAGAAGAAGACCTCTAACTTTTGATGTTGGTGATTATGTGTATCTGAAGGTCTCTCCTATGAAGAAAGTGCAACGTTTTGGTGTTAAAAGAAAACTTGCACCTCGTTATGTTGGTCCATATCAGATAGTGGAAAGAAAAGGATTGTGGGCCTATAAGCTCAAACTGCCTGAAGAGATGAGTGCAGTATTTCCTGTTTTCCATGTATCCCAACTCAAGAAATGTCTACGTGTTCCAACTGAGGAAGCCGTTAAAGTTAAAGACATTAAGCTGAGTTCAGACTTAACTTATGAAGAGAAACCTATGAGACTTCTAGATGTCAAAGACAGAGTGACCAGAAATCGTGTGGTCAGGCAATATAAGGTTTCTTGGAGCAATCATGATGATAACGATGCCACTTGGGAAACCGAGGACTATTTAAAAGAAGTATATCCCGATTTTCATAAAGAATGGTTAGTCTACTCAAATCTCGGGACGAGATTTCTTTAAGGGGG
>CM041647.1:29000504-29020855 GCA_023333625.1 Bothriochloa decipiens | reverse complement strand
TGCTGGATGTGGACAAAGGACCTGGCACTGTATTTCAAATGTGTGTGCGGTATTTGAACTAAATCGCTTCCGCTTTTATTTGAAACTGAACTGGTTTGTAATAACTCTATTTCGTACTCCGATGATGTTTTTAACTATGTGCGAACTGTGTACTTGTGAATGGAATCGCTAAACTATTACGATCTTGGTCGTGCCGAAAAAGTTTGAAATCCTTCGAGATTTCACGGACTACTGGGTTTATTAGGTCTCAATCATATGATTTGCTGAATTAATGGCGGATTATGTGCTTGTGCTCTAATAAATTGGTCGGTTCTGTTACATAAAGGTGGTCTTCGGGTGGTCGGGAAGCATGCTATGAGACATAGACAATCAAGATGGAATTTGCCCCTCTCTACTCGAGAGAGATATCACTAGATCACTCAAGTGATTGGATCAACAAATGCATGGCCGTGCTTGGGTTAAGTGTTAACCCACGAGTTGAACCATATATCGAGTGGCAAAGGGAATAACTTATATGTGGTCATAGTGGTTCGTCTGATATGATCTTTGCATGCACATAGGAGTTGTCATGCCTTGCTAGAGGCCGCTGTCAACTATTGGGCGAGTAGGAGTACTCGGCCCATGTCAATGTGTGCGTGAACCCATAGGGTCGCACGCTTAAGGGGCTGGAAGCCTAATTCGGGTTGGACCTGAATTAGACAAGGCTTAGGGTTACTAATGGGCCTCCAACTCATGAGCTCATTGGGGACGCCTATATAAGCAAGGGGTAGAAGCGTGGTCAGGGTTTTTACACGCCTTTGACAGCCGCCGCTGCCCTCCCAACGCTCATGCCTTCTGCTCCTCGCAGACCTAGCAGTCCGAAGGCACATCGCTTCTTCCCTGCACGTGTGGGATTCCTCAGAGGTGCTGCATCTGAAGCACTGGGATGAACCACGCGAGGGCATTGACGTGATGGACGACCACACAACTGCACTGCCTACAGCGATGCGTACGACTACATCGAGTCGTCTTCCGCTGCACCTGCGCGTCTAGTGGTAATCTCGTAACCTATAACTAGCAGTACATCCTAGTTTATGTGGCAGAAAAGTTTTATTTTCTGGCTAGCGTAGCACCCTCATAACCCTTTACAGGAACCATTGCAGGGTCCTTATCTGCATTGCCAGTCCACCTCTAGTACTTCAAGGGCACAAAGTCCCTAACAATGATGCCAATGGCTGTAGAGTATTTTGACACAACACTTGGCGGTTGGCAGGGTATCCCGAATTCATCGAATTCTGTGATCTGATAAACCTTATTGAGACGAAGCTCTGACGGGCCATGCGGGGTTCTGGCTCTAGTCTTACTCAAGCCCTCTGGCGCATCGGCTGATCTAGCTTCCTCCCGATCCTGGAGAAAATGAGTAAGTCAATACCATCTAAGTTGATTAGCGGATGTGGCTACTTCATCAAATCACACCTAAGTTACCTGGTTAGCTTGGTCATCTCTCTGCACATTCTCACCAACCTGATTAGCTTTGTTATCTTGGTCATAGTTTAGGACCAAAAAATCGCTCGAGCTAAAACCTCCCTGCACGTTCTCACCAGCACCAGCTAGGTCACCCTCTTCTTGGGGCGCCACGTTACCCGCATCTTACTGCACTTCCTACGTCGTTCTTCGGCTGTGGGGAATGCGGCGATGAACCATGGCTGTGACATGATCGTGCTCAATTTGTGTTGGCATATGTTCACATTGTATAATTATTATGAAACAAATATCAAAGACTTAGTGCAAAGAGTAATAATAAGTTCAAATTGAACACATGCTAGCTACTAAGTTCACCAACTGCTCTACAGCCACACTCCTACATCAACTTCAAAATAAGAAAAGCAATGACAATAGCCATAAGAACAAACATGGCATCTTTCCAAGACCAAACAGCAACTGTCCTAGTCTTTGCAGCTACTGTGGGTGGAATCACTGGTGCTGGTGGAATCACCGGTGCGGGTGGAATCATTGGCATCTCCAGTGGCTGCTCATGCTCATGCCTCCAGTCATGGAAGGCCCTCCAAGCTTCATCATGTGTGTTGTACTTTTTGTACTCATTACAAGGGTAGCGATGTGTTTGAGCTTTTCACTCTTCCCAGGTTTGATAGACCCCGGGATTGTGACCAACATGAACAACATAGTATGCCATGGTTTCACTACATAAAACAATGTTTTATTTGTGAGATGTTCACAATTATCATTTTAGATATATACATGTAAAAGTATTTTAAGGTGGCCACCAACAATATCTATTCTCAAACTAATATTAACAAGTAAGAAGAGAGCTAAAACATCATCAATAGTGCAACCTCTATCTCTGCCCAAGACAATTTTTTATAAGTAATTGCTCAAACTTCAGAAAATGTCTTACACTATCAAGAGCAACTCAATTTTACATCATTCAACATATGTGAATGCATCCCACTATGCAAAAACTAGTGCAAAGATATTACCTACATACTCGATCAATTTTATAAAGCTTTAAAATGGCAAGAAGAACAGTGAAGGGAGGAGCTTACGCGTGACAACGGCGGTGCTCGTTGGCGCTTGGGAGGTGCTGCTGGGGTCAGGCGCCAGCGGGGACGTAGCTGCGATGGCGAGAACGTTCAGCGGCATTTCGTCGAACACCTTAGGGGCAGGGAGAAGGGTACCTACCGCATGGCTGGTGAATGCTTGCATCTGCGCGATTCTAGTGGCAATGATCTACAAGAATAAGATGCCCTCGTTTACTAGAGCAAGCCGGTGGAGCCGCGGTGGTGCTGCTCGTCGGTGCACCGGAGGTGGTGGTTATGTCGCTCGAGAAAGGGCCCGCGGGTCACGTGGCCATCGCCGGCGTCGCGAGGGTGGCGGACCCGGTTGCGGGGCGGCGGACAACAGCGGACGACGTCGTGGGGCGGCGGACGGCGTCGCGGGTGCGTCGACGCGGCACGGTGCTCTGGCAGGGTGGGAGAATGGCGTGCTCGGGTTCAAAGACTTAGCCAAAAATTTGGCCTCGGCGCCAGATTTTTTATATACAAACCCCCTTATCACTGCCGGGGCCATCTTAGAACCGGCAGTGATGACATACATCACTGCCGGCTAGGGACTGGCCCCGCCAATGATAATGGGTTGTGCAATGGTTAACTACATTAAGTTCCCCCATCCAGTATCCTTTCTAACTATATATAGCGCAGCGGTTAAGTCCGCTGGCTCTGGCCCCCTCGACCCGCGCTCGACTCCTAGGCGGCCCAAAAATTTTAGTTTTTTCATTTATTTCCAAGAAAGCATTCCTGCCCACGGGTTAAACTTTCTAAATTCCCCACTACTGTAACAAACCTAACTATAGCGCAGCGGTTAAGCCCCCTGGCTCTGGCTCCCACTACCCGCACTCGACTCCTGGTCGACCTTACATTTTAGCTTTTTATTTCTTCTTTTCTTCCCTTTATCACTGTCGGCTGCCTTATCAACCCGGCAGTGATAAATATATAATGGTTTTAAAAACTGCATATTTTGTATAAATCAAAAAAATGTATTTTGATTTCAAATTTTTTTGGAGAATGTTTATAATAATGATTAAGTCCCCACATAAGATATTTTATTTTTCTAACAATTATTTGAATTACTATATTTTTCTTTATGCTTAGTGAGACAAAATATGGTGAATTACATAATTAAAAAGGCAAAATTTTAAGCCAACCTCCATAGAATCTTGTCTCCTATGGCACAAGAGACCCAATGTATAAGTTTGGCATCATTCCGGATTTTTTAGGGGTAGGCTTAGTTCAACCTATAATTACTTGGTAAAGTCATGTAAAAATTCAATTAAACCACTGAAAAGTAGCAAACAATTTTACAAAATCTCAAAGTTGGTGGCTGCTTCATATGTGGCATGAGAAAGACTGAGAAAAAGTTTGAGATCAATACGACGTCGAAATGTATATGAACCCCAGAATGCCTAAGAACCTAAGTGTATAGTCATGGTTCAAGTAAGGGCTCCATATACCACTGTGAAGCATGTAGACAATGCAAATGTCGGAATCCCTTGAATTTTTTGGTAGTAAAGTGAACCTAAATTATGAACTCACACAAGATATTAGGTTTTTCTGACAAATATTTGAATTACTGTAATTTTTTCCTGTTCGTAGTGAGACAAAATATGGTGAATTACCTAATTAAAAAAGCAAAATTTAAGCCAACCTCCATATAATCTTGTCTCCTATGGAACAAAAGACCTTATGTAGAAGTTTGGCACCATTCCGGATCTTTTTAGGTGTAGGTTTAGTTTAACCTATAATTACTTGGTAAAGTCGTGCAGAATTCAATTAAACCACAGAAAGTAGCAAACGATTTCAGAAAAATCTCAAAGTTGGTGAACAGTTCTTATGTGGTATGAGAAAGCCTGAGAAAAGTTTGAGATCAATACAACACCGGAATGTAGAATTCAAGTTACATAATGAAACACACAACACATACAAATTATAATTTAAACCAAATTAAACTACAACCTTGCAAACCAAACAAAATAAATACTAATCCCTATCATAAGATTCACTCTCTTTAGTGGAGCAGGCCAAAAACTTTGACCCAACTATCTAGAAACATGGTGTAGTTTTGGTCTTTGATCGTGTATCCCCTCTCAGTATCGATATAGTGCATTGCCTGTATGACTGCACTCTCTCAGGCGTGCTTAGGCATGAACTCTAGTCATCACGGTGCCATCTTGAATCGGCATAGCTCATTACCACCTGGCGTTTCTGAGGTTCATGGGATGCTAGAAGAACGCTACTGAGGTGGTTAAATTTTAATGTGTTTGTACACTTTGATTATAACATTGACCTATATAGAAAAAGGTCTTTGTTATCATATATGTAATTTAATTTTTAGGTCTTTGTTGTCATATATTTCTCTTTTACTACGTCTCAATAAATATAATAATTTTATGATTTATATGTGTCTAAATAATATATTACTCTATTATTTAGATAGAATAGAAAAGAAATTTACATATACGATAGCAAAGACTTTTTTCAAAATAGGTCAATGTTATATCAAAGTGTACAAACACATAATATTTTGACCACATCAGTAGACTTCTTCTAGCATCTATGGTCAAAGAAGCAACGAGGTGGTCACGAGCTATGCCGATTGAGATGATCAAGGAGGCTTTGCAAAGAACTCATGCTTGAGCGCACAGAGCACACCTTGAATCTCATAGCACCTCAAATGAACAGATGCCTCTAGAAGATGTTACATTCGGGGGATGAATGTACTATCTCCAGCGCACATGATTCACATCGGCCCAGAGAATTTAGCTCGGCGGATGGCTCCGTCAACCTCGCAGGGGACCCAAACATCTGGCTGAACTCTTCTACAGTAGAATTCTTCTAGCACCCAATGTGTGCACCATTTTGGTGAACTACTATGGTGCCTAATGATATTTGTATGTGGAGGGCTTTCTCCCATAGAGAAGCCATGTACTAACAGATCGAGAATCAGCTCGAGAAATAAGCAGGAAATAATGCAAACACAGCTATGCGTTGAGAAGCTCTAGGAGGGCCATTTTATAGACCCCCTGTCATGGTAGGTGGGAGCAGTGCTCCTGTGTGGTGGCGACAGGGAGCATGCCTCCAACTGAAGAAGAATAGCTAAAAAAAGAGAATCTCCAAGCTTCACTACCGGGTCGTATAACAAGCCGGCAGTGATGGTTTCTTCACTGTCGGACCGTATAACAGGCCGGCAGTGATTTAGTCTTCACTGCCAGCCCATTCCAACGGTATTTTTAAAAAGCCGAGCCCACTGTGGCTCCCATCGCTTCCAGCCTGCCGCAGTGGGCCCAGCCATTCCTGCCTGCCTTGGATTCGAAACGAGGTGGGCGGGCAGTGTTTTTTAATAAAAATAAATAACAGAATAAACTAGCTTGGGAAAGGATTTTTGAATCCAAGTAAGAATATATATTTTTTCCTATCTAGAATATTTCCTTTTTTTAGAAAAAACTAAAGAATTTGGCGCGCCCAGGACTCAAGCTCAGGTCTTGGGGGCCGTAGCAGGCGGTCTCAACCGCTGGGATAAAGAGGGATGTTCGTCATACTTGGGTAAGTAATTTTACGTAACCCTATCTGGCCCCCTCATCACTATCTTAATTGAAAACAAGTAATTAATTTATTTTTTATTGTTATTATTCTTTTAATATATTTTTAAATAAAAATAAAATTCAATCAATGAAGAAATAAAGGATAAACTTTATCTACCATATTACAATTTAGAGGAGCACAAATAATATTAATTGGAGTACATAGTTGGTGAACAACGTCCGAATACTAATTACATAGTTAACAATATTCTAAATATCCTCTGGCCTATCAACAATGAGGGCCTCATTGTGATCGCGCCTAATGTAGGCTGGTTCATCACCCTCTTCAATGATAGGAAGGGCTATGTTCACCCCGAATGCAGGCATTTCCTGATAGCCCCTATAGTCCTCTTCATCCGCCACTCCATCAACACCGACAATCTTTCTTTTGCCTTCAAAGACTACACTTCTAGCATTGTTAACGTTGTCACTTGCGTAGAAGACCTGCATAACATCTTTTGCTAGGACGAAGGGGTTGTCTCTGTATGCGGTCTTTTTTAGGTCAACTGTACTGAACCCTTCGTCGTTGGTATTGATTCGTCAAGTTTGACCCACTGGCAGTGAAAAAGGGCTACCGCCATGTAGCCATACGTTAACTCCCATATCTCCTCTATGAAACCGTAGTACGTCTCAGTAACGTTGCCATCTTCGTCTTCAGCACTGAAACGAACACCACTGTTCTGGTTTGCACTCTTTCATCTTGCTTTTTTGTGAAAAATGTGAATCCATTGATGTCATAACCTTGGTACTTAGAAAATGTAGTCGCAGGCCCCTAGGCTAAGTTGTCGAGTTGATTACCCAAAGTTTTGTCATCCAAGCGGCATCGCAACCAGTCGACAAATTCTGCTTTATGTTTTTTATCATGCCAAGGCCCTAACTTGTGCGGATGCTGATTTAGCAACTCTTGGCGATGTTCTTCAATGTATGGCATCACCTCCTCGGCTTGTTGTAGAACAGCGAACTGAGCTTGTGTCCAGGACACACTGTCTTTTACTGTACAAATATTCCTTCCGAGTGTTCCCTTGCCACCTAGTCTTCCCTGGTGATGGGATTCCGAAACTCCTACCTTGTTGATGTCCTTATAATATGTGCAAAACTCAATTGCCTCCTCCGTTGACCATCCCTCAACCATGCTTCCTTCTGGTCTGAATCTGTTCCTAACATACCTCCTGAAAACTTTCATTAACCTTTCGAAAGGGAACATCTAATCCAGGTACATTGGGCCAAGTGCTCTTATTTGGTCAACAAGATGAATGAGATGGGCTAATATATCAAAGTAAGTAGGTGGGAAATGCATCTCTAAACTAGAGAGAGCTTCGACAATGTCCTCCTGTAGCTGGTCTAGCATGCTCGTATCAATGACCTTTTTTGAGATCGCGTTCATGAATGAGCACAACTTTATGATTGCGGCGCGGACATTTGGGGGTAGGCACTGATGTGCCTATATGCCCTCAAATTATGGCTTCTAAGAATTCTGGCAATGAGCCTAAAATAGTAGCTAGTATTTTTGAAGGTCAGAACATGCCTTCTATTAGTTCTGAGAATATTTGCCAAGGGCTAGAACAATGTACTATTCAGTTTGATTCTTGTGCTGCTGAAAAGGCAGAAAAGTATAATTTGGTTGATCCAGAAGGTATGCTAGCTGCAACCAAGGTTGACCCGGCTGTTATTTCAGTTAATAATGGCTCAACCAGTGAAATTTTTGAGGCAGAGAAAATCATGTATTATGAAGATAATATTTCCAACGTGAAGGACACTGGACAAACCATGTCAGATGCTTCTAGTCTAATGAAGGAAGCTGCTAAAATTATCTCAAAGCCGAGGACGGCTTTGTTTCAAGGACGAGAGGATGATGAGCCCATGGCTCCTCAAGTTATCAGTAATAATATAGAAGATCCGTCCTGTTTTAAGATTGGTTCATTTTCAGTTGATACATGGAAAAATATGACCAAGGAATGGACATTACCTTGCAATGCTATTAAACCAACCAAGTTCATTTTTCTGGGAATTAATCTACTCAAGAAGCTAGAAGAGAAGACAAAAGGGAAGCCAAATATTATTCAGTTTGGTTCCATACCGGCTATTGAAATCACGTGAAGATGCATCATTTATTCTGTCATTTTACTGGCTTAAATATATTAGCGTCACATGCATTGTTGCCGCATTATTTTATTATTATTTAGTTAATATAGATATTGTTTGGTCTTACGTAGTCAATAGGCCTGATAGTTGTACGTGAGTTTAATTCGGCCTAGCTATTCCAGTCATTGTCAAGTCCAATAAGCCGGGTGCCGGCGTGCACTAGTTGGAGTCCAAGGCGGCCTGCGTGCCATATATGCCTAGAGCCTGCGTGCCCTGAAGGGGAGGTTGAATTTTATGGTGGAGTATTCCTCGTCGAGCCGCCGTTGAGCCGCTGCTCGTGGAACCCTAGTTAGGGTGATTGATCCGGATTCCCTGAGGCTTTGAGTGGAGTTGCGCGATTGAGCTGCTATAGCTTGGGCGCGTAGATCGGAATTCCTGGAACTCCCTCTCTTCTGATCGTGGGTATTCTACTCACGGGTGGAAGAGTTATATATCAAGGTTCGGATTGCAATATTGTAAGCCGATCTCTCTATCTTGGTTATTGCTATGCTGGTGAATGATTTGTCAGAGGAATTGTTAATAGTTGTTGCGGACACCTGATATTATTTATCCTTTAATATTTAATATTGTTCCGCTGGATTATTGTGGTCGTCAATCATTCGCATATTGATCAGTACTCTATTGGCTGGAGGCTTACTCTTGTTTTATTTCCTGCAATTCTCGTTACTGGTATATTGGCCTGAGTTCCAGCAAGTTGATTTAGGCTCGATTATCCATTTGGGTGCCATGATTTCCTTGGATATAAAGAGTTCAATAGCACACTAGTGTTTGCCGACATTGATTAATTTAACAAGCTGTTGTCATCTCAATATTTGAGTCACTTAGTTGAACAAGTACATGAGGATTTCTACTAGCTCTGATCTGAATATTGACTCAACGACATTGAACGTTTAGAAGAAAATTATTTATATTAATTTGTACCGTGAAAGATTGGGCCAACTCTTGGACATCGTAGCCGTCTGCTCTTCAGGCTCATTGCCAGAATTCTTAGAAGCCATAATTTGAGGGCATATAGGCACATCAGGTACCACGCAGGGCAGCTGGGAGAAACTGAGTCATAATGACATGATAGTCATGGGCCTTCATAGTTCCATAGTTGAACTTGCGTTCTCTCTTGTTCACTAGTCTCTTTGGGTTTGCACAGTAGCCCGTCGGGACTTTGAGCTCATCGAAGAATGAAATAAGCATATCCTGCTCGTTCTTGCTCAGTGTCCATGACGCAACTGAAAGTTCGTACTGGCCATTTTCTAGCTCCACAGGATGCAGCTCTGGCCTGATTCCTAAGAACTGCATGTCCTTGCGTGTGGCGTACGAATCCACCTTTGTCCCCCCGGTGCTCATCAAGGTGTTAAGAGTGTTAAAGCACACATTTTTGGTAATGTGCATGGGATTAAGACTGTGGCGTACAGAAAAGTCTGGCCAGTAAGGTAGTTTCGAAAATACTGATTTTTCTTCCAGATGCTCCCTTCAGGCGTTGCTCTAGCCCTAGCCCCCTTGCCAAGGACAACATCCAGCTTGTTGAGTTCTCGAAGTATCTCTTTCCCATCTCGATACTTAGGGGGCTTGCATTTTTCAACTTTCCCATCAATTTTTTTTTGTTTTTACGATATCTGTGTGTCATGGGTAGGAACTTATGGTGCCCCATAACAACAATTTTTGAGTTATTGGGGAGCTGTACAGAATCGGTTTCGTCTAGGCACTCCACGCATTGCTGATATCCTTTTGTCTTCTCTCCAGACAATGAACCTCGCCCCGGAAGGTCGGTGATTGCAACGATAAGTACCACCTTGACAGTGATTTGTTCCTTTTTATACTCGTCCCAAACATTCTCTACACCTGTTTTAAATAGCTTCACCAGTTCATCGATAACTGGTTCTAGGAATGTGTCGATGTCATTCCTGGGTTGTCTTGGGCCTTGGATCAGTAGTGGCATCTAAATGTAGGAACACTTCATAACGAGGTGGGGCGGAAGGTTGTATATGTAGAGCGTCACTGGCCACGTGCTATGATTGCTTCTAACCTGGTCAAAAGGATTCATCCCATCCATGCTCAAACCAACCCAAAGGTGCCTTACATCATCATCGATCTTCTTATAGAACTTGGTTTTCAGAGTCCTCCAGTCATGACCATCGGCAGGGTGCCTCATCATGTTGTCTTTCTTACGCTCTTCGCCATGCCAGCGCAGCAGCTTTGCTGTCTTCGCACATGCGAATAGCCTACGCACCCATGGAGCTATAGGAAAGTACCAACAAACCTTTACGGGGCCTCCTCTCATCTTGGTACCACCATTTGACAACCCTTCCTTGTATCGAGGAGCTCCACACTGGGGACACTTATCTAGGTCTTTGTATTTTTCACCGGGTACAATATGCAATCATTGATACACGCGTGGATTTTTTTCAACCTCGAGACCGAGGGGTAGATCATTTGCTTGGCCTGGTATGTCTTTTCTGGCAGCTCACTTGGTCTTGGTAGAAATTTCAAAAATTTGGCTAACAGATCATCGAACCCTGTGTCGCTCAATCCGTATGTAGATTTCAACTCTAAAAGCATGATGACAGCTTCCAATTTGCTCATAGGACAATCCTTAAACAATGGTGTCTTGCTGTGTTCTCTCATTTTTTTCTAGCTCTTTCACCTGCCTATGACTAAGACACTCAGTATCTGCATTACGTATCATCAAAGAAATGCCATCATCTCCCTCGGTGTCATCTGCTAGCGTATTCCTAAACACATCATTAACCACAGTCATGGGTTCCGTGTTGACAACAAGATCCTCGTCATCATAGTGGTGGTGCATGTCAGGCATGTCCACATCATCATTGTTTCCCTGCACAACATTCACATCAACCTCCCCATGCTGGTCCCATACACTGTAGTTTGGCATGAACCCCCTCTGAAACAAGTGTGTTCGGATAGTCACGGGATTCAAAATCTTCCATCATTGTTGCAATCTTTGCATGGGCAGCAGATCCAGTTGCCAGTCCCAGCATGACTTTTTGCCGCATCGATAAACGTCTAGACGCCTTTTATGAATAGGATGTCCATTCTAGACCGATCCATGCACTCTCGGTCTATCTCTGCTCAAAAGAATTGTAGGAATTAATAGGCAGTGGATTAGCTTCATTTGCAATATTATGCATTAATAATGGAAAAATTGAAATGGGTAGCTAGATTAGCCATATATAAATTGAAAACCATATTTATCAATGTAGTTCCAAAGATTGTGTCCACTAATAGCCCCATGTAAATAAAATTACTGGTAACTAATAAAAACATTATTCTACTCAATGGAACTAAAATTAGAGACACTATTATACTAAAATTATTTATATCAAAAATTAAATTGGAGACTTGATCAAGAACACCATTGTAGGTCCAAACAATGTGTCAACACCAAAAAATATTGTAAATAATCTACTCTACTCCTAACATGAACTAATTCGAGCATCACATACTAAGAATCATCTTGATCGAACCATAAATTGGCCTAAGATTTCAAACTAGGTGATGATATTTAGACACTAACTTAGCTTCTTGGATGATGGATTCCCCACAAAGTGCTTGGAAGCCTTGCACAAAGTCCCTGCCGAAATTGCTCTCTAGGATGGAGGAAGAATAGAGAATGACAATCAAGCAATGTAGCCATCAAATCAATGGTAATTAAGCAAGAAAATCAAAGGAGTGGATGCTTGTGACTAACCTTGAAGCAAATGGATCAAGCCATTCTTCAAAATCTAAGTTTTAGCTCATGGATTTCAGCAGCCGCAACAATGGAGAAAATGACCCGCGCGAGCTCCTGTGTTCTCTGGAATGGAGTGAGGAGGCAGGAGAGGATGGTACAAGCCTTTTTGTGGTGTCAGACTGTCACTGCCGGACCAAGAGCTGGCAGTGTTGGGGCACATTCATGGCCGGCTTTTGCCACGCACCGGTAGTGATGTCGGTCCGAGACATCACTGCCGGCTCATGTGTCGACTCGGCAGTAATGTGACTCATCATTGTCGGTTCCTGCGCTCCCTGGCGCAAGTCTTGTCTGTCAGGAAGTTGAACCGACAGTGAAGACTTATCACTGCCGGTCACCATTTTCCGACGGTGATGAGGGCGGCAGTGATGAAACAATCTGTAGTAGTGATTAGTGTTTTATTTAGATTGTGGGCCTTAAACAATGGGTTCAACGAAAATAATCATGCCCGACATTGTAAGTAACAAAATTTTGGCTTGTAAACTTTTAATCGAAACAAAGAAAATACCAAGCAAATAAAGTAAACCAAATCTACAATACATTTTTTTGAGAAAAACTAAATCTTCAAATTATTTTTTACCATTTTAATTTCTAAAGAAAAAGGCCCATTTCTACAATTCATAAGGAGTACCATCTTGATTTCTAAAGCAAAAGATCCATTTACGAACTGATCGTGGATCAGTTGGTTGAGTTCCTTTGAAACTTACCCATCAGGGATTAAGTCCTCGATGAAGCACCCGGATTTATTCTAGGATTTTTTTGGCGTTATGCTTTTAGTGGTAAGCGACGTTCCTCTCAATAACGAGGCGTCAGTTTTGACTTCGGGAATCTCATCTGCCGGCTCAATCTTTCAAAGGTGCTCATAGAGGTAGAGTTTGCGTAGGTATGTTCATAAGAGTGGGGCGTGCGTGCGTGTTGGGCATCTACCTGGTATGATGTAATTAAAAAGAAGAAAAAGACCCATTTCAATTATAGAAAAGAAAAAAGAAAAAAGCTCACATCATACGCCCCCGCTGCGCCGCCATCCCGCAACCACCGTGCCGCCAGCGACTGCAACCGCTCCGACTATGTCGCCACAGAAGAGCGGGAACAAGCAAGCGAGGAGGTCACGACACAAGAACAAGTTTAAAGGTAATGTAGCTCTCCTCCTTGTTTTTTTAGAGATCTCATGCTCCAACTTTGGCGCTTAGGAGCTTGCTCTGTTTAGTTGTTTACTGAAATATTGTGCACATGTAAATGAAGAGTCAGGAGGAAAGCTCGTAATCTGTGGTTGGCTCTAGTGATTTCTGTGGCTAGTTTTTAGTCTTTCGCTCTAGGCTGGAGTTCTTGTGAAACTCTTCTGTAAGCTGATTTTACTTCTGGTTGGTTCATGTATTCGGCTGTAAGATGGTGTGGTCAGTCTCAGGTACTGTTATAGCGCGTTTGGTAGGTTGCTGTAGCGCTTTGCTTGGAGGTAGTGGCTTTACCTATCGCCTGTTGGTTTCTGAACATTCATGTCTGCTCTGTATCTTGAAAATTGTAAAATTGTGCTGTTTTTCGAGTCATGCTCTGAAGTTTGGTTGGGATAAACGTGCTGTGGTTTACTGAAATATTGTGCACATGTACTTGGATAATATATATTGTACAGCTAGGCACTAGCAGCTTAGACTTGGTCAGTATGACTTCTTAATCTAATGATGTGTTCAGCGGCCATAGTATGACCTTTTATGCAACCACTTGGAATATTTATACTCTCACAAAAAACAGGGCAGACTGAGAGATCTCTGTGTGGTTAATTGCATCTTATTTCTCATAATCTCTGTGATTGGGGTAAATGTGTTGTTTTCACTGATGTGAATGATGATACTGTACAATAGTAACCAATAATGCTTACTGCTTCAGTTTTGTCACACTATTGCTAGTTCTCTTGTATTTGTTGATCCACTTGCTGGTTGAAAGCATAAATGACTATTGTAAACCTAAAAATTGACTGTTAGCATCAGTTAGTTTGCAGCTTCAGGCTGAGTTATATATTGGGTTTTCTAGAATATGACTTCTCAATGTAAATGCTATTTTTTCTAGAATGTGCCATCGATTCATTTTCTTTACAACTTATTAAAATCTGTTAATGTTGCTATTACATTACTATGGAGAAACAAATCTCTAAATTCCCTAATCTTATTTTATATGTCAATACAGCGGCTCCGCTTACTGAATATGAAGTTGAAAAGATGAGGCGATGTCTCCGCAACATGTGAAAGCTAGTACTTCCCTTAGTCACTAATCCGTTTGCGAACCCAGGCATTTCCCCAGAAAACAGTGATGGCCATTTAAGTGATGATGGCCTATAGAGCCTGAGGAAAATGCCTTGCAGGAGTTGGACACCAAGGTGCCAGCATCCATTGTCCACGGTGGCAGGTCCATCTCAAATGCTGACGACTGCGCGGTACCGTTGGTCACCAAAAAGCCTAGTTCTAGTACCCAAAAATTACGTTTTTTAGTTAGTGTATCCATCTGTTACACGTCAAATAGTTTAGGTACCTACGGTGTAATTTACTCTTTCTTTATTAAGGACACTTGTAATTCTTCTCAATATGAATAGATTCAAACTGTCATATTGAGCTTTTTTCCTTTTTATATTTTGTTTGACATCAAAAGTTAATTCACAGAGTTGAATATCCTTTTATTCCAAGGGGAAGATTCAATCACTCAACTAACATCAAGAAGTTTTTTTTTCGTACATTTATTTATCTTTGAAACTACTATAGGATTATGGTCCATTTTTGTATTGCAGTTGACTAAAGACTAATTAGAATTGCAAGTATGAACATTTCTTGCTTGAAGTCAACTTTTATCTCTTAGATGCTTGAAGAAGACAGTTGGCTTTGTTTTCCTTGGACAATGCTATGGGTACCAAATAGAGAAATGGATATAGGCGTGTTATAGATTCACTTTTGTAACAGCAGTGGCGTGTAATTCTATAAGCTTATTTTGGATTAACTTTTGCAACAGCCGTGGCAGGTAATCTCTCAATAATGGCATGCGTAGGTAACATGGAAACAGGTATAATAGCAGGTAATCTCTCAATAAGGTTCATTTTTACATAATCGTGGCGATAGGAAGTTTGTTAACATGTAGAGGGAACTTTTACTTCATTCTCTGAGAACTAATGTAGTCTTCTTTTGTTGAACAAAAAGACCAAGATAATATGCAGATGTTAGCTCTTCAGAGTTCAGACAATGAAATAAAAAGTCACTCTTCTGTTTGATTGCAATTGCTTGCCGTTGGGAAGCTGTTTCCCACGACTGACTCGCTGTAACAGCAAGAACGGGACTGCTTCTACTCTGTGCTACACTCCAGTCTGCTTTTCATGAGCGTCTGCTCGCTGCATTTGAGTAAAATCTGCAGCAAATCCTCCATAGTTGGGCGTGAGGACGGTGAGTTAGCCGTGCATTTCACACCTAGCCTGAACACGGTCTCAATCTCGTCAGCGTACCCTGCATATCTGATGCAGATGTCAGTAGCACCAGAGATACTCGCCCCTGATCGGCAGTGATGCCCTCCCCATTCTGCCAGGGAACCGTGATCGCCACCATCGTTGGCATTCTTGTCAGTTGTGAGCTCCAAGAGCACAACACCAAAGCCGAAAACATCCACTTTCTCATTCACCTTCCTCGTGTAAGCATACTCTGCAAATATGAAACAACAAAAACTATACAATTATGGAACAACAAAAACTATAAAATTAGGCCTCGCTAAACTTCCAACCTATGTTATTGACTACAGTAGTTTCTTTGTAAGGATCTTTACTACAGTAGTTACCAACTCAGTCATTACTGTACAGAATCTGACAAAATGAGTGAAATCCATTGAAATAACTAAATAAAAGTAGATCCTTACCGGGAGCCATGTAGCCAAACGATCCAACTACCCAGGTCATCGTGTTGGGTTCCCCTGCTTGCATCAGCATCCTAGCCAGCCCGAAGTCCGCAAGCTTAGCCCGGAACTCCGAATCCAGCAGGATATTGCTCGTCTTGACATCCCGGTGAATGATGGGAGGTGAGCAGTGGTGGTGCATGTAGCACAGACCCTGCGCTGCGCTAACAGCCACTATGAGCCTTGTTGGCCAGTCCAATGGCGCCACATGCTGCACAGGCCGCGCCCTTGCCATAGGGTGCTCTGCACGGAGGACGTAGGCACCATAGAGCCATCTGTCCAGGCTGCCATTGTCCATGTAATCATACACGAGGAGCTTTGAGTCCGCACCAGAAAGGCAGCACAGCAGCTTCACAATGTTGTTGCGCCGGATGTTGCATAGGATGCTAGCCTCGGACTCAAACTCATGCTCCATCAACTTGTCAAGCGACCCAAAGCTTCGTATCTGCTTCACGGCCACCACCCCGATGCTCCTGTTGTACCGGTTGGTGTATGTGACACGGTAAACCTGCCCTGAACCACCACTGCCGACAAGGTTCTCTTCAGCCTCTAAGTTCCTGGAGTATGTCTGCAGCCTCAAAGTTCAGAGCTTGGAAGCTGTAATTCTCCATTCATCCTGCTTTTCTTTCATGAACATAATCGCAGAGGCGCGGAAGCAGTTCATTGCTATGAGGCCACCATTAGAAATTTGAGAATCATCCTCCCCAGGTGGTATCCTTACGTTGTCTACGCGGTATGTTCTCTTTGGAGATGAGATCATAGCAATAATAACACCAGGGAAGCATAATCCAACAAGAGCACTGGCAGCAGTAAAGATGGTGACAACAACATTGTGTGCCCTTCTCTTACGAGTGCTAGGACTAGGAGTGTACTTATTATTTCCTGTACCAGTTACAAGATCAGGATTCCCCACTATACCAATATCCACATTTTGGCGGAGACTAGGAACATACCCAGAAAGATTATTATAAGAAAGCACCAGCTGTCTCAAGCTTTGCAGGTTCCACAGTGAAGATGGAACCTCACCAGACAGGTTGTTATATGAAAGATCAAGAAACTCTAATTCACTTGAAGAGCCAAGATCTGAAGGAATAGATCCACTGAGATGGTTGTGACTAAGAATCAGTGTGGTCAGGCTTCTTATATCAGAAAATGTATCTGGGATAGGTCCACTAATGGAGTTGTTTTGAACCTTCAGAATTACCAGCTTCTCAAGGCTACTGATGGAAGCAGGAACTGGACCCTGAAACTTATTTGATGCCAGATTCAACAAAGTCAAGCTCTTGCATTTACTAAGCTCTGAAGGTATATTTCCAGTCAACTGGTTTTCATCCAACTCAAGATAAGCCAAGCCCATGCCATCAAAAATTGAGTGTGAGATGTTCCCTCTAAGCCTGTTTCCACCAAGCCTCAAGCGGTAGATGCTTCGGGACAAATGGCTTGGAATAGTCCCTTCAAGAATGTTATTGGTAAGATCAACAGTGTGCAACCCCATATGTGAGAGGAGATCTGGGGGAATCTTTCCACTCAGATTGTTACAGCTCAAATCCAACATCTTAAGATGATTGGTAATACTCCCGGGGACTGGACCAGTGAAGTTGTTCAGGTTTGCTGCAAACCGGGACAGCGTCGTCATATTTGACAGACTTTCCGGTAGCCTCCCACTCAATCTATTTCCTGACAGGAGCAAAGTCTCCAGCTTTGAGAAACTCATGAACTTATCTGGGACAGTACCAGTTAGATAATTTTGGCTGAGATCCAGTAGAGTAAGATTTTCATATTTAAACAGACCGGTAGGGATTGAACTCTTCAACTGATTATCAGATAATACAAACTCCGTCAAAGAGAGGACCATACTAGTAGGAACATAACAATTCAACTTATTTGAACTAATATCCAAGGTCCTCAATTTGGGAAAAGAGCTCAAGTCTGCACTCAAATTTTCACTGGTAAAAGAATTCAAGGACAAATCAAGGATCTCCAACTTTGAGAAACCAGAAAAATCACTGAGCCTGTGAGATAACTGATTGCTGCTCAGATTGAGTGACAGCAATCCTTCCTTCATACAGCAAGAAGTGGTGGAGAATTTGTCCCCCAAACTGGTAATGAAATTTCTTGAGAGATCAAGGGACAGCAAGGTGTCAAGAAGGCATAAGGTGGAAAAGATGGAGGAGTTGCTTATGCGGTAGTTGGACAAAGTGATGTTGTCACCACCATGGAAGAACCAGACCTTGAGTGTGAGCATGCAACTCCATCCCAGTCACACATATTTGCGCCGAAGCCCCAACTGCCTCCCACAATGCTTGAGAGATTCATCATGATGGCCTCCTGCAACTTGTTGGGTGGTATAGAAGACGGCACATCCACGTCAGCCACCAACTGGCCGGGAACAACAACAACAACAACATAGCCTTTTGTCCCAAGCAAGTTGGGGTAGGCTAGAGATGAAACCCAAAAGAGGCATGAAAACAAGGAACACATAAATGGTACAAGAAAAAGATTACGGTTCAGGCACGTTAATTGCTAGTCTCCAAGCGCTCCTATACATAACTAAATCCTTAGGGATATTCCACTCCTTAAGGTCTCTCTTAACCGACTCGTCCCAAGTCAGTTTAGGTCGACCTCTACCTCTTTTTACATTATTGACCCGCTTTAGAACCCCACTACGCACCGGTGCCTCAGGAGGCCTCCGTTGGACATGGCCAAACCATCTCAACCGGTGTTGGATCAATTTTTCCTCAATTGGTGCCACCCCAACCCTATCCCGAATATCGTCGTTCCGAACTCTATCCCTCCTTGTGTGCCCACAACACCATCGTAACATACGCATCTCTGCTACACTCAATTGCTGGATATGTCGCCTTTTCGTAGGCCAACATTCAGCACCGTATAACATCGCCGGACGAATCGCTGTCCTATAAAACTTACCTTTTAACTTCTGAGGCACCCTTCTGTCACAGAGGACGCCTGAAGCTTGACGCCATTTCAACCAACCGGCTGAAATTCTATGCCTAACATCTTCATCAATGTCACCATCCTTTTGTAGCATCGATCCTAAATACCGAAAAGAATCCTTCTTGGCCACCACTTGCCCATCGAGGCTAACGTCTCCCTCCTCATTCCTAGTCGCGCTGAAATCGCATCTCATGTACTCGGTCTTGGTCCTACTAAGTCTAAACCCTTTCGACTCTAACGTGTGCCTCCATAGTTCTAACTTCCTATTAACCCCTGCCCTAGTCTCATCCACTAGCACCACATCATCAGTAAAGAGCATACACCAAGGGATATCACCTTGTATGTCCCTTGTGACCTCATCCATCACCAAAGCAAATAAATAAGGGCTCAATGCCGACCCTTGATGTAGTCCTATTTTAATTGGAAAGTCACTAGTGTCGCCATCACATGTTCGGACACACGTCACCACATCCCTGTACATATCCTTAATGAGGGTGATGTACTTTGTTGGGACTTTGTGCTTTTCCAAGGCCCACCACATGACATTTCTCGGTACTTTGTCATATGCCTTCTCAAGGTCAATAAAGACCATGTGCAAGTCCTTCTTCTGCTCCCTATACCTCTCCATCAACTGTCGTAATAAGAAAATTGCCTCCATGGTCGACCTACCAGGCATAAACCCAAATTGGTTTTGGGTCACACTTGTCACTCTTCTTAAGCGATGCTCGATAACCCTCTCCCAGAGCTTCATCGTATGGCTCATCAGCTTAATCCCACGGTAATTAGTACAACTTTGAACATCTCCCTTGTTCTTGAAGATCGGTACTAATATACTTCTCCTCCATTCTTTAGACATCTTGTTTAACCGGAAAATGAGGTTAAAAAGCTTAGTTAACCATACTATTGCTCTGGCACCTAGACATCTCCACATCTCAATGGGGATACCGTCAGGGCCCATCGCCTTACCTCCCTTCATCCTCTTCAAAGCCTCCCCGATCTCTGCCTCCTGAAATCTCCTCACGAAACGTCTGTTGGTATCGTCAAATGAGTCATCCAACTCCAAGGTAGGACCTTCATTCTCCCCATTAAACAACTTGTCAAAGTACTCCCTCTACCTGTCCTTGATCTCCTCATCCCTCACCAAAAGTTGATCCGTCCCATCCTTGATGCATTTGATTTGGTTGATGTCCCTCGTCTTCCTCTCGCGGATCCTAGCCATCCTATAAATGTCCTTCTCCCCTTCCTTCGTGTCTAGTCGCTGATAAAGGTCATCATAAGCCTGAACTTTTGCTACACTCACCGCTCGTTTTGCAGCCCTCTTCGCTATTTTATAGCCCTCAATGTTGGCTGCACTCTTGTCATGATGGAGGCGCTTGAACCACTCCTTCTACCTAATAGCCCTTTGCACCTCGTCATTCCACCAGGTGTCTTTCGCTTCCCGTTTGCCTCCCCTACTCACTCCAA
>CM041647.1:28977165-29000104 GCA_023333625.1 Bothriochloa decipiens | reverse complement strand
AAGGACCCTACATTCCAGCTACCTAGACGAATCCTAGTTGGCTCGGCATGAACAAAAAGAGGAGGTGTGGTACTAGAAGCAAGAAGCAGTTGAGGTCACAGAGACAGTACCTCCTGTACACCATGACCATCTGATACTCTGTTTAAACCTTCTTGTCTCAGCCTCCACTTGGTTGCTTCGCCTCCTTTCCTGGCTCGTGCTGATCTTCACCGGCTCGTGCAAGGGAAGGAAAAAGAGGGTACTTTATTCTATAAGATTCTATCCAGCTTTGGGGTATCTTTTTTAGTTGGTGCGCTCAGCAATGGCTTCCTTGGGTTTTGTTCTTCAGGGTGTTTCAGAGAGAATGAGTTCGCGCTATGGCTGTCAATTGTTATGCTTGCTATGCTTTTTTCTAGTAACATACCTCACAAGTCACAACACAACGGATTCTAATATGCAATATTCTTAAATACCTTTGATGTCTAATCTAAGTATCTAACCATGAAATATATACCTAAACTAAATACACAAAATATCATTGTCAGTCAAAGTTAAAGCGACAATATTTCTTGATGTTGATGGTCTCCTTCGCCCCCTCACTCGGGTAAATGGCTTGGGTCCAGGATTGACTGACTGACTGACGCACTGCATCGTCTGTTCCTGATATGTGAGACAGCGAGAGCCACAGAGACAGAGCTAAAATCCGTTCTACAGAGTACTGACTAGTGGCTACTGGCTATGCAAGATCGTCTAATGAATGCTGCCAATACGTAGACCGACTTGTATATGTCATGGAGTCGTCGCTTTCGCTTACCTGAGGTAGACGGCGAGCACGCACAGGCACAGCACAGCACCGGGAAGCTTCACCCTCCCATCATCTGGCCGGCAACGGGGATCGATCCCACCGGATCTTACCTTGCTTCAGCAGGCGGCCACCCTGGGCGCTGCATAGAGGGCCAAATCGGGCATGCGACGCTGGTGCTTTGCTAATGGCGGCGGCGAAGTCCAAACCCAGTGGTTTGCCACTCGCGGCGCCGACGGCCAACGCGGCGGCGCCCCCGGCAGAGACCATGAACTCCAACAGTCTTCTGGGCGCATTTGGTTTCAGTGTAAGCCCAGCCCAGCCCAGCCTGTCTCTCTTTTTTTTTCGATAAAGGCCCAGCCTGTCTCGTATCTACGATGCACGCTCTAGCCAGCCCAGGGGCTTAGCTTAACTTATGCAGGACCTAGTTGTTTGGTAAATCAAATCACCAAAACAGGTCAGTAATCATGGGTAAGGCACAAGTTACCCTGTACATGCAAAAAATAAATTAGCTCAAACACCAAGATACATTTGCTAGACTTCAACCCCAAGCCTTCACGGCTAGCATTCGTGTTGCCACCTCCTGGGTTCTAGCCTACTCCCTCTATCTTCCAATATAATAAGGCTAATTTGACTTGACGCGGTCTTCAAAAACATATTTTGACATATAATTTCTTTTATAGTTTGTAATTTGTAAGAACAAAAGTATAATTATAAGAAAGCATTTCTAAATACAAATTTAATGTAACTATTTTTAATACAAACTTCTATTATAATTAAATTAGGGTCAATTCTTAGTCAAAGATAACAAAGTTATAATTAGGACATGCCTTATATTCAGACAGAGGGAGTAGCACACGAGGCAAGGACACATGTACTTCCCCATTTTTACATCATCAAGCATATATGTAGTTCCTTCTTTTGCAGTAGCCAAGGCTGATGAATGAAAACATTGCTGATTTCGTTTACTTGGATCCACAAGCAAGGTCCTATGTACATTCTTAGCATCTTTTTGCAATTTACCCAGTGCACATTACCTGCCAGCCCTGTTACCTGCCTTTTCTAAATGACCGGTCGTTTTTTTTTTTTTACTTCCTTTTCTTTTTGAACGAAGTGGTTTGTGTCATCTGCACATTCCAAGCTAGAATCACTTGAACCATCGCTCCAATCTATACAAGCTTGACGTAGATGAACGAGCGTACAAAATGTTAAAATCCAAATATATCACAACAAAATAAGAATTGGATACAAAAAAGTTAAAACCCAGAATAGGAAATCTTTGCCGAGCCGAAGTTTTAATGAACTACTAGCGTGCTACATGTTCAGCAATCTCTGAGCTGCTAGGACGTACCTTTTTTAAAATTTCTAGAGAAGACCCTTTTTCCCAAGATCACTCGTGCATGGGACTCCGTGCCAGATACCCCCGCTCCTAATAAGTATGTGAGACTGCCCTTTTTTGCTGACAGGGCTTGCATTCCACTCACCACCTCCTTTGCAGCAGCCGTGATTTGTTCAGTGGACTAGGCATGTTCAGCACAACTGATTTTTTTTAACAACTTTCTATTTTCTGCAAACATCATGTATGGCCCAACAAAAGAACATAATCCAGTGCCAAAAAGACACAAAACTCTTGGTCCTATTTTAATCAGCTACCAAACGAGCATCATATGTATCCATCCTCACCTGCAAATGGCTCAGCATCGATTCATCCCTTTGTATAGGTTTCGTACGTACATGAAAGTGGTCCTACAAAGTGGTTGTGCTTCATCTAAAGATGCAATTTGTTATTCAGATTCAGACACAGCCTAGCTATCTCAACCTCCCTGAGAAGCTATTTGGGGCTAGCTCGAGTGGTTTGGAATAGGCCCCAAATCGGGATAAGTCCCATAGTACTGTAGATCTCATGTTGAAGGAAGGTTTCAGCAAGCTCCGTTCCCCGCCGTCGGACGAGAGAGCCACAGGTACGGTCGGTCGCCATCAACAAGCCGACAGCCTGTCCGACGCCACCAATCCTAGAACTACACAATCGGAGTATACTGTATGTAGGGCCCCTCCCGGGCCCCAACCCAATTCGTTGCACTTGCGCTTGCACGGGCGCACGCAGTCGAGCATCACCATGGTGACGTAGCGTCGGAGACGTCACCGGCGTGTCGTCGTCCCTATCCTCTCCTTCCAGGATGCTTCCCCCCTCGCCGAGCACATGCCCACCCGGCTAAGAAAAGGCTTTAAATTTCACCGGGCCCCGCCGCGTAGAAAACCACGCCCACCTCCCTCGCTCTCATCCGCCGTGGACGCCATCCATCTACCGTAGGGAGACTCTCCCCTGCCTCCTCTGCTTCCATAAATGCGGCACCTGCCTCCACCCTCGAGGGGTTTTCTTGCTTCCCCTGCTGGCTGCTGCTGCTGCTGCTGTCCCCCCTGCTGGCCCCGGAGAGGAGCGCGCGAGTGAGTCATCACACTGAGCTGTGAGCTGTGTGTCCCTGTGGTGGTCGTGATCTTCCCCTCTTGCTGGGTTGGTTCGGTTGCTGTGTGGCGGCCATGGCGGAAGCAGCGGCGGCGCCGTACGCGCAGGTGATGGAGGACATGGCCAAGGGCCGGGAGTACGCCACGCAGCTGCAGGCGCTGCTCCGCGACTCGTCGCCCGAGGCCGGCCGCCTCCTGGACCGGATCCTCCACGCCATGGCCCGCACCATCGACACCGCCAAGGCCGCCGCCGAGGAGCAGGAGGCGTCCGAGGTGCAGAGCGACGTCACCTGCGCCGGCACTGCCGGCACCAAGAGGAAAGCCGCTGGTGGTGGAGGGGACAAGAGAGCCGCCTGCCGGAAGAGGTGAGTGAGGAGCCTTCGCCAAGTCCACTTCTTGATCTAAAAATACCACTGCCGGTGCCGGATGTATGCTGAAATTTTCGCGGCCTACTGTGTGTGTTGCAGAACCAATCAATCGTTGGTTGTGACGAAGAACGCCAAGGATTTGGAGGACGGACACGCATGGCGCAAGTACGGACAGAAGGAGATACAGAATTGCAAGCACCCAAAGTACGTTTCTTTGTGCCCTTCGATCAACCATTGTGAATTAACCAATCATTGTTAATTTATCCTTATGATCCGTTCTTGGACGAATTTACTGATTTCTGTCGATGGCTCGATGCTCGGTGTGCGCAGGGCCTACTTCCGGTGCACGCACAAGTACGACCAGCAGTGCGGGGCGCAGCGGCAGGTGCAGCGCCGCGACGATGACCCGGAGTTCTACACGGTCACCTACATCGGCGTGCACACCTGCCGGGACCTCGCGGCCATCGCGCCGCTCGTCGTGCACGCCACCGTCGCCGGCGAGCTCCACCACGCGGGGTCCCGCCTCATCAGCTTCGCGGCCAACGGCAACGCCAACGCCAACGCCAACGCCAACGCCAACGCCAACGCCAGCGCGGCCACGACCAGCACCACCACCACCACCGGCAACACCAGCAGCCAGCATCAGGCCGGGCACAAGGACGGCGCCGCGATGCTGGCGGGCCTGCGGCCCCTGAAGCTGGAGGGCTGCGGCGGCGGCGGCGAGCAGGAGGAAGTGCTGAGCAGCCTCACCCCGGCGGGGAACGCCGCCGCGGCGACGACGCCAGGGCCGGACCAGGGGGACGTGACTTCTGGCCTCCAGCTGCAGCAGTTCTACGCCGGTGACGACGTCGCGGACATGGGTTGTGATGTTGATGACACGTTCTGGACGACATTGTGTTCGGACTCGATCACGGACATGCTGAGTACTGAGCTGTGAACTGACGCACTGATCGAGCTGTGTGGATTGGAGGAGATGGTGGAGGAAGAAAGGTTGAAGGATCGACGCGTACGTGTATACTGTGGGAATAATGGCTGCACGGATCCTTGCCTTGATCGTATTTAGCCCCAAATATAATGCCTGGTTTAGTTTGTATATAGGAGTAGTAGTTATCTACTCTGTTGTAAGATTATGCTGCGGCCGGGTCGTGTAGATTATGTTAAGAGTTTGTTCAGTAGCTAGGAGCAGAACTCTTTAAGCCTAGTGCTTCATCAGTTGTTATCTGTCAACAGAGAACGCAGCTCAATGTCGTGCCCTGTTCTTCCGCTATGGGAATACGGCAATACGCTCGCACTTTTCATTAGAGCAGAATCTGATACTCATTCACATAACAGCATTGGTGCTGGCGTCAACATTCGACAGGACGGGAGTACAGGACGTATCATATGTCTACACTACATGCTACAGCCACAGTTTACTGATAAGCACATTTGGCCTTTTCCCCCTTTCTTCAAGCTCACGAAATCAAATCTGACGACTCAATTATAGTATTTCGAAATCTGAATCTTGAAAAAAAAATAAATCTGTGCATACATGTGTCAGAGTCAATTGGGTTGGTGATAGTGAGATTCGATTAAGTAACTAAGTGCTAGTTGCAACTGCATTACCAATACGATTCAAGAGTAGATAGTGCTGCAGCTATTTTTGTTTTGGTGGAAACACGCGGTTGACAAAAGAATTAAGAAAAAAAGCAAAGCAGAATGCGTATAGAGACATGCGTGTGGGAGGCTGGAAAAGAGGGATATGCGCAGCGACAAATCTCACTGTACACGGGTACAAACAGTCACTCTAGTTCTTACTGGTATATAGAGAGATAGGGAGTACTAGTTAATCTGCAACTGAGATGGGGAAAACATTAGGTGCAAATCACCGTTTCGATGGAATTGTAAAAACACTGCTTTTGAAAAGACCTTACTTAGAGGTTTCCAAAAATTATGAAATGATGCACATCCATAGTTCGTCCATAAATGTACATAGTAGCAAAAGTTGAGAAACAAAATCAATCTAGAAAACTCATATGAAAATGATAAATTTCAAGTGCATTTGCTTTAGAAGACCAAAAAAATCAAATTTTTGTCTTCTATTGCACTTGCACTTGAAATTTGTTATTTTGTGTGGATTGACAAATTTCAAGTGCATTTGCACTACAAGACAACTTGAACATATTTTTGTGTGGATAGGGAGAACAGGACGTATCATTTGTCTACACTACTGCTACAGTTGCTGATAAGCACGAAAGTATTTCCCCACTTTCTTCAGGTCCCAAAATCAAATCTCACAATTGTGTTGGTGAATCTTGAAAAATTCCATGAATGCATGTGTCAGATATGTCTCAATTGTGTTGGTGAGATCCAATTAAGTAACTAGATTAGTGCTAGTTGCAACTACGTTACAAATCAAATTGTAAAGTAATTCAGGAGTAGATAAAGTTGCAGTTGTTTTTGTTTTGATCGAATCACGCGGGTGGACAACGCGTGGGAGGCTGGAAAAGAGGGATATGCATAGCAATAGTTCTCACCGTTGGTGGGTCAAATACATAGCAAAAAATTCTTCTGTACTAAAAAAGTCAAAATTTTGAACGGAGAGAATAATTTACAACTGAAACAGCGATGGACCAACTAGTTAATCTGCAACTGAAACGGCAACGGTATGGCCCAACTATATTCACAGGCCCAACAAGAGATGAAAATACTCCAGTACGCACTGAACCAATCACACCCTTTATCACTCCAACTAGAGATTAAGCCTGGCTGGCTCCCACGCCACCTGAGCCTGCCAGACTTTCGACAACCAACTCCTCCCCCAAGCCTCGCCCCACTGTCGCCCACGCCAAGTTCTCCTCTTCCTTGTCTTCTTTTCAGATATAGGCAATGAATTGTATACGCATAGGACGGTTGGGAGTCTTGGGATATTGGGATTGACATTTTCTTACCTGACGCGGAGCAGGCAGGTAGCGACTGCGAGCGCGCACCGCACGGCACCGTGACAGACACGGCGGATGGAACTTCACCTTCCCGGTCTGGTTCGCAGCCAGAACAACTTGTATGCTTGGACCAGGCAGCGGCGCCAGGACCGCGAGCGCGACTCTTGATTCACAGAGTCAGAGCCGGAATAGGGATCGATCATGCCGGATCTACTGCGCTTCGGGCAGGCGCCGGCGCGGCGGCGCCCAGGAACTCGGCGGGTGGGCAGCGGACCACGGCCGTGAAGCTCTGCTGCTCATCTCGTTCGCCCCTTGCAGCGCCGCCGCCAGACACTGTGACGTCCGCTCGGAGAGTGACTGGAGCCGTGGAGCGGGAGGATTTCCGCTCCGGCGACCGAACTAAATGCTGGCAATGGCATGCGGTCCGTGGGGAAGCGACGCCATGACGGATTACGCCCGATTTTGACCGGCAGCAGGTGGCACTCCCGGCCGTGCAGTTTTCAAGGGGAACTACGAACATAATCATCGATTTCCTTTCCCATTTCCACGGTGGACACATTCCTTGCGCTTCCCCACGAGTATCCGGTAACCACGTATCTAAAGGTATAATCGGCAATTTGACAGCATATAAGTAATAAGAAAATCAAAATACAGTATTATTTCTAATTTTGTAGGGTGTGATTGATTAATCAATCTTTTTAAATCTAATTTGGGTTCATTAGAACCATATAATCTCATACCCAGAACTCTAAATAAGAAAAAAATAGAACCGCTTGTCAGTATACAAAATAAACTTAAACTTAGTAGCTAATTACCACAACCACCCACATGGATAAAAGTAAGTAAATAGGAATTAACTAGGGGAGACCCCGCGCTTCGCGCGGGCGAGAGGGAGAGAGGGGGAGGTACGGGAAAAAAACTGTGGCCGTCATGGAACAGTAGGGGACACGGTAAAATAGTATACCCGACATGAAACAATATCGAAACATGTCGAGGAATAATATATACCTGTTATCGAACAGTAATAAACCTATTAAAGAACAGTGTATATCCATTATGGAACAGTAAAAATCTGTTAAGGAATAGTATGTCCGTTACTGTGGATCGGATCTACAGTGTATGTGAGTCTTGAATGCGGACCCGGTAATAGTGCCCTTGAGTACCTAAGTTTAAAGAAGTTTATAGATTCTAACTCCCATATGATAAAAAAAAGTAAAAGGTCTCATGAAGAAAATAATTTTATTTGACCGCTATACATTACTAGCATCACGAAATAGAATAATTGTGAATTCTAAGTAACCGGCTAAGCCATTAAAATAGCTAAAGTAGTGATAAATCCTATCAATAAATAGATATGACCAAACAACACCTTAGTATGCAGCGACGGAGCTTGGTATAAAGTGTAGGGGGGAGGCATTTTTCGATTGTGCTACAGTAAATTTTATTGCTACATCGAGTGATGGCTCAAACTCGTCTATCAGTTGCGGCTGCTGTGCGAGTAGGGAGTACACATATATTGCTGCTGGTCCATTTAAGCTAGTACTCCTACGCATATTAGCTTGACTGACGTAAGTTGTAAGCTTGCCGTGGTTCTTGCTTTGTGAATATATACTAGTGCATCATAATGTGTCAGCAGGCAAACAGGGGCCGGAGCCCAGTTTCGCCTCTACTGAGCTCCGTCTCTGTTAGTATGGTCCAACCCTCTGTCCTAAATTATATATTATTTTGGCTTTTCTATTAATATAATAGTTTTTTCACCTAAGTATACGTTGTGCATAATGTATAAACCTTGTGTCTAAGAATGTTAAAATGATATAAATTGGAACGGATGGAGGGCTGTATTTTGATTTAAAAAACTTGAATTCTTTTAGACCATCTGGAGATGGTACAAAGCTAAGAGTCCAAACAATTCGAAGTCATAAGGCTCAAACTCTTACATCCAAGAGAGAAGACAAAGCAGAGGAAGCAATAAAAAGAGCATGAAAGTTCAGTCAAACCACGACATAACATCTTGGAAAAGAAGTCTTGTTCCCTCCTCCTAAAGTCTAATAACTAAACTTTAGTCATTTTAGGGACTAAATTTCAAACAAACTAACTAAAAATTGGCTAAAACACTTTAGTACTACTGTCACCTAGTAGAGGTGCTAAAATGTGACTAAAAGATTTTAGTCCACTAAACTTTAGGAGATGAGATCTAAACAGAAAACTATGCTACAATTCCGAAAGTTCCAACCAAATTTTAAAAGAATTAAAAGAAAAACCTCCATAATGGTTGTCTCCTAGCTTCTGCATCCAAGCATCAATGACGATCTTTCTTACTAGTTCAACAGGAATCACTATTAGATCCAGTATGCCACCTTAAAAATTATCTGTAAATAGATATTAACTTAGCCTTGTTAAAAACTATACTGTTTCTATTCAATCATACAGCCCAACAAATTAACGCATCCATTTTTAACAAAATTTAATTTCTAAGCTTAAGAACAAAGCCACTTAGCCAAGAACCAAACATATTAGAAAAGCTAATAGGTGGTCAAATTCCAACCGTGAACAATACTGAATTCCAAACAAAGCTCGCAAAAGTAACAGTCCAAAAATAGAAGTTGGATGGCCAACAAAAAGCTACAAAACAACACTTGACACTTCCTTGCCAATTTATTTTGCTAAGTTATCCTTTTTTTTTTGCAGATCTTGCTAATTTATCCTACTAAAAGTGACTCCCTTTTGCCAGTACCAAAGAATAACTTTAATTTTTAATGGTACCCTTAATTTTCAGAGAGGGCTTTTTTCTGGAAGAACTCCTCCCCAAACCATGAATCTATACATGGACCAGACCGTGAACTTGCCCCTTCTTATTAAGGTTCCACAAAAACGCACATTCCCATTCGTGAGATTGACCGGGATAACTTTTGACGACCTCATACCAGGAAGAAGGATTTTCCCTTACCAAACCTCTTCTAAATACCTTCAGCGGTACAGTCCTTAGGACATTCGCCTCTGTGTCATCTTTTCTTCTATAAGTATATTGTAAAAAGGTCGGGATAAGACTCTCTAGAAGGCTCGTCTCCCAACCAAACGTCGTCCTAAAATCTGAGTTGTCATCCATTTTGCACTTTGAAGCGTCCACCCTTAAAAAAAAAAATCATCTTTGACATAGAAATCCGAATGTTTCAGTTTAATCTTCGGTTTCTTACAAACATCTTAATAAATCTCAGCTTTCCAAGACATTCATCGAAGGGAAGTGCAAAAATCACATCATTTTAATCGTTTGGGCAAAGCTTCACTACGGAAAACAGTGGCTTTGCCGACTGTCCCAATCTTTGCCGACTGCCAAAGCTGGGGCAGTCGGCAAAGAAGTCCTTTGCCGACTGCCAAACAGGGCAGTCAGCAAAGGTATTGTCCGGCAGTCGGCGAAGGCCGGCAGTCGGCAAAGCCTGATTTGCCGACTGCCCGTGAAGAGCCTAACCGTCGGCAAAGATGGGCAGTCGGCAAAATTTGGCGGGGTCAAAGGGCATCCATCGCCGTGCTCTTTGCCGACTACCCTGACGTCCGGCAGTCGGCAAAGATATCCTCTTTGCCGACTGCCACGACGAACAGTCAGCAAAGAGCCACGTGGCCCTGGCTGGGCCCGGGGCCGGCCTTCTTTGCCGACTGCCAGGATGGGCAGTCGACAAAGGCCGCTTCTTTGTCGACTGCCCCTGACGTGGCAGTCGGCAAAGGCACTCTTTGCCGAGTGCCTTTTTTGGCACTCGGCAAAGTTTGATTTTTTTTAATTTTGAATCCAAACTTTTTCTATGGCCCCAACATATTGTTTACAAGCACATGTTAGAATTTGGGACCTTTTTACAATATTTTTCTATATTTCGTTCATTTATTTTATTTACTTGAATTTTTTTGCATAATCCGAATTTGAACTGCAGTGCATGAAATAATGAAACGTAGCCATTCGAAAAATAATATTCATGTTGGAGAGTGTATTTTGAGGCTGTGTCCATAAACACACCCAAAAGTTTGAACGCCTTGTCCATGAAACATGACCATCCAGGTGCGGTTGAAGTGTTTTTTAATTATATAAAATCCAAACGAAGTCCCAAAATCATGAAACTTGTCTAGGTGTCATGTTATCGCATGTGGAGGCTACGATAAAAATTTGGGAATGTTTGGAGCAAGTTGCGACATCGGATGTCCAAAACCCAGACATCTCCACATGTGATCATAGTTTGGCCCGCGCCCGCGCCGCTCGCCACCGCTGCCGGCCCGCCCTCTCCCGCGCCCGCGCGTAGCCCCGGTGCGAGTGCAGCAGAGGCCGGCGGTGCCCCTACCACGGCCCACGCTCGCCGACGCCGCCCCCGCTCGCCGGCGGCCCGCCCCACCGCCGCTCAACCCCGGTGCAAGCGTGGCAAAGGCCGGTGGTGCAGCCGCCCAGCCGTGGAGCAGCAGCAAGGGAGGAGGAGAGGAGAAGCAGGGAGAAGGAAAGGAGAAGGGAGAAGGGAGAAGAAAGGAGAGGAGAGAAGGGAGAAGGGAGAAGGAAAAAGAAGAAGGAGGAGGGAGGGAAGAGGAGGAGGAAAAAGAAGGGGAGGAAGAAGGAGGAGGAAGAAGAAGGAGAAAGAAAAGGAGGAGGAAGAAGAAGAAGGAGAAGGAGGAAGAAGAAGGAGGAGAAGGGAGGAGGAGAAGAGGAAGGAGAAGGGAGGAGAAGGACCTTGATCCGATGACCGTCCACGCCGTTCGTTGACGACGTTCGTCCACGCCGTCGTTCCCGCCCGTCACCGGAGAAGAAGGTAAAGCTCCAGGTTGTCGGCCATCGTGCCGTATGTGTCGTTGACGGCCTTCGTGCCGAGTTTGTTATGGCCTTCGTGCGGTATATGTGCTGTCGGCCATCGAGCCGGCTTCTTTCTTGCAGGTTCTGGAAACCTCCCCATGCAGGGGAGGTTCTGCCAAAATTTTGTACTTATAGTGTTGTTTTTCTTGTTTTGCAGAGCAGGTCTTGTCGGAGGGGACCACGTCGCCTCGCCACTGCCCCGCTAGCCTGTCTCCACCGCCACCCTAGGTATAAATCACCTCTCTCCCTTACCCTAGGTCGCGTAACCCAGTTAGGCGTCTCCCGTCCGAAAGAGATACGGTTGGAGGTATGCAGGTCTCTGCATATCTGCGACCGTATCTGTTTCGGATTGTCCATGTTTTTTGGACAGCCCGCGGATGCGCAGATGAGTTAGCTTCCATGTTCTTCTCCCGTCCGAGTCAGAGTTTCGGCAGCACCTCCCCGTTTCTCCGGATACACACTCTCCCTGCGGGGACGTGTATCGGGAGAACAGTGGGGAGGTGCTGTCAAAATTTCGACTCGGACGGGGGCAGAACATGGAAGATAACCCATCTACGCATCCACGGGTGGGATTAGGACCTATCCTTCACCTATTAGATGGTAGGAACGCTGTGTAGATGCAATTGCTGGTTTATTACTCGCTTACGCATGTGTATGACAGAGGATGGATAACCGTGAGTGGATGTACACGGGCTTTGCAAGTAAGACCAATGAATGGATTAGGGGGACCAGTGCCTTCCTGGAGCAAGCATTTGGCCCTGCAGCTCATGGGTCGATTCGGATGTCGTGTCCCTGCAGCCAGTGTAAGAACTCAAAAAGGAAAATACAGAAAGCAGTCTGGGCCGATCTTTACAAGCACGGATTTGTGGAAAACTATAAGAGGTGGGTATTTCATGGTGAAGGCAACCATGGTGGTATTAGAGAGAAGGAGGTGAGAGAACGCCTTGAGGAGTTTGATGGAGATGCCGGGATGGCCAACATGGTGGTAGACTATACGAGGCACGTGGCAATGAAGGATTGGTGGAGGAGGATCCAGAGGAAACCGCAAAGGCATTCTATGAAATGATGTCTTTGGCACAGAAGCCCCTTCACGAGAAGACAACAATGTCGCAACTGGATGCCATTGGACGCCTAATAGCGTTGAAGTCACAGTTGAGCCTGAGTCGAGAAGGCTTCGATCACATGTTGGCAGTTTTTGGGGAAATGCTTCCGGAGGGTCACGTGCTGCCGAAGAACACATACGAGTCACATGAGCTTCTTCATGCACTTAAGATGCCGTATGAGTCGATCGATGCTTGTCCTAAAGGGTGTGTCCTATTTAGGGGAGACCTTAAGGAAGCAACGCACTGTGGCGACCAGGCCTGGGGCGACCAGGACGGGGGCGAGGCGAGACCAGGGAGACGGCTTCCTCAGGTTCGAGCAAGGTCTACCGACGCGGGATCACGCGCCTCCTTGCAGCGGCGATCGCGGAAGGCCACCGTTCGGTGATTCGACCGGATGGTGACAAGTAAGTAACCGTTTATGTTTTCACGACTTATTCATATGACATGTTTAAAATTGAACTTCAGACTAACAATTCTTCTTAATGACTTGTGCAGAAGCTGGACAGTTGTGCGCGGGAGAAGATCACGCCACCCTAATGGCATGATGAGCCTCCTGATTAAGAAGCACTACACTGGCCTTCTCACCCTCGACAACGGGACCAAGGTGGTGCCCTGGCATTGGCCGGACTTCTACAAGGTCAAGGACGAAAATGAGGTCCCCATTGCGACCAAGATCAAGAGAGAGTTCTGGGTGAGTCTTCATTTCACCGCTTTGTCAATAAGACGCATTCGTTGGACGTTCTTGAAATAATGAAATGATACATGATATTTGTATGCAGGAGTGGTTCACGTGCAAGGAGAGGCACGAGGCCGAGGCCGACGAGGCAGGACAAGGTCGCCATGTCGTGACTCAAGGACATTACTACGAGGCGCACATCCAGGTCCTCATCGACTACTACGCCGACGTGCTTCGCCTGTCGCTGAGCAAGAAGGAAGCCAGGAAGATGATCCTCTTCCCCGAAACCGACATTGCCAAGGAGTTCTACATGCAGGTAAGTAGGAAACATTAATTCTGATTCCTTCCATGAAAAATAAGTAGCACACATTAATTCTGATTCATCTTCTGACATGTCATGCAGTTTCCTGCTGATTGGTGTAAAATGCACATGGACTGCTGGGAGGCCATTGTGGACGAATGGAGACAGCCGCAGTCGTACGTGACCCGCAGACGGCAAAATGGATATGCCCAAGCGAGGACAGTGCCGGCACACCACCAGGGGAGTCGCTCCCTCCTCGGGTTCATGGACGCATGGGTACGCTTCTGTCGGTTTATTTATTTATTTATTCCATCTCATTACGTGTAATCAACCTTGTGTTTTCCTCGCAGTCCCAGTCGCATGGTGGGCAGGTGATCAACGAGTACGAGGGCTGCGCCCTGTCTCACAAGGGTAAAGCGACAGATCCGGACACCAACCCGAACGCCTACGAGAAGATGGTCCAGTACACCGAGGCAGGTCTCCAGCGCCATGGTCCGTCCTTCGATCCTGCCAGCTAGTCCCTGGACACAGACCTCCTCATGAGGGTGGGAGGAGGGAAGCAGCACGGCCGGTACTATATTGCCCACAGCGCAATCGACCCGGCCACCGTTCCCACCCTTCGTCAGGTTCGTCGATCCGACAGCACGACCTCCTCTGACGTCCCCATACGACCTCGGCAGCCGAGCCACGCGCAGTCGTTGGCGGCGGTTCAGGTAACTATAATTTCATTCGTCGTTCATTGGTTTTACATATGTACCTTTCCTTTTGTATTGTTTAAACATTGAGGGTGTAACATTGCAGTCCGAACTGGCCGAGTTACGGGCCGCGCAGGCGGCCTCGCAGGAGACCTATCAACGGGAGATTGCGGCCCGAGGGGAGGCCCATCAGCGCCATCTTGAGGCTCTCCAGCAGCACCAGCAGCGTTAGATGCAGGATCTTGCTGGCTACTTTCAGAGCTTTCAGATCCCTGGTGTTCCTTTGCCTCCATTGCCTGCTTCGCTTTACGCTTCACCACCTCTTTTTGGCCCTACAGGGACTCCGAGAAGTATATATGTTTGTCTATTGTTTCGGCTTGTGTGTACATCCCGCAGGATCTAATGAGATCGATTCTCCTTTGTGCAGGCACAGTCGGTGGGTTCGAACTCGACTCCTCCAGCTGGCCCTTCTCCAGACCATGAGTGGCCAGTTGGCCCTCCTCCTCCGCCTCCGCAGCATGGGTGGTCTCCGTGGTCAGGTGACGCAACTCCTCCGCCTCAGCAGGATGGGTGGATAGGTGGCGCTCCTCAGCCTCATCTCGGGGCCTGGACGTACTCCTCGGTGCTGCAGGGGTGGCAAGGTGGGGGCTCTACACACTCTCGTGGTGGCCATTGGGGAGCTGGGACGTCGTAGGTACTTCTCGTTTAGCTTGTGATTGACTTTATGATGGATATTGGACATGGTGAACTTGTTATGTATGTTCGAGTTGGATGTGGATGGACTTGGATATGATGGATTTGTTGGACGTGTGATATAAATATGAATTTGTGTTATATATATGTGGATTTGTGCTTTATATGTGGATTTGTGCTATATATATATATGTGATATATATGGAAAAACAAAAAAAAAGAGAAAATTTTTTTTTCCAGCTTTGCCGACTGTTAACACACTAGCTTTGCCGACTGCCGGCTCGGCAGTTGGCAAAGACTTTTTTGAAAAAAAAACTGCCATAAAATCTTTGCCGACTAACAGCACAGGCAGTCGCCAAAGACTTTCTAAAAAAATAAAACAAAAATCTTTGCTGACTACCAAGTTAGCAGTCGGCAAAGAAGACGCCAGACGACGGTGGCCGCTTTTTGCCGACAGCGGCATTGGCCATCGACAAAGTATTTGCTGACTGCCGTCGGCCAGCAGTCGGCAAAGCCAGGCCTTCGCCGACCAAATCTTTGCCGACTGACCTTTGCCGACTGCCACGTATAAAGCAGTCGGCAAAGGCTTCACCGACGGCTTTGCAGCCTTTGCCGACTGCTTGTGACAGTCGGCAAAGAAGGCGTTTCCCGTAATGCTTCTTATACACGGAAGTCAATCTATGGAGATTTTGCTCCAAATCAAATTGGTAACAAAATGCAAAGAGCTCGAAACGAAAGGAAATTGAGTGCAAATATATAAAGAGGTGGTTTGCTATGAATCATGAATGGAGCTGCATGCTACACTCCAGTCTGCTTTTCCGGAGCGTCTGCTCACTGCATTTGAGCAGATTCTGCAGCACGTCCTTCATAGTTGGACGTGACGAAGGCGAGTTGGCCGTGCATTCCACACCTAGCCTGAACACCATCTCAATCTCTTCAGTGTAACCTGCATATCTAATGCAGACGTCCATAGCATTAGGGATGCCCGCCCCAGATTGGTAGTGGTGCCCTGCCCATTCTGCCAGAGAACCCTGCTCACCACCATCGTTGGCTTTCTTGCCTGTTGTGAGCTCCAGGAGCACGACACCAAAGCTGAAGACATCCACCTTCTCGTTCACCTTCAGCGTGTAAGCATACTCTGTGGATATTAAACAGTAGCCACAAGCTCAATTACTGTACAGAATTTGACAAAATGAGAGTGAAATCCACTAAAATAAACCAAATGAAGATCCTTACCAGGAGCCATGTAGCCAAATGATCCTGCTACGGCAGATATCGTTTTGGGTTCCCCTGCCCACGCCAACATCTTAGCCAGCCCAAAGTCCGCGACCTTAGCCCGGAACTCTGAGTCCAGTAGGATATTGCTTGTCTTGACGTCCCGGTGAATGATGGGCGGTGAGCACTCGTGGTGCATGTAGCACAGCCCCTGCGCGACCCCGACAGCCACCGTGACTCTCGTCGGCCAATCCAACGGTACACGCTGCACAGGCCGCACCATCGCCATAGGGTGCCGTGCAAGGAGGACGTAATCGCCATGGAGCCATCTGTGCAGGCTGCCATTGTCCATGTAATCATACACGAGAAGCTTGCACTCCATGCTAGAGAGGCAGCACAGCAGCCTCACAATGTTGTTGTGCCGGATGTTGCATAGGATGCGAGCCTCAGACTCAAACTCACGCTCCAGCTTCTCGTCCAGTGACCCCAAGCTTCGTATTTGCTTCACGGCCACCACACCAGTTCTGCTATTGTACCTGTTGGTGTATGTGATGCGGTACACATGCCCTGAGCCGCCACTGCCAACGAGGTTCTCTTCTCTTAGTCCCTGAGGTATGTCAGCAACGTCAAAGTTCAGAGCTTGGAAAGGTGTGATTCGCCAGTCATCCCCCTTTTCTTTCATGTTCTCAAGTGCAGTGGTGTCGGTTCTGCTCATAGTTATGAAGTTGCCATTAATGATTTGAGCAACACCCACCCCAGCAGGTACCCTTTCGTCTTCAACACGATATACTCCCTTTGATAAGATTATACCAGTAATACCAAGCACACATAATCCAAAAAGAGCACCAGTTACAGTAAAGATGATAACAAAATTGTGCCTCTTTTTCTTACCAGTAGTAGGAGTGCCATTATTGTTTCCTGTACCATTTACAATATCAGGATTCCCGACAATATCAATGTCCATATTTTGGTTTTGGCGAAATCTAGGAACAGGCCCAGACAGATTATTATAAGAAAGCTCCAGCAGTGTTAGGCTTTGCAGGCTCCCTAGCGAAGATGGCACATCACCAGACAGGTAGTTGTGCGAAAGATCAAGAATCTCCAATTCAGTTAAAGAGTTGATGTTTGAAGGAATAGGCTCGGTAAGAAAGTTATGACTAAGATTAAGAAGAACTGTGCTCGCAGTGGCTGGCATGGTTGGAATGGTACCAGTCAGAGCATTATCACCCAAATTGAGTTCAATTAGATACTGTGATGAACTGATTGAGCTCGGAATACGACCACTGATGTTGTTCTCCTGCAGATACAAGTTTGAAAGCTTTGGCAGCTCAAAAATTCCGCTTGGTATCTCTCCACTGAATGAATTCTGACTAAGATTCAACGTGCTTAGGCTTTTTAATTCAGAAAATGTAGGTGAAATAGGCCCACTGAGGATGTTGTTTTGAAGCTTCAGAACTACCAGTTTGTCAAGCTTCCCTATGGAATCAGGCAGTGTACCATTCAAACTATTTGATGCCAGATTCAACAATGACATGCCCTTGCACCTGCCTAGCTCCGAAGGTATATTTCCTATCAACTCATTACCATCCAGCTCAAGAGAAGTCATACCCATGTTATCACAAACTGACTCTGGGATGTTCTCACCAAGCTTATTTCCACCAAGCCTCAGGCGGTACAGGCTTTGAGATAAATTGCGGGGAATGGAACCATTAAGCATGTTGCTGGTAAGATCAACAGTCTGCAAGCCTTGATGTGACAGGAAATCTGTGGGGATCATCCCATTCAGATTGTTATAACTAAGATCCAACATCCTTACATGCTTGGTAATCCAGCTGGCGATTGAACCTGCCAAATTGTTCTGGTTGGCTGCAAACCTAGACAGTGTCGTCACATTTGACAGACTTGCTGGTATTCCCCCAGTCAATTCATTGCCTGAAAGGAGCAAAGTTTCGAGTTTGGAGAGATTCTTGAAGTTATCTGGGATAGTACCAGTTAGATTATTCTGACTGAGATCTAGCAGAGTAAGATTTTCATATTTAAACAAACCCAGAGGAATTTGACCAGTCAGTTGATTACCAGACAATACCAACTCCACCAAAGAGCCGACCATACTGGTAGGAACCTCACCACCCAACTTATTGGAACTAGCGTTGAAGCTCCATAATTTAGGAAAAGAACCCAAGTCTGCACTCAGGTTTCTACTGGCAAAGGAATTGAAGGACAAATCAAGAACTTCTAGCTGGGGTAAGCTGGACAAATCACTGAGAGACATAGCCAACAGATTGGTGCTTAGATTAAGTGACTGCAGCCCTTCCTTCATGGAGCAAGAAGAAGAGGCGAAGAAATGGGGGGACAAATTTGTGAATGAATTTAGGGAGGTCAAGCGACAGCAGGGTGTCAAGACGGCAAAGGGGGGCAAAGATGGAGGAGTTGGATAGGCCATAGTTTGACAAGGTGATGCCAGTGATGGCCGAGAAAAAACTGGAATATGTGCAACTGATTCCTTTCCAGTTGCATGGATTCTGATCTGTCGTGCTCCACCAGGTGTTGGCTGATTCAGAGTTCACCAGACTCATAATATCATTCATGATGGCGTTTTGCGTCTCGTCCAGTGGAGGCGATTGTGTGGTGGTGGTGGCGGCGGCGGCCAGCGGCACATCAATAAAGGATAAGAAGAACAAGAATGGCAGCAGCAGCAGCAGCCGTAGGAGGAAGAAGCCATGGCTAGCACAGGGACCATACCTCCTCTCCACCATGGGCATCCCCGCAGTTCTTTGCCTCCCGCTTGATTAACTACCTCGCCTCTTTCCCTTCTCAATCCCAGCAGGCCTCCACCAGTTCAAATAATGCCAGCTGATCTTAACCAGGATTTTAATTCTGGGAGTGCTCGCCCATGGCTTCCTTGGGTCTGAAAAGGACGTACCAGGCTCCCGCACTGCGGGGTCTGGGAAAGGAAAAATAGCTAGCAGCCATCTCTGCACAAAATGTGTAGAGGCTGGGGCTTGAACCCTAAACCTCTTAGTCATAGGCGGTAAAGCTCTACCGTTTGCACCAGGGCTCTTGGGTCTTTGTCAGGGAAATGTGATAAAAAAAAACCTAACTACTGTGAAGTGAACTGTTATAATTTTATTGACGTTTTTCTAGTGCCCCTTCCCAGGGGTTAAGGTTGGATATACATTGAATGACTGGTGTACAACACCGTTTACTCTTTTTTTTTTGGGAGACCCAAAGCTGTTGGAACTGAAAAACGTGAGCAATAGCTAGACCCTGGGGCCTGCAAAGAATAGTATTTGAGACTTGGCAGGGTTGCAGAATGGTCATCATTTTCTATTCTCGTGTTTTGGAATCCAAAGCTGTCTCATTCTTTGGTTGTGTGATTTATCTTGCCGTATATGAATAAAACAAGGTGTAAGTTTGTGCTCTATATGTAGTGCAATGATTTATTATCTGGAATTTTGCTTAAATATTCCCAAGAGAAACTTCCAAACTCTGCTAAAATTATAGCCCTGACGAAGCTCCACCAGTGGATCTAAGGATCTGAAGATAAAATTCAGCAGCTTAGAAGGTTTATAGAGTGGTTTTAAACCTTCCATGCTAAAAAGAAAACAAGATCAGTGCATGAGGTTGTCATCTGAATTGGCTCTTTAATGTATGTATTGCATAGTATGTTTCTTGTGCATGCGAAAATGACTCAACTGAAAGCTAGAGCTGTGGATTTTATACTCACCTCGTGTGGTCTTGAGATTTCCCAATTAAGTTAGTTACATCTTACATCTTAACCAGTAGTTTAAAATTCCTCAACATACATGTGATGGTTCTCAGTTCTCAGTAAAAGTTAGAAACAACAATTTTCTTGATAATTTCCTTTGTCCCCCCACTTGGGTCTGAGCTGGGTTCAGCATTGACTGATTGGACTAACGAGTAAGGTACGGCACATCTATTCCTGTTTGACAGACTAGTGACACACAACGACGGACCTTCCCTAGGGGCGGGGTGGGGCGGCCGCCCCAGCTACCGGCGCCGTAGCATCACACCCCCGGAGTAAATCTTCAGCCCTTCAGCTTCTTCTCCATCTCCGATCGATGTCCGGCGGCGCGACCATGCAAGAGAGAAGCGGCGACGCCGCGAGTCCGCGTTTGTTGCCGCGACGTACGACGCAAGGTGGAGCAACGATTCGACTCCTTGCTGACCTTTTTCTAGGCTTGTTCTAGGTAGTTTAGCCCACTAAGGGGTAAGGGCCCAAGTTCAGAAACCAATTTGGCAATTCCCCAATCTGGGAATCCCTCTCTTCTGTTGGTCGCATCGCCGCATCCCATCCAACCGTCCGGACGCCGCTGCCAAGTGCGCCCTCGCCACACACTGCGCGGCTGTGCCCACCCCCGTCGGCCCGCCGCCCACCTGCCGCACGCCGCACTTTGGTAGTTCGGCCTCCGGCGCAGCGGCCCCTATTCAACATTGCCCCCATTCGCCCTCCGGCAGCGGCCCGCCTGTGCGCCTGCTGCCCGTTGAGGCGCCGAGCAGGAGCAGGCCGGCTTCTCCGCTGCTGGCTTTGCTCGGCGACGGCTGACGGCGATAGAGGGAAGAGGGGAAGAGGAGCAGCAGCTGGCGCCTGGTACTGGGGGTCTGGGGCCGGCCATGGTCGCGTTGCTCAAGGCCGTGGTTCACCGTCATCTGGATTTGGTCGTGGCCGAGGCCGAAGTTCAAGGGGCGTCTCAGGAGTGGCATTGGCAAGAAAATTGGTATAGTTTTTAATTCATGAATCATTACTTCATTAGCTTCATCGATTGATTAGCATCTCAATTCTCAAATTATTAGCAAAGATAGTAATAGAGTATGCTAATTTGATAAGTAATTTTATGCAGCCCTGACGAATTATTTTACAACTTTGACTTGTTTGAGTTCAACTGGCAGCCGCCCAAGCACTTATGAAAGTGGCAACGCCCAAGTAATATAGAGTTTTGCCATAATTTGTGTGATAATAGTATGTGAGTATAGTGCGTTGTGAATAAGATGTCTTCTTAGTTCATTTCTTTATTGGATTTCGCCCCAGCTAAATTTTTTTCCTGGGTCCGTCATTAGTGACACAAACTGCTACATGAAAAAGTCCATATATGGCCATGAATTGTATAAGCACAGGACGATTGGGATATTCGGATTGGCATTTTCTTACCTGACGCGGTGGAGGCAGGTAGCGACGGCGAGCGCCCACCGCACGGCACCGTGGCAGACACGGCGGAGTGGAACTTCACTTCACCTTCTCGGTCTGGCTCGCTGCCAGAAGTCCACCAGAACATCTAGTATGCTTGGAAGGGAACGGGACCAGGCAGCGGCGCCGTGACCGCGAGCGCGGCTCCTGATTTACCCGCAGCCGGAATGGGGGTCGATCCCGCCGGATCTACTGCGCTTCGGGCAGGCGCCGCCGGCGCCCAGGAACTGGGCAGGTGGGCGGCGAAACCCGGCCGTGATGCTTTTTTACCCATTTCGCCCCTTGCGGCGCCGCCGCCAGACACCGTGACCTCCGACTCGGAGAGCCGGAGAGTGAACTGGAGCCGGAGGATCTCGATCAGCTCCGGCGACCGTACGAAATTACCAATCGATGGCATCAAAGGGGCCAGCCCGCCTGGCCCAGCATTCCTTAAGTTTTTTTTTTGAAGAACAGCAATGAGTTTTATTTGAAGAAGAAAATGAAAAACAAAGTAGCCGTTTAGTACCTTTTTATTTATTGACCGGAAATCAGCTTCAAAACCATGCAACTAGAGTTCCGTCTCCACATGTTCTAAACTTCTAACTGGCTCATACCGACCTTCACAAGGACTAATGGCTCCCTAAAGTTTAGTCGCAGTCCATCAAATACTAAACAACTTCAATGATAAAGTTGAGCCCTGTCAAACAAAGCCTAAATACTCTGTCCCAAGAGAATGACTAAAGTGACTAAATGATCAAACACCCCGTGAAGCTACACCTAAGTAAAAACTACTATGTGTAGAATTTCATCTGGTCGAGCAATCGAGGGAGCATATGGTGGAATACTCTGCATAAAATTTTTCTAGAGTAAGAACATCTCTAAATCTTATTTAACTCTCTATAAACCTTCATTTGTAGAGTCATTTGCTTATATCTTTCTACGCTCCAACAGTTTCTTTATATTTTGTTTGTATTCTAAAGAGCGAACTCCAGTATTTATCTTTTGCTATCGAGAAATTTAGAATAGGAGACAATGCATGGAGATATAATAAAAAACTATTGGAGTGTGTGGGTATCAAAGTTATTTCTATCAATAAGAAATAATATAGAGAGGCTCTTCAAGTTGCTATAAAGATCAGAGATGTTTAAAAGGAAAAGTCTTCCCAAACATTACATTTAGTATGCACAAACTATACTTTAAATTTGGATCTCGCTATGTTTTATTGTTTCTAATTGCACCAACCATATATATAGGTAAATAGATTTTATGATAAAAGAAAAAACTATTTAGCTTAGCGCACGCATAAAAACACTCAATTTCAAACCAAAATTCAATTTGAAACCACTTTTTGACTTTTAAGCCAATCTTAGTAGATACTAGTAGGTAGGGAAATATTGAACTTATAATATCTTACTGAAAACATGTTTGAAAAAAAGAACTCCATTATATGATTCAATCAAAGAAAGGAGGAGAGTGGGCTCTAGTGGAATGGACTGGCCCATCTAGGCATGGACTTGCGCGTTGAACTTTTTTTATTTTTAATTTTTTTAAAAAAAATTTATCAAAATAGTCTCCCGTTTCAAAAAATGACAGAACTAGTCGCCTGCAGCGGGCGTTTTTTGTAACGTGGCAAACGGCCGGCCGGCGCCGGTGCCGGCGTTTGCGGACGGCCCCCTGGCGGACAAAAAACGCCCACTGTGTGGGCGTTTTTTGGCCGCC
>CM041647.1:28954322-28972165 GCA_023333625.1 Bothriochloa decipiens | reverse complement strand
ATTCAAAAGAAGGAAAGAATAACTCTATTAAATTTCTAAAATACCTAGAAAAATACGAGCTTCAGCGTCAAGTTCATGATGTGAACTAAGTGGATAAATTGCACCATAAGAATCTAGCAAGATAAGCTATGTTCAGTTTATAATTACAATTTTTATCTAATACGTACTATTAACAACAAGATTAAAAGTGTGGTTATTGAGAACTTAAATTGGATGTGGCGACAAAGAGGAGTCACGCAAGCCCGACCAACTTGTCTCACAGGTGTCGCCTCCTAACGTTCAAACTGGTGCCACCTCGTATGCTGACGCGACCATTACAGCCATCTTTACCCTTTGTCAGTAAAGTGAGCGGCGAGCGCTGACCTTTAGCTGAAAAGCACTGCCTGCCTGCTTCTATTCTCTTCTCCTCCTCCCTCCAAGACCATTCAAAAAACCTCCTCACTGCTCCAACCACATCTTCTGTCAATACAAGTGATAAGACAAACAAATCTTCCAACCACCACCAGTAAGCATCCCATTAAGGATATTGCAAACAAAATGCAACCCAGATATATTCCCTGAATGATTGGTTAATTCAGCAGTTGTACCTCACACTAATTTTTTTGTTCTTAGTAAATGTTTTGTTCAGCACCAGCAGTAGCAGGTAATGTTCAGACTAAGTACTGAACATTCTTAGGGCCCATTCAGCTATCATCTTTTGCTCCTAGACTTTAGCTCTATTACTATATATATCTAATGACCCTGTATGTAATGATGAAGCATCAAACAAGTAGGTCCCTTGCTTTTGCTCTTAGTGCTTGTCTGATTGGCATTACTTGACACAGCAATCTCAGCTGCCAAGCATCTTACCAACCGCCATCACCATGTTATAATAACCCCATTAGCCAACCATCACTTCAATTTCAACTACAGAAGACAATTAGATTAAGCCATTATCCTTCCTCTCATCCTCTATTTCTAGTCATTTCCATTCCATCTCTAGGAATGTCAAGAGGCGGTAGATAAAGAAGTTGCAACCTCCATGACCACTCCTCAATCCTCATATACATCTTCCAACACAGGCTTCCAAGAGTCAGAGCCTCAGAGCTAGACAGAGAGAAAGAGAGGTTTGCAGCAATGGAAGAGTTCACATTCCCCAGCTTCCCACTGGAGCAATACAACGCCAAGAAGGTCTCCTTCCCCCACTTCGCATCAGCCTCGCCGTGGCTCGTCGTCCCCGGCGGCGGCTTCGTCGACACGGCCGTGCACGAGCACGACCACCGGAGGAGCTTCTCGGCCGTGGAGCCGCAAGAAGCCGCCGGCAGAGACCACCACCACCAGCCGCTAGGCCGCTCGGCTCGGTTCGCCGTGGAGGACAAGATGGACATGCTGTGGGAGGACTTCAACGAGGAGCTCGCCCACGCCGCGCAGCCATGCCCGCTCACAAAGGGGACGCCGTCGTGGGCGACGAAGGAGTCCTGGCTCGCCGGTGGCGACGGTGACGGCTACGAAGGCGCCTTCGAGACACGCAAGCACGCCGTCGTCCGGCGGCGGAGGATGGGCCTACTCATGATGCTCCGGCTGCTCAAGAAACTCTTCCTGGCGCACAAGTCCGGCGCCGCCCCGTCGCGGAAGGCCCCGCCGATCTGATGGAGCCGAAAAAATCGAGTCTTCGATGATTGCGATGGTGTATCAGGTGTATATACGACGGAGGTGATCAATTGATCAATACATGCTTCTCTCGGTAGCACAGGACCAAGAACTTGGTTCAGAGCTGTCAGTGGGAGTGGCCTTTCTCTGATGGATGCTGTGTTTCTCTTGTTAGAAAATTTCTCTTGTAGCTGTGTGACAGTTGAGTGTCTGGTTAGGCCTAATTTTTTTTGTTTTGCCTTGGGTTTTGATTGAAGTTTGACGAGCTGCAAGATCTTACTGAAATCAGGGCAGCTATCAGAACTCTGCATGGTACGATATTTGTAAAATCAGTCAGATTTTGCATCTTTTGTCAAGTTCCTTTCTGAGCTTTCATGCATATTCCAAAGATACAGGTCATTAGAATGCTACTTTTATAAAGTTCAGTCCAATTTCAATTCAACATCTTCAGCTGAAGTCCTGACACGATTGTTCAAGCGAACTGTATAAATGGAAACTGAAGCACATCTAAGTTAGGTCTGCTAATCACATCTCGCCAAATCCAAGTATAGCTTTTGACCGCAAATCAAGACTATTTGACTCGGCTACAGCTGCGAAAATAGCAGAAAAGGAGGATCCACATTTCCCAAATTCAAAATATACATGCACTCCTAGTCACACCCTTTTCTGCTTCAGCTTTCAGCCGTTTAGATGTCGCTAACCCATCGTAAAGAAAATTTAAAGCGGCTTTATCTAATTTACAACCCTATCATTGTTTTCCCCACAAAAGCATGGACCGAATATATATTTAGTGCTTCATTCACTGAATCATGACATCTATCGAAGATGAGCAACAAGGTAAGGAACGGCCATGTGCAGTGGAGGTGGAGGACACACCAACAAACCGGTTGGTGCCAAGTAGACAGCAAGAATTAGTTGTAGAGAATGTACTGAGCGTGTCAGCAGCTTGAAGTCGTCGCATTCGCATACCGGTTTATACACTTGCCTGGTAGTGGTAGGTATTGCATCACACAGACACAGAAACACAAGTTTCATTCCACAAGCAAATGCCAAAAGGTTTGTTGGCTACAGACTATGGAGTCGTAGACAACTCATGTACGTGGCAGTACAGCACAAACACCGAATTGCTTCAAGCAGGGTGCTCGTATCTATCAGCAACCTGTAACTGGACAAAAATGCCGAGTTTGCTCGTTTGAATCATATCTTGCATCATAAGTTACCCAAGAGATAAATTATCATCCTAGATGTTTATCAAGATTTGATTTCCTTGCCATAAAACATGGCAGGGTAAGCATTGAAATGGTATACAAAACTTTGGGGTCACTAAAATATCTCCATATGGATAGTTGTATGATATATGTAACATAGGGTTCACTTATTGAGCTGTTCAAGATGGGAACATGGGATTACATGTGTAGAGGAGCGCAAGAACTATGAAGGGTACCACAGGTATACAGGCATTAGCATCGGTCATTAACAAACATCTATGCTGTTCAACGCAGTACCAAACAACTCAGCAACCAGAGCATCATTCTGCAGGTTGACGATGTCTGCATTATTGATGCCCCTACGAGTCATCCTGTGTGAAGAAAAATCATTCTTAAATAAGAGACATTTTTAAATAGCATCAAAACTGAAACATGATAAGGTAGGCTCAGGTAAACAGTAAAACAAGGCAGCATGAACATGAACTGACATATTGTACAATACCTTAATCCAGAAGACAAAATGCTTGCCCCCCAGAGAGTCCTAAGGTAACCTAAAAGAACCTGTAAAAGCAATCGCTTAACAAAATCAACATCTACAAGAATCAGAAAATCGGTGCTTATAACAAAGTTATTACAAAACTTCAGAACTTTACTATAGCAAAAGAAGTTATTGATAATTGGATTTCAAAAAGAGAAAGCATTTTTTTTCCTGATATTCTTCTCCTTCATGCATGGAGAAAAGAAAATGGGATATGCTCAGCTACCACTATCCTTGGCTGCACATGGCAGCATATGGTCAACTTGACAATGCAGTTATTTATGAAAAGTAGCACATGATTCTGCTTGCGTAATCTGACCATCTAGAAGAAATGTCAGATAGAATCTGATCAAAGGAAGTTCAAATCTCCCTTCAGGCTATCTTAGCTTTCAGTGTTATCGTTTGCCCATATATGATAAGCTTTGGTTTTCAGGGCTCATGGATATCTACACAGATAGTGTTGTGGAAGTATCGCAGAAGAAATATTAATGAATTATGCTTGAATTGGAATAGCACATTCTCACATTCTTTTGATCTTGTATTCCTTTTGAAGGAAAAATCCTGTATTCTTTAGTGAAAAATCATGATGACCTAACTAATAAACTCATATTACGAATTGACATCAAACAGTGAAATTTACAACCTTTGACCAGGATAGGCAACTAAAATTCACCATACTCTATTATGCTGTTATTTGCAAAAAACTAGGAGTTAGAAACCTTAACACAAGAATCAAAGTTCAATTTCAAAATTCCACTGAGAAAATGTAGAAAAAGAAAGAAATCACAGTAACCGCAGAATTACTAAATGTCTTGAAACTTACTTTTATTCAGTGGCTGCAGTAAACCATGGGTATTGTTTCATCACTTAGAAATGTTCTTAAGTAATCCGGACACAGAACCACAGTGTGTTGATTTGTACTCGCACTGCTCACAGCATGACTGAAGTAACTGGATAACTCTCACACACCTGAAGAAATAAAACAAGCAGGAACTTCAGCGCACCAGAGTATAATCTCATAAAATCTCATATACCTAACTTAACATCCATATAGAACATGATTAAAAAATCATATGCAGCTATCGTCATTCATTAAATGTATGGTTGGGTGTTAACACCTGACAATATCCAAAAACAGAAGTATTCAGATACCACTGTTTTTTTGTACTCGTAATAAACACAGTGTTGAGTATTCGATAAAAAAGGTCACTCATCTTTACCCAAACGCCCCTCATGTCGACTGAAGACCCTAAAATTTATACAGGTCAAATTCTATTGTGCCTAAATAAACAACACAAATTTAAATCGCAATAGTAGTGAAAAGCATATAATCTAAGCTAAAAAAACAGTCCTTAGTCATCTCAATTAAATTTCATAAACGGTATAACCCCAATTGAATATTAAATCGTGCCAAGACTAATCAATCTCACACAATTTGGGAAGTAAACACTAGGTCTCAAACGACTCCAAAGCTTCTCTACTTCTGCCTTCAAAAAAAGCTTCTATACTTCTCCAGGCCAACCCGTTCCTAAAACCTGAACAACTCGCATGCACTCAGCTAAAAATACCCCACGCCTCGATCCCATCCACGTAAACGAAATCACCAACTATCCATAGATCGATGAAGCAATCGAAGTCTTCGGATTTGGGAAGCAAAGGTGTGCGTACTTCCTGGAGTCGAACATGTTCTTGGAGAGGCAGGCCTGGATGTCGCACGCCTCCTTCTTGCACGGCTCCTTGCTCGGCTGCGCCATCCCCTCGCTTCCCACCTCCTCCCACCGCCGCTGCCGCTGCCGCCGCCGGAGCACGGACCAATTCCAAGACGGCGTGGGGTGGGTCTTCTCGCTCCTGACTTCAGTGCCGTGCGCGTTCACGAAGACGCTTTCGAGAGGAATCGCAGCATCTGGGCCGCTTGGGCCTCACATGTGTCTCCAGGCTGGCCCAAAAGTACACGTGGACTCCTTCGGCCCGCATTTGTTGTGGCTTCGTCCGTTGTGCAAAGGAACAGAGTTTTTTTTTATTTTTAATTTTTTTAAAAAAAATTTACAAAACTAATTTTTTGTTTCGAAATATGACAGAACTAGTCGCCTACAGTGGGCGTTTTTTAAAAAACGCCCACTGTCTGGACGTTATATGTGACGTGGCACAGAGCCAGCCGCCGCCGGTGCCGGCTCTTGCGGGTGGCCCACTTGCGCCCAAAAAACGTGGCGAGGGGGCCGCCTGCAAAAGAGCGCGCTGTTTTGCGGGCGGGCCTCGGAGCAGTAAAAAACGCCCACTGTGTGGGCGTTTTTTGCGCGGCAGGGGGCCGCCTGCAAAACAAGCGAGGCCGGCTGCGCTCATTTGCAGGCGGCCCCCTCGTCCCCAAAAAACGCCCACACAGTGGGTGTTTTTTAGGGTCCCTCTATATATACCCAGCCCCCTCTTCAGATTTTCATTATATTCACTAAATTTTCCAGAAAAAAAGAAAGAGGAGAGGAGGGAGGAGAAGGAAGTAAACGGCGAAGCCCTGCCAGTTTGAGACCTCGACTTTTAGGTAAGTTTCTCATACATTACAAGTCTGTTGCTATGCATTAGTAAAATATAATGTGCACTAGAGTTGTTTAGTTTTTAGTTGACTCTGGGTAGATCCGTGAGTAGTATGTATATTAGATCTATAAATAATGATGTTAGAGCATTGTAGTTCATGTTAAAAATAATGATGTTTCTTCTATGCTTTAAACAATGGATTGTATGATTTGAAGTGTGACGAATATCGTATTTTCTCTGAATAGATATGTTTAGGGTTTAGGGTTTAGGGTTTAGGAATAATGATGTTTATGCTATGCTTTAAACAATGGATTGCATGATTTGAAATATGACGAATATCGTATTTTCTCTGAATAGATATGTTTAGGGTTTAGGGTTTAGGGTTTAGGAATAATAATGTTTATGCTATGCTTTAAACAATGGATTGCATGATTTGAAATGTGACGAATATCGTATTTTCTCTGAATAGATATGCAAAACTTGTGGCGGACGGAGTTTTGGAAAAAACGAGGTCGCCCTAGAGAATTGTATCCCGACGTGTCTAGCAAGGATGCTCCAGTTCCTCCTGCAGTCCCTGTCCCAAATTGTGACTGTGGAGAACCGGCTGATATTGGCCAATCTCGCTATGAGGACACAGCTGCCCGTTGCTACTACACATGCGGTGGATTCAATGTAAGTAATTGCACCTCTGTCATTGCGTCTTTATTCATTGCTAGTAATTGCGGCTCTTGCATCTCTAACAATGTCGTTAGCAATCATGTTTTGTAGGCCCATGAGCGGTGCTTTTTCTTTCAGTGGATTGACGGTCCAGACAAATTCGACCCAAGGTATCTCCAGTTTGACGAATGGTGGAAAGGGAAGCATAATCCACCCGATCAATTCGAGCGGTGGGTGGCACCTCCCCCTGACCCCCCCAATGACAGACGAGGAGAAGAAAATAGCCCAATTGAGACGGCTTGAATCTCCGCCTCGTTGCAAATGCGGAGATTATTCTGTAATAAGTTCAGATAGGCCTAACGAGTTCGAATGTCCTAACCCCGCCGGAGTAAGTGCAAATTGTATGCGGTCATGGCTTTCTTAGTATTTGTGCATGTACTAACATTTTACATTGTAGGGTGGCTATACCTTGTTGCGGAAGTGTAACTTCAGGGAGTGGCTGTGGGGTCCAAAGAACAAATGGCCGGATCCGAAGGTAGACAAGAAGAGAAAAGTGGTTACCCCTAAGCCTCCTGTGTTGTGCAAATGTGGTGTCGAAGCGCAGTATGGCCTACTACCATCGGAGCTTGGAATAGGCTATTGGTGCGGCCATATGGTTGATTACGATGAGGTCCTTTTGTTGCACTTGTTGCTCACTTGATATCCAAGCTTTTTGTATTTGCTGACTTTAAATTGTTCCGTTTGATCACAGAGTCTTAGAAAATACAAGTGGGAGGTTTTTGCCCATGTTGAAGACCGCAGGGAATACATGGATACACTGAAGCAAAAGCAAGTAATGGACCTGAAGTTCAGGTCTGGTACTCAGCTTGTGGACAACTACATTAAGATGCGGAAGCGAGCGCAGGTTGACTATGCCCGACGATTGCGTGTCCAAACCCCAAGTGCTGCTCGGTGGAAGAAAGACTGTGATGCATGGAAAAAGAAGAGAGAAGAGGAAGCATCCTTGCATGCGAGGGAGAAGATGGAGGAGGCTGAAAAGAGGAGTGCTGATGCGAAGATGAAGCAGAAGATGGCGGAGGCGGAGATGCCGATGAACGATGAGGACAAGGAGTATGATGAAGCGTTCACCCAAGCCCTCGATGACTTGGAGGCCGCTTACTACAAAAAAAGGAAGAGGAGTATGATGAAGCGTTCACCCAAGCCCTTGATGACTTGGAGGCCGCTTACTACAAAAAAAGGAAGAAGAGGCCAACGCAGCTGAGCGTAGCCGTACCAATGCGTTTGTGGGAGAGGATAGTGGTTCTGAAGATGAAGACTTGCTTCCCGGTTATGTTTCGAATTATTAGGGCCGTTTTGTTAGATGAATTCGAATTAGTAGCTCATCGCCCTAGCGGACCTATAATTTAATTGTAATGAACTATTTTCGTGACTTTTAACTGTGCTATAATGGACTATTATAACGGATGTAATGCAAGCATGTAAGGGTTTAGGGTATAGGGTTTAGGGTTTAGGGTTTTTAGGGTTTAGGGATTAGGGATTAGGGTTTAGGGTTTAGGGTTTAGGGTTTAGGGTTTAGGGTTTTTAGGGTTTAGGGTTTAGGGATTAGGGATTAGGGTTTAGGGTTTAAGGTTTTTAGGGTTTAGGGTTTTAGGGTTTAGGGTTTAGGGTTTAGGGTAAATTTTGACAAAAGGATAGTGCGTATCATACATCAAGACAGTAATTACATCATACAGGGTACTACTGTCCCTGAGCCTGTCCCTGCCCCTGCCCCCTACCCCTCTTCGGCCTCCTCAGTTGCACGTGCCCCAACGAGTAGGTGTGGCGATCCGGTGGAACACCTCGAGTCGCGCGGACGTGCTGCACTGGAGTCATCCGTGATAACTCCTACGTGTAGGGCGGAGGTGCTCCTGCAAGCTGTGAAGGGCCGATCTCGACCTCCTCGTCGCTGATCGATGCGTCAGTGGGGGGTCATTAGGTAGTCGGTAGGTCCGCGATGAGGTGCCGGCTCCCTGGCCCGACGTTGAAGCTGCTCCCTGCATGGAGGTACCCACTCCATGGGGCGAAGGCAAGACTCCCCAGGCTGCTCCCTGTGAGGAGGTACCCACTCCATGGGGCGAAGGGCAGGCTCCCCAGGCTGCTCCCTGAGCGAGGAACCCTCACCATGGGCCGACGCGCTGGGTAGAGCATGAGTGAAGTGCCTGGATGCCTCTGCTCCGTGCGCCGAGGACCCCGCTCCGGAGGAACGAAGGTACGGCGTTGAGAACGCTGTGAAAGGTGTCGTCGTAAGTCACACAGTCATCCAGATTGGAAAAACATAGGTAGACGAGGTGCGGTACACGGAGTTACCTCTGTTCTGGGGTGCAGGAGGACGTGCTGCGGGTGCCGGTGCAGGAATTTGAGGCGCTGCGTCAGAGGTCCAACAAATCTGAGCCCTCAGCATGGATCTAAGCATCGTACGCATCCGCGTGTACGAGGTGCGCTGCTCGTCCACTGTCAATGCCAAGCCACCCTCCAAGCGGCGACACACGGAGTCAACCTCCGTGTAAAGTAGTTGCGTACCATTAACCTAATTTCAGTTTTAAGTAAGATGAAAGATATACGTAATGAACTACTGATATATATGAGAGATTCAAGTACTCATGGCGTGGAAGTATTCTTGATCACGGTGCGCAGGGTAAGCGTCACCCACGGCGGCGACGTGTGGCTGCTGCTCCGAAGGAACGAAGGTGACATGTGTGCGGGTACGAGGCTGGTACCACCGGAGGTACATCATGTACGAGTCCTCGGTGTGGGGGCGGTACTCATCAACGACGTCCTTTGTGGTAAGCAACCAATCATCCACGTATGGCTGTAGACGTGGAACCCATAAGTTGCCATCGACCTGTCCCCTCCGAGTCAGCCTGAACACAAATTTGAGTAAGACATGTCTACTGTGATTAATTTATCAAAGTCAGTTATTAGTAGTACTTACCTATGAGCATCTGCAGGGACGGTATGGATGATAGGGATGGGGGACGGCTGCATGAGACCGAACTGGCGCAAAACACGCCCTGGGCAGTGCGGTTCGATGAATATGTCGAACACCATCGGTCTGAGCGTCAGCTAGAAGGCCTGGTCACGTGTGCACAACGTGGACAGCCCAAGGGGAGCTCGTGCGTGGATAGCCTCCTGGCTGTAAGGCTCCCAAATCACGTCGATCGGCTGTATCCTGTCGAACTCTAGCATAAACTCGTTGTACGACCGCGTGACCTGCACATGTGCCCATCGTCGCTGAAATATAACAATAAATGGGTTAGAAGGTACGATACGAATTAACTATATACGTCAGCTAGGAACACGAACCTGACGACGGCACCAGACTGTACCCATGGTGGGGAAGTCCTCGGGCGGACGCTGCAAGTACAGGTCCTCCTCGTAGGCGGTGTGATCCACCACAGGTCGACCAATCGCGAACCGTTCAGCTGCCCATAGCTGTAGAAGGAGGGGGCAACCAGTGAGCACAGAACTTGCTTCTATCTTGGTACACACTTCGCAAAGCCCCCTGTACATCGCCGCCAGTACGGCAGATCCCCAGCTCCACTGTGGCACTGCTCCCTCGTCAGCATCAGCGATCGCGCGCGCGTAGGGAATCATGACCTTGTCGACGGCATGTCCCGCGCTGCTGGTGAACATGACCCAGCCAAAAAGCCACAACAAGTAGGCCTCCAAGCTCCGTTGCACAGAGTACACGTCAGCCTCTGGGTGTAGCTGATCGGACTAAAAAAGATATAGTTAATAAATTTAAGTAGAACTGTAAATTGATAAAATTCTTTTAAATTATGCCTTACGGTAAACTGCATGAGCCACTGCTGCGACGGGCCCATGGTCGTGTACGGAGGGAAGCTGCTCAAAGCTGGAAGTGCAGGGTGACGCTGTACGTGGCCAAAGCGGGCCATCATGTCGTCTCGCCAATCATGAAGTCCGTCGACTGGCCCAACGGCATCGCCAGCGAGGGGAAGGCCAAGCAAGAACGCAACGTCCTGAAGCGTCGGTGCGACCTCCCCGCATGGCAGGTGGAACGTGTGTGTCTCCGGCCTCCATCGGTCGACCAGGGCTGCTAGAAGAGACCTATCGAAACTCCACCTCCTCGTCTCATCGGCCTCACCAGCTCCAGCCTCAATAAGACGACACAACGGGAGGAGGCCTGCCTCACGTAACCTGCACATAAAAATTTTATGTTATTAAGAAGCCATGTGTACTTAATTGGGAGAATTGAAAGAGTCAACGGATACCTGGAACAGAACCGAGGGTCCACTGGAAGTAGACGTCTGGACGGCCGCGGTCGAAGTACGGGCAGATTGGCGTTCTGCACCGCAATACGGTACGAGCGGTGCTGCAGATCGATCCCTCGATCTAGCAGCTCCGGTGTGTCGTCCGCCATCCCTGCATGACAATATCACAGTTAACACATATGAGACATGCAAATAGAAAGTGAAAAAGTATACAACAATAAATTTAAGGTACAACAACAAATGATCGAATTTAAAACATAAAGACTGCACATACAACATGTAACAGAAATATATTCAGATACAAGACTGAGATTATGAACATTACATCCGGAATATAGGTTGAAACAATAAGTTTGTTCACTCCAGTTACAACAAAGCAAAAACCGTACATTACATAATCTTAACCAAGCTCTCTACACATCACAACACGACCGAACCACGAGGCACGCGTGCACGCCTTGGCCTGGTGGGCCTAGAAGTTATCCCTTCTCCTGTTGGCGGGGTACCATCCAATCCGGATCCGGATGGCGGGGCTTCTGCTGTTGTGGCCATGTCTGAGTCCTTGGGGCACTTCTTGTAAGTATGTCCTTCCTTGTTGTATTTGCTGCAACGTGTGTACCTTCCACCTGCTTCGGACTCATCCATGGCGTTTCGAATACGTCTTGTCTTCCGACGCCCAGCCTTGTCTCTGATCTTACTTGGGTCTGGAATATAGGTAGGTTGCGGTACTGTACCTGTAAAATTCCCCGCTATGCCAAAACCATAAATTTCATGTGACCATGTATGCAATATGGCTTCCTTGGTGAAATAGGGAGATACAAAAGTACGATCAAGTATTCCACACTCCGAGCTCGCTGCAATAACATGGGAACATGGTTTGTGGTAGAGTCTTGGCTTGTGGCACGTGCATGCGCAATACCCATCCTCTCTAAGTATGCATTCTTGCACAACTCTTCTTCTATATATTCCACGCTTGGCCTTATCAGCACACAAGATTTCAAATCGGTGCTCTCTAGTACCTTGAGTTATAACTCTATGCTCCTTTGCCTTCTTACGTTTTTCCTCCAGATAATTTGTCAGCATTTGTCCGAAGAAAACACCTTGCACTTGCATTGATAGGGCAGCGACTTGGTACCGGTCTCTGAAATATCTGCATGTTCCATGCAGGATGAACTCAACAATGGAAACCAAGGGAAGGTCTCTAACACCACGCATCACCCAGTTGTAAACTTCAGCCAAATTAGTTGTCATAATACCAAACCGCGCTCCGCCGACATCATGCAGCAAAGACCACTTCTCCTTAGGCTCATTCTCTATCCAGTGCGAAAAATTTCTCACAGCAGATGCCGATCTCCTTCTGATGTTTGGACCATCTGTGGGCAGCGGTCCTAAGGACTCTGGACCATCCTCACCAACAGGTGCTGATCGGCTTGAGTGTTCTTCCATATGCTTCGTTGTGAGCTCGTCCAACCTCCTCCAAAGCTTGTTGAATTTTTTCTGTTGATTCTGTCCGCACAGCCTCTTGAATAGATCCATCAAGCTCTTGCGCTTAAAATGCTTGTAAAAATTAGCACCCATGTGACGCATACACCACCGACTTTGAACATCTGGCCAATCTTTACCATATCCCATCTCTGCATCACCGTGCTTCAGATATTCAATTGCCCGAAGAAGGCCAGCGTGACGGTCATGAATTAGGCATGCACCAGGCCTCATACCAACAATGCTAACCTTCACCTGCTTGAGAAACCAGTACCAACTATTGGTATTCTCGCTCTCCACAAAAGCGAATGCCAGTGGTAGAACTTGATTGTTCCCATCAACGGCAATTGCTGTTAGTATCTGACCTCTGTATTTACCTGTCAGAAATGTCCCATCAATACAGAGTACTGGACGACAATGCACAAAAGCCCTGATGCAAGCACCTAGTGCAAAGAAAGCTCGTTGCAAGACCAATACTGCACGGTCATTCTCCATGGCTGGGTATGTTATAAGATCTGTACATGTCCCTGGATTTCTGGTGGCTATGCATTGAAGAAGAGATGGTAAATTATCATATGAGGCTTTGAATGTGCCAAATCTCATCTCGATAATCTTCTGTTTTGCCCTCCACGCCTTAGCATATGAAATGGTGTATTTGAATTTATCTTCGATATGCCTTATTATTGACCTTGGCTCGTATCTCAGATTATGCACAACATCTGAATACATCTCTGTAGCAATAAATGCAGATGTCATGTTTCTGTGGTACTTCTGTACACCTTCCAAGTGACAGTTGTGCTGGGTGACTATTGACACTTTCTAATAATCCTTCCACTTTCCCTTGAATGCATGCACCCTCCACGGACAACCATCGCTGGATCTCATGCACTTAACTTCATATACACACTTTGTGGACTTTGCTACCCAGAACTCCCTCTGCAGTGATACAGCCCAAAGCTTGACTGCCTCCATCAATTCTTCCTTCTCTGCGTACATCGCTCCCTCGATTACCTCATTCTCCTTATACTCCCATGGAACATGGTATCCCTCTGAAATAGCAAGTCCAGAGAAGTCTTCATTAGACCACTGCCACGGATTCACATTGCATCCTTCCTCATCAGAAGATTCATAACCCTCCACTTCCTCATTCGCCGCATCTTCGTTTTCCATTTCCTGAACAATGGAGTTGATCCTCTCGCCCTCATCTGCCAAGCCTCTCGGCTCACTGGTTTCTTCTTCTCTTTCTGGTTGCTGCACATCATGTCCCTGTTCTTCTCCTTGTTCAGCACGGTCATTTTCCTCTTCTATTTCAGCATCAGTCCTAACCATGCTTGTACCCTCCACATCGTGCAGGGTTGCATTGTCTTTATCGTGTACCTCCATGAAAATGCTGGGTTCCCAACCCCGCTGCAATGCATTTTCTACGTACCATTTCCATGTTTCGGTGCAATCTACCGACATCAATTCCCAGAAGCATTCTTCGTTGCCACGGTTGACTACTACATTTACTTTTATTGTGTTCACCTCTGGGTTGATACGAAATACCCTCATTAACCAGTTACACACTGACCGAAAATTTCTTTCCGCTGGCCTATCTATCCCCTTTAGTGTTGACCCAAATTCAGACAGATCTATACCATACGGCCCATATCTGACAGTGCCACTACCATGGAACAACCGAAACATCACTTTGCTTGACATATCTATTTAGAGAAAATACGATATTCGTCACATTTCAAATCATGCAATCCATTATTTAAAGCATAGCATAAACATCATTATTCCTAAACCCTAAACCCTAAACCCTAAACCCTAAACATATCTATTCAGAGAAAATACGATATTCGTCACATTTCAAATCATACAATCCATTGTTTAAAGCATAGAAGAAACATCATTATTTCTAACACGAACTGCAATGCTCTAACATCATTATTTATAGATCTAATATACATACTACTCACGGATCTACCCAGAGTCAACTAAAAACTAAACAACTCTAGTGCACATTATATTTTACTGATGCATAACAACAGACTTGTAATGTATGAGAAACTTACCTAAAAGCCGAGGTCTCAAACTGGCAGGGCTTCGCCGTTTACTTCCTTCTCCTCCCTCCTCTCCTCTTTCTTTTTTTCTGGAAAATTTAGTGAATATAATGAAAATCTGAAGAGGGGGCTGGGTATATATAGGGGGACCCCAAAAAACGCCCACTGTGTGGGCGTGTTTTGGGGGCGAGGGGGCCGCCTGCAAATGAGCGCGGCCGGCCTCGCCTGTTTTGCAGGCGGCCCCCTGCCGCGCAAAAAACGCCCACACAGTGGGCGTTTTTTACTGCTCCGAGGCCCGCCCGCAAAACAGCGCGCTCTTTTGCAGGCGGCCCCCTCGCCAACAAAAAACGCCCACGCAGTGGGCGTTTTTTGGGCGCAAGTGGGCCACCCGCAAGAGCCAGCACTGGCGGCGGCCGGCTCTGTGACACGTCACATATAACGCCCAGACAGTGGGCGTTTTTTAAAAAATGCCCACTGTAGACTACTAGTTCTGTCATATTTCGAAACAAAAAATTAGTTTTGTAAATTTTTTTAAAAAAAATTAAAAATAAAAAAACTCCATAGGAAGAAGTTCACTTTTTTTTCCTCCAACTTTTTACAAAGTCTGCCCTGAACTCAAAAACCAAGCCAAACCACCTCTTTCAAATTTTCGTACCATGTATCATGCCTGATTGAGTTAATCCCACCAACTGAACCATTTGTTACATCTACTACTCCTTTTGCCTGATCTCTTTACAATCAACATGCTGCATGTTGCTCATCCCTTAATCCTAAGACCAAGGATGGTGTCCTAGGTTTGCCGATCAACATAAGGCAACTTGGCAACTTTAGTCCTTTCGGACGAGAGCTTTGACGATTCCTCTGATACTTTTTCATCACGTAAGTGCGATTGGCTACCCGTTGGTGGTTTGTTTGTATGTCTCGCCATTCTTCACCACTAAAGAGTGTTGGTTACTCTTTGTTGGTTTGCTCATGAAACTCGACGCCCCTCACCACGAGAGAGTGTTGGTACCCATTGTGTCCTTCGGTAGATAGTGACCCAAACAATATAGTCCTAACTAGTTGTCGGGGATCAATACCCCGGATACTCTCAAAGACGACTAAAACAAGCATGAAAACTCATTGCGCCCCATTATAGAGCCTAAAAACTAATACAGCCCACTAAGGGTCCTATACTCTACCGTAGACCATCGAATACTTAGGCCCAAGTCCGCCAGCTAGGCCTCATCACAATTGCATCCCCTCGGGTGCCCGCCTCGCCTGAGGGGTTTGACATCATCATTTCCCCCTACTACCCGAGAGGCATGGGTCGATCTAACCGCTTCGCTTCGCTCGACCCCTCTCTGGCATAATCACTAGGGCATGCAGGCCCACCACGATCTCCACTCTCAGTGACGTGACGACACGTACCGTGCCACCCCGGTACAGACGTACATGGCTATGGTCATTCAGTGGCACTATGCTGCCTAACCAGACAGTGAGGGGGTAACACAACTGTGCCAACCACTCTCTCTCAACACAAACCATGCAGCACACCTTTTCCCATCCTCGATCGATGTCATCGACTAGGTCGATCAAAGCATGGACCCCTACATCACTCCGGTAGATGGGAAGGCCCAGAATTGATAACCATGGCATACATCTACTGCACCCGAATAATTAAGGAGGAGGAGGATGGCGCCTGAGGCCTTTCTTTTTGTTTTCGCTTTGTTCGCTGCCTTTTTACACGTTACACAGTTGTAACCTGACCCCCTGGAGCCTATGAAGGGGGCGGCCGGGACACGCCACCGAGGAACACACGAGGAGACATCACACCACCAGACACAAACACACACTCTCTCATACTCACTCGGACAAAGACTTGGAAGCCCTTCTTCCTCTCTCACCCGCTTGTACGCCCTTATTATAAGCATTTCGGTGCAAAGCAACACAGGCCACTGCCTCGACTGGATGTAGAGACATTCTGTCTGAACTGGTATAAATCTTGTGTCCGGCTTACACATCATCATAGCCTAGATGCACAGAAACACTCACTAGTCACTCTGTCTCGACTCCTGGTTCCAAGACTGACACTAGTTTGTGGCATCAACGCTCCTCTTGCCGATAATAGAAGCACATGAATACATAACAACCAAAAAACCTTGAGACCAACTACAATGTATATGGCCCTAGTAGCCCATATATATGGAACCTACATAAGTAGTCCATAGTTATTTACTATATATACTCATAATATTCAGCCAAAAAAGTAGTCCAAAATATGGGCTCCACTTGACATTTAAAATTATTCTATCTATCCAACCATCTCATGTACCTTTATAGAAGAGAGAGCATAGAGAACATAATATTTTTTATTATCTATGGGTAGTCTATATGGCTATGGATATATTATGTTATGGACTGCATCTGTCCGTAGTCATAACAAAATGTGTCTATAGCCACGGGAGAAAGTTTTTTTACTAAGAAATGCTATAGGACATACGATTGTTTTTGGTGGACAAAACATGCGGATTTTGGGCCATCGGATCTGCCAGGTGTTGCTCTCTGGGCCGTTGGATCTGGCCTTTCTGTGCTGGCGTGGCAGGCTCCGCATTCCCGTGAGAACAACCCTCCCTCCGTAGCCCCTCTCTCGTCTCGACACGATTCTGCCGCTGCCCCAGCGCACCGCCTCCCTCCGGTGCCACCTCTAGGCACAGAACGGCCGTCCGCCGCCGTCTCTTGGCATAGGTCGACCTTCCTCTGCGGCCTCCCGACACATGCTGCTGCTCCATCCGCCCTCTTCCCCTGGCACGAGGGCGTCCCCGGTGAGCATGGGCGTCCCCGGCATAGACGTTGTTTCCACGGTGCGCTGCCGCCCTTTGCTTCCTCGCTCTCCCTTGTTCTGCTTCCGAAGACAGATATGTTTTGTGCTCTCTGTTACTCTATTCTTTCATTTGTAAATTTGTAAATTTGTGAATTATTTGATAGCATTTGTGAACTATTTGATAGCATTTGTGAACAATTTGCATTTATTTCTCTGGTATATGGAATTCATAGAAAAATTAGTAATTTTTTGTTGAAAATTTTGACATATGGATCTGAGATATGTAATTATCTCCTATATACATCACTATACCTAATAAATTACACTAGAGAAATGATTGTAAATATTTTAATAAGCTGGTGTAAATATAGATATATAGTAGTGTAAGTGTATTGATAAAACCCTGTTGTTTTTAGGGGCTAAAACAACCGGCTATTACATAGACAGTTCCGGACTAATTTGCTGCAACACTCTGGTTGCTCTTAATGTGTGATTGATTGAAAAGTACATGGCGTGCACTGCACGTATGTGCGCATAAACGGGACTTCTATGTATTCGTGCAGAGTCCACTAGCAGGCCCTTGAGTTGATGGCGCCGTAAAACGTGGCCGGCGCTGGCCTGCAGCAGTTCCCACACGTCCATGACGTGCCGCATCTCCGTCATGGCACCGCCGACCGCGAG
>CM041647.1:28918360-28944322 GCA_023333625.1 Bothriochloa decipiens | reverse complement strand
GGTGAAATTGTCAAGGTACATATACGAAGTAATGAAGAAGACCAAGCTGAATGGTCCTAGGTGTATCATGGCTGCCTACCACTTTGGGTAAGTCAAGAACATGTACGTAGAGCTCAGTGGCTAGGATCATGCCTTCTCATTGTAGTAACATGTATCTTCTTCTAATTGTGTAGCAAGGACAATACCGGCGGCCACTAGGTTGCATTCATCATCTTACCGCACCTAGGCAGGGCCTTGGTATTGGACTCATTGACGGTGCCAAACAAAAAAGGTACAAGATCTTCGAAGATTGCTTGAGAAAGTAAGTCACCTTTGCTTTTTGATCATTTACGATTTTTCTACATATATTCAAATTATCGCTAACACTATTACTTTCATATAGTGCTTATAAGGATTACCTAGAGGATCCAGATTACTGGATGAAAGAAGTGAAAAGTGCAAGCAGAGGAACAAAAATCGCATTAAAATTCGACGCAATTACCCAGTAAGTATTTTAGATGTTCAGTCGTGCTTTTCATACATAATATGTATGCGTTCTAATGCTTTTGTTTGATTCGTGCAGTGTACCAAACAACCTATGGGATCCAATGCATGTGGCTTGTACGCTTGCACGTACTTAAGGGAGTGCAAGAAGTTCAACAACAGCTGGAAGGTGCTCAAGCAAGCAGTGAAAGGCCAGAACTCGCTGAAGAGTACCCCACTAACCTTGAAAGATGCCAAGGCTGATATCTGCAAGTTCATCATCCAGAATTACGTGAAAGAAGGGGAGGAGTTCTTTGACGAATTAAGTGACTTGGCGGTGTTACCGGAGTCCGAGCACCTTAGGAACTGGCGTTCGCCGCTGGATTATAAATACCTCGTAGACATTTGATATGTATCATGAACGGATTTGGTTGGTCGTTTGTATCTTGAACTAATGGATTGTATGAACTATGTCGTGCCTTATGCATGGATGATGTTTATATATATATGTATGTATGTATGTATGTATGTCTGTCTGTGCAATCTTCTGTTTGGTTCATATATAAATTCTGAATTTGATTTGAATTTGAATTCGAATTCTAAGAACTGCTTCTAGTGATGGTTTATTATTATTTTTTCAATGAAAAACATTAATCGTGGCGGACGTCTTAACCTGTCCGCTACGGTAAATTCAATTAACCGTAGCGGACCACGTAAACCGCCCGCTGTGGAAGTTCCATTTACCGCAGCGGGCGACATAGGGCGCCCGCTACAGTTAATGGTGATTAACCGTAGCGGGCGCTTATATCGCCCGTTGCGGTAAATAGATCTTCCGCAGCGGGCAAAGGCGTCTGCCACGGTGGAGGCCACGATTAACCGTGACCTTCCATTCGTGGCGGGCGCCTTTGTCCGCTGCGGAAAACTCAAAACGTCCGCCACGGTTAAGACTGCTGTTGTAGTGGAAGAAGCTGGGGCTCTGCCAGTAGGTCAATCCCGGCAGGATGTCCCGCTGCTCGTCCTCCAGTACGTCCTCCATCGGCTCGCGGTGCTCTGGCGCCGCCTCGGGGAGCAGCTTCCGTAGCCTGTCCGGCTCGAGGTCGGCCGCTCGGACAGGGAACTTATCCACGTCGCGGTAGTACTCGGCGAGGAAGTCAATGACGGCGCGTGAATCACCCGCGAGGGCTACGGGGTCCAATGGCCGCTGTGACGCGTTGAGTGGCAAGCTGCCCATCGCCGCTAGTAAGTTTCTAAGCTACTCTGTACTGTACCTACACGGCTACGGGTGGACGAGCGGTGGGCTCGAATTGGCTGACATGCAGTTTGGGGTTGTTTTATATAGCGCGATTGCACTGGCATGTTTTTTTTTTTCCAATTTTCGCAAAAAAACATGTGTTTTTTGAGAAAAATTATTATTTTCTTGGCCTGTAGGCCAAACTGTCAAGCTAAGGAGCTACTTAAAAGAAAAACATGAAGCAAATGCAAGCCACCAGTGTTGAAATTAGTCTATTAATAAACACCCTAGCTTGCTTGGTGAAACCGTCGATAACGATCATCGCGAAGGTCCAACATGCCTATTTAAAATTGCTTGTGCCTCCTACTTTTGCACTATCGGACTATCCACTACTACGCAAACGGATTATGTAAATGGTTTTTAGAAAACAAAAACAAACAAAAAAAACCATCTATTTGAGGATTCAAACCCCCCAACCTACTACTTAGCCATAGGATGCTACCATTTTAGATCAACATTTTACAAACTAGTAAAGAATATTTTAGCTCTATTAAATAAACAAAAACAAAATAAGTTTCAACAATAAACAACACTGCAATTAAAATTTTGAATTTCAAAATATGTGAATTTAAAGAAAATATTTGAGACGCTAAGACTTCAAATCAAAAACCTCTAAACAGGAAACATGTTGATCAGGTCGACCACCACAACTTTGTGTAAACAAAAGCACTTCAAGTAAAAACTTTTCAAATACAAAGTTTTGGATTGATCTAAGAACTTCAACTTTGGTATAGACCATATCAACATCTAGGGTAGTTTTAAGATTTAAAATTTCCAAAATCTTCTTTTTAGGGCTTAGTGGGGAACCCCCACCCCTCCCCCAACCTATTTTTTCTCTTTATTGATAAGGGATACTTACAAAAGGATTACAAGCGCACAAGCGGTGCAAAAAAGGAACTTTCAAAGCCCAAGACAAAAAATAAGAATACATTAAGGGATTTTCTCGAGCCACAATTTAAATGTGCCAGCACGGCTAGGCTTGGCATTGATGCAAATCTGACCAAATTCCTCCTTGAAATGAATTTAGCAACTAGCTAAAGAGCATGCTTTATTGTCAAAAATTACCCCATTTCTGCAGTTCCAGATCGACCAACAGGCAGTGATGACCACTTCTCTGGAGACCACATTTTCAAATGCTATTATGACTAAAATTATCAAATCCAAAAGAGGCAGAGACATGTCCCAATTGATTCCAAGAAACTGCCAACAAGTCTGACTAAAAGGGCAATCAAAGAAAAGATGCATAATTATTTCTTCCACATGTGAGTTGCATATGGCACATTCATAGGAATTTATGTGCATATTTTTTTCCACAAGATGTTTCTAGTGTTCAATCTATCCTTGAGTAAAATCCAAAAGAAAAATTTGTGCTTGCCCAGATTATCCCCTGCCCACATCCATCTGAACAGTGGGGAGGCTTGTTGACTCCCTTGTAGAAGCTTATAGGCCTTTTTTGGAATATAAACATTTGTAGGATTCCAAACATTTTGCCAACAATCTAAACTTTCAGGTTCCCAATCAAAGGAGAGCATGAGATTTTGAAGTTCATCTAATTCTTCTGATGCTTCGACTAAAAGGGGGAGAAAGAAATTTCTTTCATTGCTTCCCTGCATGTATTGATGATGGAGCACTTTTTTCTCTTTGCAAAAGGAATAGAGTCTTGTGAAAAGGTCTTTTAAAGTTCTAAAGCCAGATGTCAGAACAAAAAAAGACTAAGGTGCCACCAGTAGGATAACAGGTTGACAGGCATGTCAACATGCAGTTTCAGAATTTCTTTCGACCAAAAGGATTCAACAAGACACCTGGCATGTGGAGGGGTGTTGTGGTATAGTTTATCCCAAGTGAGATGAACCCAAGGATTGTCTGCATGGTTGTAGAATTTGTCCAAGAATTTCATTAGATGTGTCTTGTTCTGATTGTTTATGTCGATTATACCTAGCCCTTCTTCATCTATGGATCTACAAGCAGGTTCCCATGCAGCCAAACAAGTGCCTTTTCTGTTGATGGCACCACCACTCCACAAGCAATGCTTACAATATTTGTCAATTTGCTCCACTACAGCAGGGTGCAGTAGGAGGGTACACATGTAAAAGGTTGGCATAGCAGAACAAGACCGAGTTGACCAAAATTAACCTGCCATGATGACATGACATCTATCCTATACCAATGAGCCTAAACTCAGCAACAGAAGGTTTGTAAATGCTCAGCAGTATCCCAGGTAGGTAAAAGGCGTGCTTGCTATTTGACATCCAAATTAAAGGTGTTGGCTAGGTGCACTAACTTGTTTCTGTCAATGTTTATAGGAACCATGAACGATTTGTGGAAGTTGACATGAAGACCACTAGAATCTGATAAGGATCTCAAGAGAGATTTGATATTGAATAGGGTCCTAACATCAGCAGGCATAATTAACAAAGTATCATCTGCATATTATACTATGGGAAAATCCCCTCCAAATTCATCACTGACTGTCAGGACAAAGGGAGGTGAGTGGAGAGGCAAATGAGTGAACTCTAAACCTAGAGTCCCAAATTTATACTTCATGAAGGCTATCGGGCCTTGCTGGGCCTATAGGGCCTCGATCTTTTTTGAGGTAGGCCTTGTAACTTGCCCGTCTGAAAAAAATGATTAACCGAGGTAGGTACCTTAAAGCAACAGTGTCCAAAACTACGTTATTTTTGGAGGCAGTTGGCTTAAGACACCAGCCTTTGTAAATCTATTTTCTGAGGTGGGTGCATTTGGCTGCCTGCTGCTCCTGATTTTGCACTGCCGAATGCCGTTTTCCCTCTTTCCCCACCCCTTTTTTCTCCATCTTCAATCCTCGATCATCGTCAATCCTGCTCGATCTGGTTAACCTGCAATCCATCATCCTCTTCAAGCCCAGATCCACACCTGCTCCTTATCTTTCTATCGATTCATCCTGGTCTTCTTGCGTAGCGTCGTCGCCTTGAAGGAAATCCGCCAACGACATGCTTTACGATGAAGTTTCAAGTTCCAGCATACTCGCTTCAGTGGTTCGTTTTCTGCTTCCTGTTTCCACCATGGAAAGTCACCACACCACCCCCACAATTCCACCACCCATGGACGACCTGCCTCCAGAGACGCCCCCACTACTCCGCTTGCTGTTCCACCTCGTACCATCCCCCTCACGCCCACTCCCCTTGGTCCTGCTACCTCCATGTCACCACGCATCAACATGCCCACCTCCCAACTGCTCACCACAAGTATGCCACCACGACTGGCTACACCTCAGTCTACTGATGGGGGGCCTCCCTGGCTTCTACCCCGACTCTCACTGGCTCAGCCGTCGGCCGACAAGATGCCACTGGTGCCATAACACATTTGGCATGGAACTGCCGAGGAACAGGAGGGATCCTTCGTAGTTCAACCATGCTCCACCTCTCTCGACTACTAAGCTCTACCAAACCACAGGTATGCTTTCTCTCAGAAACTAGAAATGCTTCCATCACTAAAAATGCCATTAAAAATCACTTCAACTATAAAGATGCTTTTGTTCTGCCATCTCAAGGCCAGTCAGGTGGCCTTTGGTTGATTTGGAATGATGATATTGATCTCACTGCTGTTGACCATAACCATCATTTCATCTTCACTCTGTGTATTAATAAAACAAGTATGAAGCAGTATGGTTTAATTGTATCTATGGAGACCCTCATCACCGTACCACTTCAGTTATATGGGAGAATGTTCTGGACTTCGTGTTACAAAACAGTAACTTGCCTACGTTTTGCATGGGGGATCTTAATGAACTAATGCATGCTAATGAGAAATTAGGTCCCACTAGGCCTGATGTTAGTCGTATCAATGAATTTGTGCTTATGTCAAGCAATGCGAGTTTATTGATCTCAGTTACAGTGGGCCTGCGTATACTTGGACTAATAAGCGTTTTTCCTCTGTTCCTACTTATGAAAGACTTGATTGATGCTTAGGAAATGCAGAATGGTGTTTGGCGTTCCCTGCTACTACCATCTACCATCTCCCTATGATGTACAATGACCACGCTCCAATTCTTGTAGTGCTGAATTCTCAACGTCCTCGTACTAACAAACCTTTTAGATTTGAAAATTGGTGGTTGATGGAACAGGAATACTAGGATGTTGCCAAGCAAAGCTGGATGAGATCTTCTTCTCACAATTTTTCTCAAAAACAAGATATCTTGCTTCTGACCTAAGAAAATGGAGGAGAATCAAACCTAGAAACCTAGATATTCTTGCCCAAATTGAATCACAGCTTCTCGATGAGCAAGCCAAACCTCTCGCCCATCAAAATTAGTCCCTTCAGCAATAACTTACTGAGCAGCACCAAGATCTCCTAGCTAAAGAAGATACCTATCATATCCAACGTGCCAAAAAGAGATGGGCCACCCTTGGTGATAGAAACACCTCTTTCTTTTTCAGAGCTATTGTCAAGAGCAACCGCAAGAATCGCATCACCCATCTCATCAACCCTGATGGTTCCCACTCTACCACTCCTGAGCAAATCTCTAATATCCTGGTCCAATATTTCAAATCCATCTTCTCCTCCCAAAGCCCACCGACCAATCTCAATGCTTTCACTACCAACGCAGCTACTAATGCTACAGCAGCAGACGAGGACAACACCGAAAGTGAGCTATATAGATATACTTATTCAGTGCCTGATTTAAATGAGCTCCACTCTATTGTTAGACAGATGAGAAGCAATGCCGCCCTGGCCCAAATGGCCTCAACGCCGCTTTCTATAAATCAGGATGGACATGGATTAAACAGGACGTACACAAGGTAATTATTGACTTCTATCATCAGGCTTATATCCCTCCGGATATAAATAAAACTTACATTACTCTTATCCCTAAAATTACACAACCTACTATACCTCAGGATTATAGACCAATTAGTCTTTGTAATGTTGCCTATAAAATCATTTCAAAGTCTTTGGCTAATAGATTAAAACCTCATCTTCCTGACTACATTAATCATGCTCAATCAGCTTTTGTTGATCACAGACATATTCCATCTAATATCATCATCACCCAGGAAATTGTTCACTCCTTTAACTTAAGGAGCTGGAAAGAATAGGCTTTCATTCTTAAGATTGATCTAGCTAAAGCTTTTGACAGGATGGAATGGAATTTTATTTCTTCAGCTCTCCAAAGAAAGGGTTTCAATGATCATTTTATTAACCTTATACAGGCTTGTATTTCATCCCCTTCCTTTGCAGTATTAGTTAATGATGAGCCTTCTAATGATTTCAGTTCACAGAGAGGTCTGTGACAGGGCTGTCCCCTTTCCCCTTATCTTTTTGTCCTAGCAATTAATGAACTCTCTATCAGACTACATGAAGCGCTCCACAATAGTAATCTTGATGGCATCAAACTAGGACCGGGTTGCTCGGCCATTCACTCCCTTCTTTTTGCAGATTATCTGATCCTGTGTTGAAAAGACACACCTTATGAAGCACAAACTATCAAGAATATTCTCACTGAATTCTGCCATCACTCAGGTCAGCGCCCCAACTCCCAAAAGTCCTCCATCCTTTTTAGCAAGAATGCTCCTAATAACATTAAGCAACAAATCAAAACCTTGTTCCCTATTTTTGATTTACACCCAAACACTATGCATCTTGGCCATCCAATGATTTTTAATCACAAGGACAAAAATAAAGCCTATGATTTCGTTTACAACAAATATATGGCTAAATTTGGAACTATCAAGGCTAACAAACTTAATCATGCGGGTAGGCTTCAATATATTAAATCTGTTCTCTCTTCCATACCTATTTATTATATGTCTACAGTGTTCTTCTCCAAGACTTTTATTGAGAAAATCAATACTATCATCAGAAGGTTTTGGTGGGCAGGTGTCTAGGAAGAAGGCAGTTCCAGTCCTATTGCTTATCGTTTTTGGGATGAAATTTGTAAGCCTACTGAACATGGAGTTTTAGGAATTAGAGATTTGTAGACAGTTAACAAAAGTTTAATCATGCAATCTGCTTGGAACATAGCCACTAACAAAAACCCTTTCCTCACTAATATTCTTAAAGCTAAATACTTTCCCACTAAATCCTTCTGGAATGCAACTAATCGTGGACCTAGATCTATTTTTTGGTCTTCTATCTTGCAGGTCAAACAAGAGCTTACCAAAAATTCCATCTACCAAATTCATGTTGGTAACACCTCAATATGGTCTGCCCTTTGGAACCCAATCTGGACTAACATTCATAATCATCTCATTACACCTGTTACTACTGCTCCTTTACCAGCTACTGTGTCTGATCTTTGGCATCCTGGCACACGCTCTTGGAACCTTCACCTTCTCGCCAACACTTTCAGCAACCAGGCTACCCATACAATTATCTCCACCCAACCTATTCATAGTGAGCAAGATGATATTCTGCGATGGACGCCAGCCAAATATGGTCGTTGCACTACCAAAGCAATCTACAATCACCTATCTTCTCAGAACATTACTCCTTTACCTAGCCAGGGCTCTAGGAGCATTTCATTTGATGCCAATAAGATTCTTCAAAAAGTTTGGAAGAGCAAGAATCTACCTCCTATTCTCAAAACTTTTGCTTGGCGTCTAATCAGATATGCTCTTGCCACTGGGGAGCGAGCAGGTAGGTACTCCATCCACATTGATCAACATTGTTCGTACTGTGGAGCCATTGAAAATGATTACCACATTTTCTTCCAATGCAACCTGCCCAAATCTGTTTGGTCTACTGCTAATCCACCTTTATAGTAGACACTATTCCTCCTAAAGATGACGGTGTACAACTTACCCTTCCTTGTCTTCTAACAGCTAATCCCACTGATGAACTCTTATGTAAATCTCTTTTATTATTGTGGTACATATGGAAGGCCAGGAATGATCACAGGTTCCAAAGGAAGTCTTGGACATCTTGGCAGGTCCACCATGCAGCCTATGCACACTTTAACACTCATCTGCAGGCACTGAGTGAAGTACCAAAAAAATGGAGCAAGGGAGCTGACTCACCCCTTGGATGCCCAGGACAACAACTATCACACAGAACAACTACAACAACCATAGGGAATCGACCGAGGTATAAACTTTACATATGCAGGTACAAGGACGCAACTTCGACAGCAGCCTGACCTCAACACAGGCATTATTTGCAACACTGATGCCTCCGTTGCTCCGGGTAACCATGGACAACAACTTAGGGACGCCGGCATAGGTATTATTTTTGTCAATACGCAGGTTCATCCGATGAACAGGCTGTATATCAAGGCAATAATAAAAGATGTTTCATCGGTTGTCATGGCTGAAGCTGGAGCGCTAGCGTTTGCTGCACGGATTGCTACCATTATGGGCTACACAAATGCTTCCTTTCTAACAGATAGTAGTCAGCTAGTGTATTTCCTCTCCGCATCAGACCATAGCAATCCACTAGATTGGAGAATGAAGAACTTCACACAAGAATATGACAATTCTTCAGCTAGTATTCATTCCCATCTGTACAAGATCAGTAGAACAGATAACTTAGCTGCTGATTCTCTGGCTAGACAATCTTATTTAATGGCTGCTATTGCTCATCAGCCTCACATGACAAATTTCTTATATGGAGCTCATGTACATCATTCCCATCTTCGTGCTAGGTTTCTCGCTGCCAGCTTGGGCTGCCAGTCGTGAGGGAGCCGCATAGCCTGTCCGTGGTGAGCGGCAGAAGCCGCGTCCATCTTCTCATGAGGGAGCGTGGGGCGTGGGTGCCCAGCGCTCCCGTTAGGGAGCAACCCCAATCTGCTAGCGAGGGAGTCGAGAGGTGTTAGTGAAGCCAGAGAAGAAGGGGCCAGAGATTACTCAAGAAATAGAAGGTGATTCGACTAATAAGAAGAGCATACAAGTCTTTTTACGCTCAGGCTTGCCATAATAATCAGGATTATACCAAACACCTCTAGTTCTCTTGCTTAGATTTTTTTGGACTACAACTTATGTAAAAATCCTGATTAGATTATATTTGAGTCTCATACAAGCGGTTTCAAACAGGGCCTATATTGTTCAGCCAGCGGCACAGTGTTGCTCATCACGCCTCTCCAACAGTTGTTGGTTTGCGTTGAGATTGTGGCGACCACTTGCGCATCACATGGTCCAAACGCTTATGCACCTCGGTTCGCGCTCTCTCCTTCCCCTTCAGCATGCTCTTTACACGTCTAATACCTCATTCGAGTGCTAGAGGAATGTTTGTAGACTTCAATTGTAGCTTGAATAAACCTTTAAACTGTTTTTCTAATTTACAAAAATAATGAAATAACAGGAAATGTGGAAAGAATCTCACCGACTTCCTTAAATATACAGGGCACCATACACATCCCTCTCGAAAAAAGGCACCATACACATCGAAACTTGGCAAACAAATGACCACGACATCACATAAAAGCAGCTCCAACAGCAATACACCCAAAATGGTGATGAAAGAACAATCTGCATAAAAGTATTATGTATATTTTATTCCGATTTTTCATGTCTAATTTGGGGTGTACTATATATGTTAAGATTTAATATGAGTCCCCCTTTCCAAAAAATAAAGATTCACCCAAAATGGTGCTTCATGCCAATTCTAATTTATTTCAAAAAACAATCTTGATCCGTAGCCAAACAAATTAAGCAAATGATTATGTTTACTATAGGTTGTTGGTGAATTTTCCCATTCGAATTAGTGAAATTGATGTTTGTACATGCTGCAGGTGAAATTTCCCCATCAAGTTAATGCGGTTGAAGTCTGTCCATTTCACTTAGGTCATAGCCGTATATTTATGCAAATTTAAGTTGTGTATGCGAAATATCCCAATCCAATTGTCAAAATCGGAATCTGTCCGATACATTTCCTTTCCTAGAATTAAATCTGTCCATGTCAGTTAGTGATAGGTGTACATTTATGCAAGTTTTGTGTGGTTAATTATCTTTTGCAAAATAGGATTCAAAAATATAAAAATAAAATTTCTAACATGGATGATGGAGCTATAACTTTATTTTTCCGTATGCTTTATTGTCTTTTTGAAACTTATCTTAAAGAGCCAAACATTCGGGATCTTAAAATGTCTCTATGTTGAAACGGAGAATCACACTTTCTTAATTTATTTGGCTACCAATCACGATATTTTTCTAACATAAATTAAAACCAGTACGTGTAAATGTAAGCACTACACTAGAACATCAATCACTCGAGGATCAGTGCCGAGTGTGCTGGAGCCGCCAGTGAGTACTAATCATTGCCGGGTGGTAACGAAGATCTAGAAAAGATTTGGGAACCTAATCACTAGGTAGTGATGGCAAATCACTATCGGCTAAACTCACCACCGGGCAGTGAAATATCACTCTCGGTTCAAGGCACAAGTTGGCAGTGATATGTACCATATCATTGTCAGTCCATGTTATAACCTGATAGTGATGTATCCCTACCTAGTAAAAGCGCACCCCGATAGTGTCATTTTGCATCGCAATACCTTTTATCGTTCTGATCCCTTTTTAGTATTAATTCCTTTTTGTCGTTAGCCACCTCTAACTATCACAACATTATGGAGTCTTTTAGGTGAGAGACTACTCCTACACATACACATTTCATTATGTATGCACACAAGAGGTACTAGAAGGATGTTTGTCAAGATGGAGATACATGCCAAATCTTAGGTGTTGTTAGCAATATATAAAAAAAATACCACTTGGCTGGACCAATTAAGTTCTCTCAAAAACTCTATATATAAGACAGTTGGCAACTTCAGCGGAACACGTACAGAACACCACATATACATACAGTAGAATAGAGGGGATAATATGGATGATGAAATAGCGACGACTTTACGGAAGCGGGCGCTCTCAGTCCGCATTTCGAAACCTGCAGAGGCAGGGGAGTACGGCGGCAGCAATGGCATTGGCATGGCGTCTCCGGCCGTGCCGCTGGAGCCCGTCAGCCCCACCGGTCGCCTCTTCAAGGATTTTTACATTGTCTGCATGATGGAAACTAACAAGCCCATCGACCATGACGCTTTACGAAGTGGTATCCTCTGGCTTGCCCGCCACCCCCCTTCTGATCCATCCAGACCACCGGCGACGATGGCGTGCCACGGTGGCTGCCGACCACAGTAAACGTAGACGACCACATCATCGTCCCAAGGATCGCCGACGACGGCGACCCAGAGCAAGCTCTGGAGGCTACGTGGCCTCGCTGTCCACGCTGCCCATGGACTTCTCCCGCCCGCTCTGGGAGGTCCATCTCCTCAACTTCCCAAGCTCCTCCACGGTTGCGCCGCCGCCGACCATCATATGCCGCTTCCACCACTCGCTCGGAGACGGCACGTCGATGTTGTCGCTCCTCCTCGCCTCCTGCCGTAGCGCGGCGAGGCCGGAGGCGCTGCCGTCGTTGCCGCCGACAGGAACGCGCAAGGCAGGCGAGATGATCTACTCCCGGCCGCGCCCGCCGCAGTCCGCCGGCGTCTTGTCGTTCGCCGTGTGGGTCTGGTCCTTGGTCGTGCTGTGGTGGAACACCGTGGTGGACGTGGCTCGCGTCGTTTTGACCGTCATGTTCTTGAGCGACCCGGACACGCCTTTCAAGCAGTCGCCGGAGAACATGACGGTGAAGAGCTGCAGGCGCGCCGTGCACCGAAGCCTTAGCCTTGATGACATCAAGTACATCAAAGAAGGCAATGAACTGCGTAAGTCGATCCCGATTATATATATACATATGATAGAGAGAGATCTCGATCATGCTTGCATTTTTATGGTATAGTTTTATTTTATAAAGAGAATATATATATTTGGCATGCAGAAAGTGACCGACGTGCTATATGGGGTGACTTCTGCTGCCCTGTCAAGGTATTATTTTCGGAAAATCGGTAAGTTACTAACATGTTGTTTTCTACGTATATATCACTCTCCATGCATGCAGCATGTCGCATAAATATAAATATAATATAATAATTTGCCTGGCCGGCCGGCCGGCCGTGCAGGTGACACTGGCACAAAAAGGAATGTCTGCATTCGTGCACTCATCCCTGTCAATATGAGATCGTCACCAGGCCTACAGGTGAGAGAGAATCAACTCATAATGCATGGTACAACTTGCCTCTGCACGTACTATATATATGTACATGATACATAAGGCAAATGCTGACATTCTTTCATGCAATATCTATCCTTAAATGATCAGGCATTAGCTGACATGCTGGATTCTTCCAAGAGAAAAGATGTAGCATGGGGAAATAAAATGGGCTACATCCTTCTGCCGTTGCATATAGCCTCGTACAGTGATCCCCTGGAATACATTCGCAAGGCCAAGGAGACGGCGGACAGGAAAAAGTCCTCGTTGGAAGCTTTCTTCACCCATATACTTGTTGAAATAACCACCAAACTCTTTGGTGCCAAGGTATATATACGCTCAATAGATGTATTTCTTTTTTTCATGAGTACACAATGCAACTCAGACATCTACAACGCACCATACACTCACCCCTATAAAAACACGCACAATCACGAATCCTACTCCTATAAACATCTTCGAAGACAGCAACGTATGTCAAACCCACAATCTAATTAAGGTGCTACTGAGGCGCTCTTATAACCATTAATTAAACTGCATACCCTCACACAAAAAATTAAGGTGCTAGGCATGAAACGCCCTCATTTTTATTCATTATTTTATATTTTCAAAGTCACTTTTGAACCGTGATAGTCTCGACTGATGCCAAAATAGCAAGAGAGAGAGATGAGAAGAGAGAGAGAGAGAGATGCATTAGCTGAGATGTGTGACGCAGGTAGATACGGGTAAAGCTCAGCGACGTCATCAAACATACCCTTGGTGGAGAATAATCATCGTATTTGACCAGAATAAACTAAAACTAGATCGATTTTATCCCATGATTTCTCTTATAATAATATATAAATTTAGTTACTTGCTAAAAATATCAATATCATCCCAGAGTAGAACATAAATTTATTGATGCAAGTCTATTGATCTAACCTTGTATATATATAATTTTACACGTTGTTGGTCAAAATTTATAAAGTTTTTCTCTGACCAATATAATTATTATTTCCGTATTGAGAAAGTAGATTATTCTATCCTAGCTAGCTAGGGCAAACTCTGACACTTAACTAGTTAGGATTATATTAGGATAAAACATAGACAAAGCTCAAAAATTTTAATCGCGGAATTTGCAACCGCAAGTTTTTTTTTTTTTTTTTTTTTTTTTTTTGCGAAAAGTCAATTAAATGTGTATGCAACCGCAAGTTCAATGAGCTCTTTCCATATCCGAAAGTTAAAGTCAATTAAACGCGTATGCAAGCTAATGCTTCACTTAAATTTATGTATATTAATATGTGTAAATTTTACATACTCCGTATAAAATTAAACCAGGCAACAACGCTTGTCTTCGATCGCATGCTCTGTCATAGTACCATATCAATCTCAAGTTTGATGGGACCAGTGGAGAAGATACAACTTTTTGGGCACCCGATTGTCTCCATTGCGCCGACCACCTTTGGCTTGCCAGAAGTAAGTTCTACTTACAAAGTAATTGTGGCTCTAAAGATACAACTATTTCATTCGGATCGGTACATTTTATATATATTTTGTGGATACAATGAGTATTTATTAGTATATATAATTAGTTTACTTAAAGGCAAAATACCATTAAAAACTTCTGCTAGAAACTCTGGACCAGTTACATGCAAAGGTATCAGACAACTTTTTAAGAATTGGAGATAAAATGGGGTGCACAGCACTAAACTCTGTACGCAGCAAAACTCCATGCATATATATTGAACTCATAAACCTCTAAATCAGATATTATTTAGCCTTGTATTGTCGAGTTTTATAAGGAAAGGTAATCAGAAAGAACAAATGACTGTTGAAGCCAAAAAAAAAAAAAAAACAAAATTGAACCCTTGCCTCCATATCTATCTTTCGCAAAAGCCACGCCGTCCCTGCACGCCAAGACAATGGGGTTACCAGTATGTCGCTCAACCCCCTACGGACAGCCCGGAAGGTATCTCGTAGAGCAATACCAGTCGCTCCCTGTCCTTGCTCCTGGTAGAAAGCATATCATCAACATTACATTTCAGCGCGCCAACCGTCCTGAGGTGGGCTCCAAGCCAGTTTGGGACGCCGTGCTTTGAACCTGCTCGTTTTGGGCTTGCATATCTCATTCCATATATATTAAGGTAAATTCAGATGAAAACTAAAATAACTTACATCATAACAATATAGCTCAACATGTATAAATGAACACAAATGCATGCAAACAAATTGTCAGTGACCTGCCGGCGGGCAAAGCGAGCCGTGTCTTCGATCTGCCACCTGTTCGCTCCGACGGGCCGGGATTCTGGTGTGGTGGCCACACAAGGAATAAACAACGACAATAGGTCTTGTTATTAAATCGAACTACTGCTAGTTAAAAACAACAGGGATTAAACTACTCGGCAATAAGTAATTAAGCAATGCACCATCTTACAAAGATTATGATTGAATATATATGAAAACTATATACCTGGTCAAGTTGCTCCACTGTTCTCCTCGCTGTGTGATATATATTGCTATCACTGACGACAGGAAGAAAAAAAAAAAAGACAAGCCGCTGATAAATAGAATTAATAAGGTGAGCAAAATTATTCCTATACGCACCCCCTCTATCTTGTAATATAGTGTATCCTATAGGTTTTAGGATCGACTATGAGAGAACAAAAAAGATGCACATACCCTGCTTTATTTACTAATCAATTTATTAATTCATGCATGTATAGACACTATCATCCGCATGACTAAATGGTGATTAATAGATAAATGGTATTCCCTCCATTCAAGAAAACATGCAATTCTCACATCCCGAAGAATCAAACATGACAAACTTTGACTTAAATTATATGAAAAAATATTAACACTTATGAGACAAAGTAAGTATCGTTAGATTAGCTATAAGATATATTTTTATAATTAATTTATTTTAAGACATAAATGCTAGTACTTTTTAATTTCCTATAGTAACAATACAAACCTACCAAATTTATGTGCTTATTAACTCAAACAGTCATTATATCTAGGTACAATACATGAATGCTTTTATACATTATATATAAGAAGGGGCTAACTTACAACCAATTAATTTCTTCTTTCCAACATAAATAAATGAAGTTTACTAATGAACGTTAGTAATCTGTTTTTTTTTTTTTGCAAGTTTACTGATGAAAGACCAAACAAGTTGTGGATTTTATCTAATGCATTGGTTTGCTATTGCCTGTAGGCTCTTTCCTTGACATTCCAGAGTTACATGAACACTGTAAGGGCAGTCCTTTCGGTCGATGACACAAAAATTCCAGATTACCATGTTATTTTGGATGACTTGGTCACGTCCCTTCAGATCATCCGAGATGCGGTTTCAAAAGAATAAGAGGACTGCTCGCAAAAAAAAGACTAAGAGGACTGGATCAACCTGTCTAATATAGAAATTCCATGCTATCAAAAAATAAATAAATCTGTCTAGTTTGTTGTTATTTATGAGAATAAAAAATGTATCTTGGAATTTGTGTGTTACTCAGAATCATCAAATTTCAGATAACTGTATTACTCAACAATATGCACAAATAAAAAATTATCTATAGTATTGCATAAGAAGTCACAAAATTGTATCATGGTTTCTTTTTGCTAGGACACCGAAAACCATCACTAGTGCAGAAAGAAGAACGTACAGTCCAAGTTAGAAAACCCCATAGTTCCGATTTTCCAAACAGAAATGCGAATCCAAATTAAAGGCTAGCATTAGTCCTGGGTCAGAAAACCAGGACTGAAAGGGGACCTTTAGTCGTGACACCAATTGGCACTAGAAGGGCTCCAAGCCGGACCCTAGGGCGGGCACCTTTAGTCTACCAACCGGCACCAATGGCCTATTTTTTTATTTTTTTTCTTTTTCTTCCATGTCCACAGGGGATTTTACTACTTGTTCATTTTTTTAATAACAGTACTCATATAAACGATCATAAACACGCATCACTCCCTCACCTCCAAGAATACACTCATGTACATCTTACTACTCTGAGCACATCTAAATTTCTGAGCCCCGAGATCTCAAGATTGTTGATCAAATTATGTAGTTTCTTAGTCCCAAAATCTTGATATTTAATTTCATGGCTCCAATGTACCACTCATCATCAAATGGTCTGCGTACATATAATCAAATGTAATATGATGTTGGATGGAAACATAAGATTTTTTATTTGATGTGTTGCTATAGTTATTAGTTTTTTTTTTTAGAATTACGTAGTACAATGCAGACGCACACAAAACATGCACACCCACTCAACTCTATGAGCACATGTATGCAAACCTTACCCTTATGAGCACATGCGAAGGACTAGTCCGGCAGATCTGAAGATTCCTGAAGTCACTGCTGGTGACTCGTTATATTGGCTGTGTGCTGTGTATATGGACTTTGTGATGTAGTAGTGGGCTCAAAAGTGGGCCAAGTATAGGTGATGAATTTGGGCTGCAGAATGCTGAAATTTGGTTGCCTAAATGGATGAAAAACAGCTACGAAAATGGCTGAACTTGGCCTTAAAATTGGTCCATTTTTTATTTTGGTCTGTTAATAAATGGGCTGAGATATTATCCACGTCATCATTGTTGACAGTAGATAAATGTCAATTTTAACCGTCAACGAAACATGAAAAAGTACCTAAAGCAAATACCACATAGATATAGGGGGTTTACTGAGAGAATTCTACAAGTTTTGGTGAATTCTATTTCTGCAGGGTGTTAGCTGAAAAGAACCAATGAAGGCCAATATGTCATGTTTACATAGAGAGAAACGGCCCACGCACGTGAAGGAAGACTCTAGAAGACAAGAAAAGGCACCGGAACGAACGGTGGCAGGGTGCCCGCCCTACCTTCTTGGGTCCCGCCCTATTACCTCAACCAATCATGTTGAGTCTCGCGGATCGTGCCCCCACCGCCTTTGAGATCTAATCTAAGCCGTACATTAAGGTTGGTTTGATCCGACGGTCGTGGTGCATCCAAGAGGGCTATATAAGCAAGGCCCCTGACCCTCGGAGAAACCCTAATTCATTATTCATTATTCATGTGATTAAGAGGTGTCCCTTGAAAGGATAACCTCTCTCTATACCCTAGAGGATTAGGTCTCGACTCTTCAATGTAGTCAACTAGTTTTTTTAGATAAAGGAAATTATATTTCCTGCTTCAGTCATCCTCTCTGAGGATACATCAGGCCAAATAATTACATAGGATACCCAGTGAAACAGGTATGACCTACGTCACCTGAGTACACTGGATCAACTAAAACAAAACTGATAAAAAAATTACATCTCCAATAAGGAACTCTGACTTGCACTGTGTATGACCATCAAGTCAAAAATCGACACCAAAACACGTCTATCAGACCTAAAGGATACTGAAAGAACGTAGGTCTCCGACCGCCATTGGAGATTCCGGATACTGTAACCTGGCAACGAAATGAAGCTCCTGGTGTACCTGCAAGGGACCCACCAATAGTAATTCGGCACCAAAGCTGACAATCCATGGGATCATCCAAAAGCGACGTCTCCAACGAGCATATGACATCCAAAGACGCCATCATCACCCACCAGATACACCGGTGTTGGGTTTTCACCCGGGGAGATCCTCATGGAGTACAAGGCGACGCCTCTAGCGAGGAAAATGGCGCCCATAGGCATCACCACCGTCCAAACATGGTAGCACTACCGCTGCCTTCAAGAGCCATGTCATTACGCCATACACCAGCGACATTTATCATCATTGGATCAAACCATCAAATCCGGAAAACTGGGCTCCATCGACTAGATGCCCACTGCGGACGACGAAACCATCACCAGTGCGGGCGCCGCCTCCTGCCCTAGGGTCACTGGGTTCGGACGCCTCGAAACCCAGTGCACCTGCCTTGATCTGACCGCCGCCGTAGCCGCCTACGCTGCTTGCCACTGACGCATCCGATAAAGCCGTGCGGGAGGGGCACGTAGCACCCCCCTCTCACCTGCTCGTACCACCGCCGCAATTGCCGCAACCGCCGTCAGCTGCCAACGACACCGGCTGCCACCACCGCCGGCAACCAGGCGTGGCCGCCGCGCGGCCAGTGGCCACTCCGGCAGCAACCGTGAGGACAGGACCAGTAGGCCAACATCCGTCCACAAAGACGGTGGATCAGCGACCACATCGCTCACCACCGCCATCGCACACAGATCCTCCCAGCCGCCCTGCGCTCCTCTTTCACCGCTGCGTCGTCCGCACTGCAACCAAGCCACGGCCTCCGGGCACCGCCCCGATCGGAAGATCCCATGGCTTCCACCCGAAGACCTCATCGCCACCATCATCGGGGCCGGTGCGGGCTTCCTGGCCATCCCCTCCGGCGGCAGCAAGGGGAGAAGAGGTGTGGAAAAGGGCCGGCGGCTGACTAGGGTTTCTGCCGCCCGAGTCGCCCTAGGCGGGGACGACATGGACCTCTTCTCAAATCGCAGAGGGTCGAGATGGGCTCTTGCTCGAGATTCCGGATCTAGTCTTGGAAGCTTGGTAAAGCCTTGTATCTTCACTTTAATATTCTGTAAGACTCATACTTATTCTCTTATTTACATGGCTATGCTTACTTTGTTTATATCTTGCTAGTTGAGATTGTCAATGTTTTTGTGTGCTAGTTCATAGAGAGCTTAGTCATTGCTTTACCGGTTGGGATAAGTAGCCAAGCCTCATATAAGCGTGGTGCTTATATGATGTTCTGTCTATGAGTACACCAATGTCCCTGGTTGTATGGTAGTTACGGGAGGTGATAGCCCTGTCCATAATGAATCGAGCAGGTTCTTAAATTGTAGGACTGTGGTCATGTTAGTAGAGGTATCCTTTATGGTACTCTCTCCTGTCTAGTGGTGTCTCGAAGTGCACAAGAGTACGGTAAGTCTTGATATAGTTGGGTATATCTTTACCATGTGATAAGAATATCATAGAAATCTACCTCCCGTTGACCTCCCAAGTTAACTAGTTGCATATCTTTAGTGACCTAATATTTCATAAATCTTATCATATATATCGTTTACTCCTGCTATAGTCTATTGGTTTACTATATTAGTAGATACATGATGGTGAATTATCAGATTTTTTAACCCATACTTCCCTATGGTAAAATATAAATAATGATATATGGATACTCTTAGTAAAATGCTACAACGGTATATTCTGTGCGCTTGCAGAATCCTTTATATTTCAGTTGCACTTAATTAATACCAACAATCATCCATGTAAGCATCCATGATGATGTTGCAATTCATCCAATGTTATTTTTTGTCACAGTGATCTGGGGGCTCTTTCACATCTACGCTGGTTTGCTATTTTGTTGTGAATTCGTGGCTGCTTCATATGTGAACTCTATTAGTGACTTGCTGTTGACCAGAATTGTTGTAACTTGATTAGATGCAAACATTATTATGCATGTATTTAATATATTGTGCAACAGTGTTGTGATGTAATGATTTCTTTGCACGCATCATTTAAAATTGTGAGACGTGGACAAATCTACGACAGACACGTTTCTGATCCAGGATAGGACACGCGGCCCAATAACAATACAAGATGTGGCTGAAATCTGTCAAGCCACATGCTCGAATTAGCAAAAAATGCGTGGGTAGTTCAGGGACACGTTGTCTAGTAAAAACCCGACACGCGAACGCACCACGTAGTGACACGTGGTCCATTGAGCAAAAGACACATGCATAGTTGTCCTTACGCCACGTCGTCCAATAAAAATATGACACGTGGTCCGATGAATGAGCAACTCGTGCTCCAACCGTAACATGACATGTGTTTTGGAATTAAAACAAGACAAGCGGAACAACAGCCATGGGCACGTGGGGCAATCAGAACAGAACACGTGCAAGAACGGGAGAGGCCCACGTTAGTTGACACATCACTGAGCATCTCCAATGTAAGAACCTACCTGCGTGGCAGCCCACCAGCAGCGTGGCAGACCCGGCCCAAGCATGCCTGGAAACTTCTATGATGTCCACCTATTGGTCATCGAAGGTGTATCTTCGATGGCGCTAATTTAAGATCATCATAACCACCAACTATTATTTAAAAATGGAGAAAACTATAATATTTGGGAGAATTGGTTGTGGGCATCCCGAAAAGGTGCAAATTGGCTAGTGTACACATCCACTTTCGATATTTGCCAGAAGACACCACAGTTTCGAAAGGCGCACACATTTATGCTAAGTAATTATTATCATCGGAAAGATCTTTAAGTCTTATTTTTTAACAAATTTATTTAAAGATGTAAATATTATATATTTTCTATAAATCGAGTTAAACTTGTGACACGAGAATCCAAAACGTCACTTATTTTAGAATAGAAGGAGTGTATATGAAATAGTTTTGGTCATAATGTGATCGATAACGTGCCAGCTGAATGGACTAAGCCAACATGTCAGGCCTATCAGTCCACTCATCAGGCGACTGATCAATCTCATGTCTCATTTGAGTAGACTAGTATGGATAGCACGGCATCAAATCAAACCAAGCTCACATAGCGATTTCTCTCTTGGCGATAACCTGTTTCCTAATTGAGTTCAAAAGAAACTGTTTCCTATTTTATAGGATCTCAGCATCCCAAGAACTATTTCTATCTTGGCGGCAACCTGTGTTCTAATTGAGTTAAAAAACTGTTTTCTAATTATAGTACTCCAAACATTATGTTTTATTATACATTTACCATACTGCCATTAACTACATTAAAAAATTTCGAAAATAGATTTTTTCCTATTTTTTAAGGTATTGATCTCACCAACTTTAGTACTCACCTAGTGCGTATGGAACTACCATTTAATACATAATTGGTGTCCTCCCGGTACATGATGAGAATATATATAGGGGTTCTTACCATCAAGATTGACGTTGATATATATAATACTTCCTTTGTTCTAAATTACAGCTTATTTTAATTTTTAATATATATATTTTATTATATATCTAAATATATTATTTATCCACGTACTTAGTAGAATACATAAAAAAATTAAAATAAGCTGTAATTTAGAACAGAGTAAGCGTGTGATTCTGAGACAAAGGACTCGTGAGGGCTCTATAGTGGCGAGAGTGCAAAGTGAAAGACGTGGATAGAGACAGTTGGAGTATATTTATTGCAGATGCGGACTGCCGGACTCTACTTTCATTTCGTTGTCGAGCTCGACCCGGACACGACCCACCGACACAGACTATGCATTCCCCGTCGCAAGCGCACCTATACTACTGGGTGGTACGTGAATTTTCCAAATCGAAATAATTAAATTGAAGTTTGTCTGGATTCAACAGGCTGCGGGTGAAATTTCCCATCGAATTAATGAGGTTATTGAAGTCTGTCCATTTCAGTTGGTCATATATAGGCGTATATTTATGCAAATTTAGATTCTAGGTGAAATTTCTCAATCGACATTGAAGTCTGCCCATTTCAGTGAGTGATAGGTGTATATATTTTTTGAAAAAAAGAATATTAAAATTATAAAAAAAATCTAGTATGGATCAGGCAGTAACCCATATTTTGTCTTGTCTTTTACTACCTCTGTTCCCAACTATAAATCTTTTTTGATTTTTTGGTTCATCTGTTTTGCTATAATATAGGTCGAATTATTACCCTTACTTTTATCTCCGTGTGTGCATTGGCTAAAATATAGGTCAAATTAATCTCATTCTTTAGGCAATTGTGCTAATTTGGTTTCAATTGCTCTGATTTGTAGGCAAAATCACATGAAAATTTGTTCTGACCCTCTGAGTCTGATGATTGCTCTGACCCTGAGTTCAATCCTAATCGTGAAGTTGTTGATGATGAAGATGAATTTGACCCTCCATTCATGTGAAGCGCAAATGCAAGTAGAAGTGGAAGAGGAAGAGGAAGGGGTAGAGGAAGGGGTACAGGAAGGGAAGAGGAAGAGGGAGGGGAAGGGGAAGAGGAAGAGCAACTGCAAGTGCAAGTGCAAGTGAAGGACATGGAACTGAAGGAGGGGCTGCAACACAAGGAAGAGGAAGAGGAAGAGGAGGGAGGTTGACTGCATTGTTAGCAATAGTGTGTATGACATTGAACATGTAATATCTCATTGTTAACTATTGTTTTTGTTGGACTTGTATGTCGGAAATTGGTTGTATGTTGGATGATGGTTGTGTTTGTTGGATGATGGATGTGTATGGTGGATGATGATGGTTGCTGCTCTTTTGCTACACACTATTTTGATTTGAAATTATCTATCTATATTTGCATGTTGTGTGGAATTCTATGAAACAACTTGTCCAATGTTGCTGTCAAATTTTTTTAGAAAACAGGGACAAAATCACAATGAATTCAGAAAAGTAAGGGTATTTTCGCAAGGGCAAAGTTGTCCTTACCATGCCCATTTAATATTGTTAGTCGTTGTTAATAGAGTAAGAGTAGACTAAGTGTTCTTTTTTATAAAACGAGGGTAAAAATGCAACATGGCAAAAAGAGAGGGTAAAATCAAAACGGGCATTCAAAGCAAGGGTAAAAACGCAATAGCCCCCTAATAATAATTATTGAAATATATAGCAAATAGATAAACAAAAAAAAAATCAAACTGATTTATAGTATACTTGGTAAAGATCTAGATTTCACCATAAATACCCGGAATCTATATTACCCTTAAAATGACTATGTTGAACCTTAAGTTTTTGGCTACCGATTTTTCTAAAATAAATTAGAAATGGCATGAAACACCACTTTAGGTGATTATATCTCTACTAATGTCAAAACACTACCAAAATGATAGAGTTCTCTGCACTACCACAAGTCATAGAACATGAGAATAATCACTAGAAGACATTTTGTAACGAAAGTTTATACTAAATGTTGAATGTTAAAATACTAATAAAACCCCACGTCATAAGAAGTTGTAGATTTCTGGTTGTGAAATGAGAAGTGTGTCTCAACGTGATATATCACTATCGGTGAAGGTACAAACTGGCACTGATATATGGCTTATGTTACGATCCGGCAATGATGTATCCTTGTTTGGTGCGCAATCCGATAGTGACATTTTGCATAGCGCTGCCAATTTTCACTCTAGTCCATCAATATTAGATCTTTTCCGCCGTAGGATTCACCTAGCAATCACATCATTGATTCTCCACCATTGATCTCACCTACCAAACATTGCTTCTAGTTGTAAAAGAGCACCCTGACACCTCGACAACGAAAGATAAGATCACCCCGTTAGCCGATTTAGTATGCAGATACCTCATTACGTCATTATAATGTGTTTTCCACTTATAGCTTTCACATATTACATACATGAGTTCTTTTTGTGTGAGAGTCTCCAGCACATATATATATTTTATTATGCGTAGTCACGATGATGTACATGAGAGTTACTAGAAACATGTTTGTGAAGATGGTGTTGTTAGCAATATATTGCTTCTCGGGGAACCGGTTGGTTGTCGGAACACTATGTTCAGCCAGCGGGAGAGTTGCTCAAGTTATATAAATTGCTGCAGGCACGATCAGCTCAATGCAAAGCAACTCACACTACCACAACTGTTGCATGCAAGTTCGTCCAAGCAAACAGCATGGCCCAAAACCAGCAATCCACACCGGCCGTCACACCGGCGTCGCCGTCGATGACCTCCAGCTCAGAGCTCCTGCAAGCCCAGGCAGAGCTTTGGTGCCACATGTTCGGCTACCTCAAATCCATGGCGCTGCAGTGCGCCATCAAGCTCGTAATCCCCAACACCATCAGCCGCCATGGCGGCGCAGCCACTCTTTCCGAGCTGTGCGCTGCGCTTCCCCTTGCCCCAAGCAAACGTGCATGCTTGTCTCGCCTCATGAAGTTGCTGGCCACGCTGGGAATATTCAGAGAGGAAAAGGAGACGACGCCGGGTGGGGAAGAAGGCTCGTACTCGTGCCAACTCACCGCGGTTTCTCGCCTCCTCGTCGACAACGACGACGGTGGCCATCCATGCTTATCTGCATTCATCGCGAGTCTTCCCAGGCCATTCCATGTCGTAGCATCTCTACGCCTAGCTGAGTGGTTAGAGAACGATGACGGCGGTGCGGTGGCGTAGACTCCGTTCATGATGGCGCACGACACCAACTACTGGGGCGTGCTCCGCCGCGACGCGGAGTTCGCCGCGGATTTCCACGCGTCGATGCGGGCTGACAGCAGGTTCGTGGCGCAGATCGTCGTCAGCGAGTGCAGGGAGGTGTTCGCCGGCGTAAATTCTCTGGTGGACGTGGGCGGCGGGGACGGGACAATGGCGAAGGCCATTGCCAAGGCATTCCCGCATGTGCGATGCTCAGTGTTGGACCTTCACCTTCCCCCGGTCGTGGGTGGCAATGGCATGCCGGGAGAAGAAGGCACGGTTGAATTTATCGCAGGTGACATGATGGATTTCATCACACCAGCTGATGCTGTCTTGCTCAAGGTATGTGATGTATAATTAATGGTTATACTTGATAATGCAAGTAAACTTTTACATTGTGTACATAGTAGGAGTATTTAAATAGGGGCTGTTTTGTTTGTGTACTAACAGTATGGTTTTTGGGATTTGCCACAAATTATGCTATCTTTTTTTCTAAAACATGTATTGCACGTAACTTATTAAGAGAAGATAGAGAGTTTTACATTCCGACCATTCGTATGGCGAGCTGCCACAGGATGTGCGGACCAAACACTTACACAAGGCGCCGACTAGAACAGCGGAGATTCGAGTGGTGTACTAACTAGGAAACTCTTTTGCTCTGTTGGCCCTATCGCGCTACTCACGCCGCGAGGAACGGCGCCAGCGTCCTGAAGCCGGCCGCAAGCCACTCGTCAGCCTCCTCCTCCCTGATGCGACCAAGAACCACCGTAGACATCGAGGAAACCTGATCAAAAGTTCTATGATTGCGCTCTTTCCAGATCATCTAGGATGTCAACAGCACGACCGTGTCAAAGGCACGCCGCTGTGCCCCCATCAACTCTGTACGCGACACCAGCCACCAGTCTAGCAGGTTGTCTCCAGGCATTGGGCATAGCTGTGCTAGGGCGAAGCGAGTGAGAAGTCAGTGCCAGACCTCCCTAGTGAATACGCAGGAGCACAGAAGTTGATCCGCGTGCTCAGGTTCCTGGCCGCAGAAAACGCAGTCGTCGTTGTCCTGCAGTCCGTGGCGCTTTCGGCATTCCGCGGTCCATAGGCATCCATGGAGC
>CM041647.1:28828813-28918350 GCA_023333625.1 Bothriochloa decipiens | reverse complement strand
GTCCGTGGCGCTTTCGGCATTCCGCGGTCCATAGGCATCCATGGAGCGCGAGCCAGAAGAAAAACTTCACCTTGGGTGGGGAGGAAACCTTCCACGGCTCTTTGGCCCCCCCTGACGGATGACCTGCCGATGAAGAAGGCTAGGTATGCCGATCGGCTGGAGTATCGCCCGTCCGCTGTCCACCGCCACACTATCCTATCAGCCACGTGTGGATTGAGGTGCACATCTTCCAGCAACGTCCAAAGTCTCAGGAACTGTGTCATGAATGGGACCGTAGAAACGGCGGTCAGGAAGACGGCTGGCGCGAAATGGCACAGCCTACCCACCGGTAGCCATAGGTCTATCCAGAACCTTGCATGTTTACCATCACCCACAACGAAGGACGTATAGGCATCAAACATTGCCGCTACCTTGCGCTCCACTGGCGCCGGGAGTGCCGCCCAGGGCACGTGTAACATCCCAAAAAATCCATAAATCAAAATCACTCGCATTAAAATTTATTTCAAAATATATTTCAAAAACTATAAATTATTTGAGCTCAATCATCTCATTCAAACTTTCATCCACCTCATATCTCTTCTGCTTCTCTCACTCCAATTATATTCCACGCACCGATGCCCCTGCATTGCCCGCCCGTCTCCCACCTCTCTCTCTCTTTGCTCACCCTTGCCCGATGCCCGACAACGGCGCGTGCGCCGACCCCACTGCCATCGCCGCCGCGGCACGCCCACACCCGGACCCCTCTCGTCGACCGCAGCCTCACGCGACACCACGACATGTGGACCCCACCACCTCGCCTTCCTCGTAGTGCCGTGGGACCCACCTCGCACTACCCCTCGCTCCTCCATGCATAGCAGCAACACGACAGATGCCTGCTATATTTTTACCATGTGCAAATAGCAACCCCCAGCAGCATCGTGCACCATATACACGCGGACATAGCACATCCACATTTTTGCCAACAGCTCCTCACCACTCTAACCATGCATGCAAGTTAGGCACCGTCTATTTGCATGCGGCACCGTCCATTTGCATGTCAAGAATATGTGCATGCAAAGCACCTCATTACCTGTAGCATGGAAGGTTAGGCACCGTCCATGAGCTGGACACCGCCGGCCGCCGCTCACACCATCTCATTAGCCTGTGCCTGAGCATCACAATGCATACATGCATGCAACTCATGCAAGCAGCTGCTGCCTCTTCATGCTAGATGCCGCACCCTGCCTAACTCGCCTCATCCCCCTCGCCTTGTCCTAAAGAACAACAGCACGCCATTAGTGGCAAGTGGTTGAGCGCCGGTGGCCTAGCTCCTCCCTGTCCGTCTATAAAACCCAACACACACCACACAGCTTGCCCCTCCTCCACGCGACCACGCCGAACCGTTCAGCTCCACAGCCACTCACTCGCCCGTCTTCTTCCTCCTCCCGATCGAGCGCTCTCTGTTCTTGAGCAGAGACGACCATGCTCCGTCGATCTCCCTCCTCGAGCTGCGGCAGACCGAGGTGAGTAGCTAGAGAACATCCCTAGGCCATCCTCCACCTCCCACAAGCAGTAGCCTTCCTTCCCGTTGCCTGTGCCGAGCCGCTCCCGAGCTCCAGAAGCTCGTCAATGGCGGACGTCGAGCAACGAAGACGGACACCACCCGTGCCCCTTCTTGTTTTCTCGTAACTAGCTTTGCTAGCTTGCTTTCCTCCATTCCCATGCATGTGCCTATGACACACGGCCCTGAGCAACACATGCAAGAATGCCATACACTACCAGCCAAGCACTTCACGTGCACACAATTCCCTAATCGCACTTAGCCTTTTCCGCGTGATTAAATTTCGTGCATCTGTCACGGTCACATAACAACTCCGATTCCAATGATTCTTTTTCCTAAATTCATCTAAAATCACATTCTATCTTCCATAAAAATCTCATAATTTTCTAAGCTCATTTGTATGCATGTGATTATTTATTTGTACTTGTTTGCTTATCGCGTACTTTAGCTGACGGAGTGAACGAGCCGGAGAACGAGGACGTCGAAGGCGAGTACCGCGAGTTCGGCGCCGAGGACTCGAACGACCTGCAGGAGTTTGCAGATCAGGACGCCGATGGAGGCAAGTCCAACCTATTCCCCTTTGATGCATGTTGATCCTATTTTTTTAAACACAATCTGTAGAAGCCGTTTTAAATTATATGTACAATATACGTACGAGTATTTTCGCTACTTAGTTATGACCTGATTGAATAGCCATCCTTGAAATTGATATTACGTGATAATTACCTTGTTCAAACATAGGAGCAAATAATATGTTATATTATTATTTAGTATGCTTAGGATTTGATACTCATCCAGGATACCCATCACTATGATTTTATTAAATACATTGATTTTAAAAGGAAAATGGTGTGAGTCATAAGAATGAATTATGGGTAATATGAAAGGGTTAATGAACTAGTATAGATGGTGTTTACCCACTGCGTTGATGATTCATCTCACCTAACTCAATTTTCGTGCAACTGCTCGACCCTGTATGCGGCAGGGCTTAGTCTAAATCCCTCTAGTTAATATGGCAATCACCTGGAGGCAGGTGTGCAACGGGGAACTAAGGGTTGTTGGTTACTGAGGATTTGTATGTGACATATATATATAAGCGCTGTAATTTATAATGATGTTGTTGCCTTAGTATGCCCGTGGTGAGCGCCATATTAGCTAGGAGGGTAATGGCTTTGATGGATCTGTGCTTGCACTACGGTGTTAAGTTACGGTACCCTACTTATGGCTAGTACAACCTCTGCAGAGTGTAAAATTTATTCAGATAGATGTGTCCACGGTATATGGACGAGTTATGGTTTGGTTTCACCAACTGGTTGGGTTGGGATGAGTGAGAACATGTGAGTGAGTGTGATTTTGGAAATTGGTTATCTGTCATGTGTTGTGGGAACTGAGGGTTCAGCAGCAGCACTTAAAATTGAGAACAACCTCTTTTTCATAAATACTATTGTATATGGAAAAATATATCTTTTGCAAAGGTATTTATTAAATAAACCCTGCATGTGTCAAAAGATAGCTTTATACAAATAACCCCAAGTTTTACCCTTGATATATATCCATATGCATATATTGTTATCCCATTCTGTAGGGTAAGGTTGGATTTGCTGAGTACTTTGTACTCACCCTTGCTTTGTTGAACAGAGGAAGATCCGGAGTTTGATCTGGAAGCTGCGTACGAGTAAGGTCATGTCTGCACCCAACTAAGCCTGTGGCATTGGGATCTGTCAGATGGATACGTGGAAGTTTAATTTCTGGGTCCTTTGGACCTGGGCTATGTTCTGGTGTATTATTATTATCACTTGTCTTCATTGGCCTCGTTTGGCAAGACTACTGGACTGAGACTTATCTGTTGTAATAAATGTGTTACTAGCCTCCTGGGACTAGTAATTGTATCACATTTGAGTTCCTGTTCAACGGGGACGCTTCAGGTGGTATCGGAGCCATAGTTAACCGTTGGACGCGACCTTAGACTTTCTAGACCAGTATTTTACATATAAAAGTATTTTACAAAAGTTCTTACTCTCTTCCCTCTATTTCAAAAACATTTACTCTTACCTATTCTCTCTCAGATGGCAGATGAAGGAGTTTGGACTAGCAGCTACTGCCTGAATGTCGAAGGCTTTCCCAAGCTCTTGTATGTCATCACGCAAAGATTTGGAATCAAGGATCGCCCAGAATATGAAGGCAGAGAATATGAAGAGCACAAAACTGAACGGTGCGAAGTCACCGTTTATATCAGGAAAAGTGAGGACTACCCCGATGTTGAGGGACCTTTGTGTATGACTGCAACCAGATTTCAGTATGCAGATACATACCAAGTGGTTGTTCGCAAAGCCTTGAGGTACCTGTGTCAGATGTACGAGAAGCCTATCGCTCTTACACCCATGAGGTTCTTTCCACCCTGAGATAAAGATTGTCCAGTTTGGAGGACCCGCATGGAGCTCTTGCATGGACATTATTCACTTGAGGATGACTCAGTTGCAGTATTCATGACCAGATACCTGCTTGCCCTGGATGAACAATATGATAAACAAGCCTCAGAGTTGAGGAAGTTTATCCATCGAGCAGAAGAAGCTGAGATCATGATTAGGAAACTCCATGTCCAGCTTGCGGAAGCTCAGGCTAAAGCAGCTGATGCGGAGAGTCGTGAAGCTGCCACTGCTGAAGCTTTGAAGGAAGCTAAGGATCGCCATGCCCAGGAGTTGAATGATGCGTACCTTGTCACTAGAGGCAAGAGAAGGAAGTTAGCCTTGGAGGACCCAAAACCCGTAATCCTAGAAGGGATCCCACTTCTGTCCCTAGTGGGAGGAAGGCTATGCATCATAGGACCATCAGCTCCCCCACCCATAGAAGCTCATCATGAAGCTTTGGAGTTGGAGCCTATAAAGGAAGCAGACCCTGTTCCCCTCCTCACCCAGCCACCACCAAAGGATGACGGTGATACGCCTCTTGCTCCAAAAGAAGAACCACCCATGCCGAAAGAATGACCCTTCCCAATGCCAAGGAGATGAAGCTATGAAGTTGAAGCTTAGTTTGCCCAATTCCTCCTTTTGCCTTGGGGAAGTGAAGCTTATTATTTCACTTTTGTTCACCCTAAAGGAGATGTAATCGTACCGTAGCTATGTGTTTAAAAAAATTCTCTTTCATCTATTGTTGTAAACCCCCCTATTCAAAATGTATATTTGTGATTGTTGTTTGTGCTAATAAATTGTGTGTATGTTCCCTTATGGGATAGCAAGTTTATAGCTTGCACCTTTTTCAAAATATAATGCCTTAATAAACAAAACATCACTCATTAGATCTAACCCTTATCTAATGCTTTCTTTCGCATCTCAAACAACAGGTGCCTCCTACCCGCTCCCAAGCAAGTGGCCGTACAGCTAGTAGGCAAAGTAGCCATCCAGTTGGAAGTCAAGCCAATGCGAATGCAAATACTAATGATGAAGTGAGTCAGAATGAGAACCATGGAGAAGATGACCTTCCCCATCCTCCAGCAATTGATCTTGCACAAGTCATGGCAACACAGACCTGTCTTTTGGAAGCTTTGGCACAAGGAATGAAGCGCAACAGAAACAACCATGGAGGTAGAGTCGAAGACAAAATGTCTGAGTTCATGAAGCTTAAGCCACCCACCTTTACTGGAACTGATAACCCTATGGAAGCTGATGATTGGCTTAAGGTCACTGAAAGAAAGTTGGACACAATCCACTACCATGGAAGGGATAGAGTTCTGTTAGCAACTCACCAGCTGACAGGGACTGCTCTTTCTTGGTGGGAAGCCTATAGTGGAGCTGTGGAAAATGTCAAGACTATCACTTGGGAAGAGTTTGTGGAACAATTCTGCCGTTTCCACATTCCAGATGGGATCATGAAGTTGAAGGCTGATGAATTTCGTAACTTGAAGCAAGGAAACAAAACTCTAAGTGAATACATCTTCCAGTTCACTGAGTTGTCCCGCTATGCCCCAGAGTCGGTCAACACTGATGAGAAGAAGCAGACAAAATTCATAGAAGGATTATCTTGTGAGTTGAGGACCCTTATGACCCCACAGATCTATCCAGACTTCAACACCTTGATGAACAGAACCATTCTGCCAGATGTGGCAAAGACAGAAGAAAGGAAGGAAAACAAGCGCAAGTTCTTAGAGCGCAAGGTTCAAGAAGGTGCTAGATCTCAGAGGCTGAAGACCTTTAGCCAACCAAGCCAGTGAACTCAAGCCCCAATGTGGTTTCGCTCTCCTGCCAGTGCATTTCACCAGACTCAGCCATCCTATCAGCCTAAGACAACTTATCAGAATCAAACCTATGGCAAAGCACAACAGAACAACATTGGTCAAGTCACCACCAACAACACCAAAGCTTGTTTCAACTGTCATGAGACTGGGCACTATGTTGTCAACTGTCCCTACAAGAACAGCCCAGTAGTATCTGTCCAGTCCCACACTGTTAATGGACCAAGACCTGAAGTATCTGGAGCCAACCATGTTTTTCCCCGCAACACCAACAACAATACCAACTACAACAACAATAGTCAGATGATGAAGCAGCCTCAACAATCCTTTGGTCGAGCTCGTGTCAACCATATTCATGCCCAAGATGCTCAGAATGCTTCAGGAGTGGTACTTGGTGAGTTCTTAGTCACTTCAGTACTTGCAACAGTATTATTTGATTCTGGAGCATCACATTCATTCATATCATCAAGTTTTGTTGAGAAGCATAAAATACCAACAGTACTACTAAAGTTACCCCTAGTAACCCGAACACCTGGATCTGACATTAGATGTCATCTAGGTTGTTTAAATGTAAGGATTATTTTAAGTGGGGTAGACTTCCTAGCAGACTTAGTAGTGCTCAAGTCTAAGGGAATAGATGTTATCCTTGGAATGGATTGGTTAACCCAACATAATGGAGTTATTAGTTGTGCAAACAAAGAAGTATCATTAGTTAACCATGAAGGGATTAAGGCACAGTGCCAAACCCGAGGATCTAGAGTTAACCCAATGGTCTTCAACTTGGAGGCAAAGACCATAGAAGAAGTGCCAGTAGTGGAAGAATACCCAGATGTATTCCCAGATGAGCTACCTAGAATGCCACCAGATAGGGATATAGAGTTCATCATTGATCTTATTCCTGGAACTGCTCCAATAGCCAAGAGACCCTATAGAATGGCCCTAGCAGAGTTAGCAGAACTAAAAGAACAATTAAGAGAGTTGTAACAGAAGGGTTATATCAGACCTAGTTCTTCACCTCGGGGAGCCCCAGTCTTGTTTGTGAAGAAGAAAGATGGAAGCATGAGAATGTGTGTGGATTATAGATCCCTGAATGAAGTCACCATCAAGAATAAATATCCTTTGCCAAGGATAGATGATTTGTTTGACCAGCTAAAAGGAGCCAAGTATTTCTCCAAGATTGATTTGAGATCAGGTTACCATCAGCTCAAGATCAAAGATAGTGATGTTCCTAAGACAACATTTGTGACAAGATATGGACAATATGAGTTCACAGTGATGTCCTTTGGATTAACCAATGCCCCTGCTTATTTTATGAACCTCATGAACAAGGTTTCATGGAAGAGTTAGATAAGTTTGTTGTGGTTTTCATTGATGACATACTTATCTACTCCAAGAGTGCTGAAGAACATAGACAACACTTGAGATTAGTGTTGGAAAAGCTGAGAAGACACAAGTTGTATGCCAAATTCAGCAAGTGTGAGTTTTGGCTTGAGAAAGTTGCATTCCTAGGTCATATCTTGACAGTTGAAGGAGTTGCAGTTGATCCTGAAAAGGTAGAAGCCATCTCTTATTGGCAGCAACCTACCAATGTGAGTGAAATCAGAAGTTTTCTTGGATTAGCTGGATATTATCGGAGATTTATAGAAGGATTTTCCAAGATAGCCAGGCCCATGACAGAGCTTCTCAGAAAGGATAAGAAATTTACTTGGACAGGATCATGTGAGAAGAGCTTCCAAGAGTTAAAGAAGAGACTAACAACAACACCAGTGTTAACTTTACCTGACATTCGCCAAGATTTTGTCATATATTGTGATGCATCAAGACAAGGTTTGGGATGTGTCCTCATGCAAGGAGGAAAAGTGGTTGCTTATGCATCTTGCCAGCTGAGACCACATGAGCAGAATTATCCCACCCATGATTTGGAGTTAGCAGCTGTAGTACATTCTCTCAAGATTTGGAGACTCTACCTTATTGGGAATAAGTGTGAAATCTACACCGATCACAAGAGTTTGAAGTACATCTTCACTTAGTCAGACTTGAACCTAAGACAAAGAAGATGGTTGGAATTAATTAAGGACTATGACCCTGAGATTCATTACCACCCAGGAAAGGCCAATGTGGTAGCAGATGCCTTAAGCAGAAAGACCTATAGTCAGCAGTTGGTGCCCAAGAATGCTCACCTACAAGAAGAGATAGCACAATTGAACATGCATATAGTACGTCACCCTCAGAATGGTAGTTTGAAGGTGCAACCAACTCTAGAAGAAGAAATCAAGAAGGCACAATATTAGGATAAAGACCTCATGAAGATTCATAAGCACACTGGGGAAAATAAAGCCCCATACTTCAAAGTGGATGACAAAGGAACCTTATGGTATAAAGATTGGATTTGTGTACCCAAGGAAGGAAAGTTTCGAGGATTAATCCTCGATGAAGCTCACAACTCAGCCTACTCTATCCATCCTGGTGCCACCAAGATGTACATGGACCTAAAGGAAAGATATTGGTGGAATGGCATGAAGGCAGAGGTGGCACAATTTGTTGCACAATGTGATATCTGTCAAAGAGTTAAAGCAGAACATCAGAGACCAGCAGGTTTACTTCAGCCACTACCCATCCCTATTTGGAAATGGGATGAGATAGGCATGGATTTTGTAAATGGACTACCCAAAACTCACAAAGGGAATGATTCAATATGGGTAATAGTGGACCGCCTCACCAAGGTTGCTCACTTCATACCTGTGAGTACAAAATATTGCGGTAGAGAAAAGTTGGCACAATTATATGTGGATAACATAGTCAAGTTACATGGTGTGCCAAGTAGGATTATATCTGATCGAGGCACCCAATTCACCTCAAAATTTTGGAAGAGTCTACATGAAGCCATGGGAACCAGACTAGATTTCAGTTCAGCTTATCACCCTCAGACAGATGGTCAGACTGAAAGAGTAAATCAGATCATGGAAGATATGCTAAGAGCTTGTGTGCTCACCTATGGTAAAGATTGGGAGAAAAGCCTAACTTATGCACAGTTCTCCTACAACAACAGTTACCAAGCCAGCTTAGGCATGTCACCTTTTGAAGCCCTCTATGGAAGGAAATGTAGGACACCATTAATGTGGTCAGAAGTTGGAGAACGGACTTTGCTTGGACCGGCCTTTATAAAAGATGCAGAAGACCGTGTGGCTGAGATCAGAGAAAAACTAAAAGAGGCACAATCATGCCAAAAGAGTTATTCTGATAAAAGAAGAAGGGAGTTACACTTTGCAGTTGGAGATTTTGTGTATCTAAAAGTTTGTCCAATTCGAGGCACTCGAAGATTCCAAATTAGAGGAAAACTAGCCCCTCGATATATTGGACCATACCAAGTATTGCAAATGATTGGAGCTGCAGCTTATCGTATTCAACTACCTGGAGAGATCTCAGCTATACACAATGTGTTTCATGTCTCCCAATTGAAAAAATGCCTCAGAGTGCTAGAGGAACAAATATCACTAGATACAATTGATTTACAAGATGACCTAAGATATCAAGAAGTGCCAATAAAAATTTTGGACACAGTCACCAAGAAAACTAGGTCATCAACAGTCAGAATTTGCCGTGTTCAATGGAGCAGACACACTGAAGCAGAGGCAACATGGGAAAGAGAAGATGCCCGGAGAAAGGAGTTCCCTCACCAGTTTAGGATCCAGCCGAATCTCGAGGACGAGATTCATTCTAAATTGGGTAGGTTTGTAACATCCCGAAAAATCCATAAATCAAAATCACTCGCATTAAAATTTATTTCAAAATATATTTCAAAAAATATAAATCATTTGAGCTCAATCATCTCATTCAAACTTTCATCCACCTCATATCTCTTCTGCTTCTCTCACTCTAATTATATTTCATGCACCGATGCCCCTGCATCGCCCGCCCCTCCCCCACCTCTCTCTCCCTTTGCTCGCCCTCGCCCGATACCCAACAATGGCGCGTGCGCCGACCCCACTGCCATCGCCGCCGCAGCACGCCCGCGCCCGGACCCCTCTCACCGATGGCAGCCTCACGCGACACCGCGACATGTGGACCCCACCACCTCGCCTTGCCCGTAGTGCCATGGGACCCACCTCGCACTACCCCTCGCTCCTCCATGCATAGCAGCAACACGACAGATGCCTGCTATATTTTTATCATGTGTAAATAGCAACCCCCAGCAGCATCGTATACCATATACACACGGACATAGCACATCCACATTTTTGCCAGCAGCTCCTCACCACTCTAACCATGCATGCAAGTTAGGCACCGTCTATTTGCATGCAGCATAGTCCATTTGCATGTCAAGAATATATGCATGCAAAGCACCTCGTTACCTGTGGCATGCAAGGTTAGGCACCGTCCACGAGCTGGACACCGCCGGCCGCCGCTGACACCATCTCATTAGCCTGTGCCTGAGCATCACAATGCACGCATGTATGCAACTCATGCAAGCAGCTGTTGCCTCTTCCTGCTAGATGCCGCACCCTGCCTAACTCGCCTCGTTCCCCTCGTCTTGTCCTAAAGAACAACAGCACGCCATTAGTGGCAAGTGGTTGAGCGCCAGTGGCCTAGCTCCTCCCTGTCCGTCTATAAAACCCAACACACGCCACACAGCTCGCCCCTCCTCCACGTGACCACGCCGAACCGTTCAGCTCCACAGCCACTCACTCGTCCATCTTCTTCCTCCTCCCGACCGAGCGCTCTCTGTTCTTGAGCAGAGACGACCACGCTCCGTCGATCTCCCTCCTCGAGCTACGGCAGACCGAGGTGAGTAGCTAGAGAACATCCCTAGGCCATCCTCCACCTCCCACAAGTAGTAGCTTCCCTTCCCGTTGCCTGTGCCGAGCCGCTCCCGAGCTCCAGAAGCTCGTCAATGGCGGACATCGAGCAACGAAGACGCACACCACCCGTGCCCCTTCTTGTTTTCTCGTAACTAGCTTTGCTAGCTTGCTTTCCTCTATTTTCATGCATGTGCCTATGACACACGGGCCCTGAGCAACACATGCAAGAATGCCATGCACTACCAGCCAAGCACTTCACGTGCACACAATTCCCTAATCGCACATAGCCTTTTCCGCGTGATTAAATTTCGTGCATCTGTCACGGTCACATAACAACTCTGATTCCAATGATTCTTTTTCCTAAATTCATCTAAAATCACATTTTATCTTCCATAAAAATCTCATAATTTTCTGAGCTCATTTGTATGTATGTGATTATTTGTTTGTACTTGTTTGCTTATCGCGTACTTTAGCTGACGGAGTGAACGAGCCGGAGAACGAGGACGTCAGAGGCGGGTACCGTGAGTTCGACACCGAAGACCCGAACGACCTGCATGAGTTAGCAGATCAGGACGCCGACGGAGGCAAGTCCAGCCTATTTCCCTTTGATGCATGTTGATCCTATTTTTTAAACACAATCCGTAGAAGCTGTTTTAAATTGTATGTACAATATACGTACGAGTATTTTCGCTACTTAGTTATGACCTGATTGAATAGCCATTCTTGAAATTGATATTACGTGATAATTACCTTGTTCAAACATAGGAGCAAATAATATGTTATATTATTATTTAGTATGCTTAGGATTTGATACTCATCCAGGATACCCATCACTATGATTTTATTAAATACATTGATTTTAAAAGAAAAATGGTGTGAGTCATAAGAATGAATTATGGGTAATATGAAAGGGTTAATAAACCAGTATAGATGGTGTTTATCCACTGCGTTGATGATTCATCTCACCTAACTCAATTTTCGTGCAACCACTCGACCCTGTATGCGGCAGGGCTTAGTCTAAATCCCTCTAGTTAATATGGCAATCACCTGGAGGCAGGTGTGCAACGGGGAACTAAGGGTTGTTGGTTACTGAGGATTTGTATGTGACATATATATATAAGCGCTGTAATTTATAATGATGTTGTTGCCTTAGTATGCCCGTGGTGAGCGCCATATTAGCTAGGAGGGTAATGGCTTTGATGGATCTGTGCTTGCACTATGGTGTTAAGTTACGGTACCCTACTTGTGGCTAGTACAACCTCTGCAGAGTGTAAAATTTATCGAGATAGATGTGTCCACGGTATATGGACGAGTTATGATTTAGTTTCACCAACTGGTTGAGTTGGGATGAGTGAGAACATGTGAGTGAGTGTGATTTTGGAAATTGGTTATCTGCCATGTGTTGTGGGAACTGAGGGTTCAGCAGCACTTAAAATTGAGAACAACCTCTTTTTCATAAATACTGTTGTATATGAAAAAATATGTCTTTTGCAAAGGTATTTATAAAATAAACCCTGCATGTGTCAAAAGATAGCTTTATGCAAATAACCCCAAGTTGTACCCTTGATATATATCCATATGCATATATTGTTATCCCATTCCGTAGGTAAGGTTGGATTTGCTGAGTACTTTGTACTCACCCTTGCTTTGTTGAACAGAGGAAGATCCGAAGTTTGATCCGGAAGCTGCGTATGAGTAAGGTCGTGTCTGCACCCAACTAAGCCTGTGGCATTGGGATCCGTCAGATGGATACGTGAAAGTTTAATTTCTAGGTCCTTTGGACCTGGGCTATGTTCTGGTGTATTATTATTATCACTTGTCTTCATTGCCCTCGTTTGGCAAGACTACTGGACTGAGACTTATCTGTTGTAATAAATGTGTTACTAGCCTCCTGGGACTAGTAATTGTATCACATTTGAGTTCCTGTTCAACGGGGACGCTTCAGCATGTCTGGGCACTCCCGTCGCTTCCATTCCCATCGAAGACAGAGTGCATAACCGAGAACATGCAGATCCGGAATACCAAGGCCACCCAAGTCACGAGGGGAGCACACCACCGGCCAGGCAATTTTGCATTTGCTGCCGGAGGTCGATTGCACACCGGTCCAGAGGAAGCCCCGTCGTGCTTGTCGATAGCTTCAATGGCCCACCCTGACAGTGCATAGCATATGGATACATGCACAGGGATCGCAGAGAGGGTGGAGCGTGTGAGCATGGCGCGCCCTGCTTCGTTCAGGAGGCCGGCCTTCCAAGTTGGAATCCGACCTACCACTGAGTCGACGACCGTCTGTTCCCTGGCGCGCGTGAGCTTGTTGATGAAGAGCGGCGCGCCCAGGTACTTGGTGGGGAAGTTCTCCACCCTGCAAGGGAAAGACTGGAGGGCCACTGCCATGTCCGCCTCCGAGCAGCCGATCGGTGTGAAGGTGCACTTGTCAGTGTTAGTGAGCAGGCCCGAAGCACCTGCAAAGATCTCCAGTATCCGGCGCATGTGTCCTAGGTCCTCACACGACGGGGCGAGGAAGATGACCAAGTCATCAGTGTACACCGAGGCACAGCATCGAGCAGCATCTCCAGGCAGCTGTGTGAGGAGGCCCCGGTGATTGGCTCCCGCAATCATGGCGTTTAGGACCTCCATGACAATGACGAAGAGGAGCGGTGAGAGCGGATCACCTTGTCGAAGACCACGTGCATAGCATATACGCTGGCCCAGACGCCCATTGACGAGCACGCGTGTGCTGGCTGTGCGCAACATGGCTGCGACCCACTCCCTCCATCTTGCCGGGAACCCCAGATGCTCCAAAACCTCCAACAGGAAAGGCCAGGCAACCGTATCGAAAGCCTTCGCGATATCGATCTCGAGGAGCAACGCCGGGAACCGGTTAGCGTGTAGGTAGCGGCAGGTGAGCTGTACGGAGTGGAAATTATCATGGATGCTCCGTCCTTGGATGAAGGCCGTCTGATTCCACTTTACTAACTCATTCATCTTTGGCGCAAGACGCATTGCCAATCCCTTCGCAAACAGCTCCCCGATGAAGTAGGTGAGGCTTATAGGCTGTAGTCACGCATCCCCTCCGGCGCCTGGTTCTTTGGAAGTAGGACCATAATGGCCGTGTTGTCGTCGTGAAAGCTGCGGAAGTCCAGCTCCCATAACCCCTGAAATGCGCGCAGCACATCCGAGGCGACGGTCTCCCAAACCGCCTTGTAGAAAGCCCCCGTGAACCGTGGGGCCAACGTCTTTGCCACAAATTATGCTATCAGTTACTTTGTCAAAATCTTTGCCATACTTTAGCAAGACAAAGAATCTTACTTTATGAGTGAGAGAGCCAATGATAGGTACATGACCTAATTTATATAGTTAGCTATAAATGGAATATCATGCCTAAAGATGACTTTGGCGAAGAGACACTCCAACAAATAATTTATTCTAACTGTCTTGAAATATGAGATATATTCAAGCGATTTTAAGAGAAAATAAAGAGCTTGGTAAATGATGTGATGAGTCTTTACCTAGATCGACCGGGTCCATAGGATGCACTGCAACCGTGGGGCCAACATGAACAAAAGAAATTCTCAATCTTAGCATCAATCACGCAGAAGGTGGTATATTTTTCATGCACTCATTATACACATTGCATTGTACCCATCCATAGTCAAATGGTCCTCTATGATCCTGCACACTAGCAGAATCTGGAATTACGTACCTTGAGGGCCTAGGATCATTTCCTTCATGGTTTCCTCCAAGAGCTTCGAGGCATTAGGGGGGGGGGGCGTGTGCCGGCCCCTGGCTGATCTGTGGAGACTTCAACACCATCTACAAGGCCTCCGACAAGAACAACGGGCGTCTTCATCGTGGCCAGATGAGACAATTCCGTACGATGATCGATGACCTACTCCTTGAAGACATCTACCTCCATGGCCGCCTGTTCACGTGGTCAAACAGAAGGGAACAGCCCACCCCTCGAGCGTTTGGATCGGGCTTTGTGCACAACCGATTGGCTTGATTGTTATCCCAATCACCACTTACGCTGCCTCTCGTCTGACTCCTCCGATCACGCACCATTGTTGCTGGTGCTGTGCACTGACTTATGGTCTACGCCTCGCTTCTCTTTCGAGCAGTGCTGGACCAAGCTTCCTGGCTTCGAGGAGGTTGTCCGAGATGCATGGGGTGGTCGGAACTGGGACCTTGATCCATGCAGAGCGATTGATCAAAAACTCAGGCACCTGGCCAGGGCACTTAAGAGCTGGCGGCAATCGAGTGTGTGCAATGTACGGCTGCAACTTGCTGCTGCCCGGGCACTGGTGTACGAGTTTGATACTACTCAGGAATCCAGACAGCTCTCGCAGGAGGAACTACAATGGCACGCCGAGCTCAAGGCCAACATTGTTGGTCTCGCATTGCTGTGTCGCACCATGGCCAGGCAGCGTGCCCGTACTCGCTATCTCCGGGAAGGGGACGCATGCACTCGCTTCTTCCACCTACAAGCATGCCATTGGCGCTGCAAGAACTGCATGCTGACCATCAACCGCAACGGCCAGACTTTCACTGAGGAAGAGACAAAGGCCGGCATCGTCTACTCTTACTACCACGGCCTCCTCGGGACACACTTTAGGCGTCTACATCGGATTGATCTGTCCAGGTTGCCACTCCCACAGCTAGACCTTTCCGAGCTGGCCACTCCGTTCTCCGTAGAAGAGCTCCTGGCCATCGTGCACGACACGCCTTCAGACCGCACGCCAGGACCGGATGGCTTCACCGGAGGCTTCTTCAAGGCTACCTGGGGAGTGATTGCAGAAGATGTGCTGCGGGTGTTTCAGGCGCTGTGGCACCTTGACTTTCGTAGCTTCCATGATGTTAACAACGCCAACATGGTACTGCTACACAAGACGCAATCGCCGAAAGGACTCAAGGACTACCGGCCGATCAGCTTGATTCACTCGGTAGGCAAGCTATTTGCCAAGGGGCTGGCAATGAGACTCATGCCCCGGATGAAGGAACTCATCAGCGGGAGGCACATTCACAACAATTTTCGCGCCGTGCAGTTGACCACCAGGTTCCTTCATGCCAGGAAATTTCGGGTCGTCATCCTCAAGGTGGATCTTGCGAAGGCCTTCGACTCTGTAGCCTAGCCTTTTCTCCTTGAGGTGCTGGCGCAATGGGGTTCCCGGATCGATGGTTAGAGTGGATATCCGCCATGCTCCGCTTGGCAAGCACAAGGGTGCTCGTCAATGGCCGCCCAGGACAGCGTATTTGCCATGCTCGTGGTCTTCGGCAGGGGGCCCCCTTTCCCCACTGTTGTTCGTCATTGTGATGGAGGTCCTCATCATGATGCTCTCCGAGGCATATCGCAGGGGGATGCTAACTCCGCTGCCTGGTGAAGTTGCAGGGTGCCGGGCGTCTGTCTACGCTGATAACCTTGTCATCTTCCTGGCACCGTGCGCCCGAGATGCAACCTGCGTTCGCAGCATTCTGGAGCTGTTCGCTGGGGCATCTGGATTGCAAATCAACGTTGACAAATGCACCATCACCCCCATCCGATGCGACGTCGAGGACCTTGCCCCGATGCTGCAGGCCTTCACCTGCAGAGTCGAGGAATTTCCCATGAAGTACCTGGGGGTGCCCTTGTCAATCTCCAGGATACCACGCGACAGATAACAGGCGCTGGTTGACTCGGTGGCGGTGCGCATCCTGACCTTGAAGGCGGGTCTGCTGAACGCGGCCGGCCGGAACACCCTCACGTGCACCGCACTCTCGGCCATCCCTGTCCATCCGTCCATCTGCTGCGCGCTGTCTCCATGGGCAATCAGCGCTATCGACAAGTCCAGGCACGCATTCCTCTGGGCAGGTTCGGCCACGGTTCAGGGCGGCCAGTGCAAGGTTGCCTGGCCCGTGGTGTGCTCACCGCGGGATCTGGGAGGACTCGGCTTTCTCGACCTGCATGCCCTGGGAATGGGCCTCAGGCTACGCTAGGAATGGTCACGGAGGAGCAACCCGGATGCAGCCACCTCTCGGCTGCCTGCTAAGATCGAGTGTCTGGTCAGGGAAATGTTCAGTGCCTCCACCGACTTCGTCGTGGGCAATGGTGGCCGGAATCATTTTTGGACCGACTCCTGGCTGCCTGTTGGGAGGCTCTCTTTGCTCGCACTGGATGTGTTTTGCGCGGTGCCACCGTGGTTCAGGCAGCGATCGGTCAGGGAAGCCATGCACGACCAACAATGGGCTTGGGATGTTGTTGCTGGCTCCACCGCTGCCTTCATTGCCCAGTGCGTGTGTGGACCCTCTTAGAAGACATGCACCTGGACAGCCAAGACCAAGACTGGATGAAGTGGAAATGGACAGCCGACGGAAACTGCTCCAGCGCATCGGCCTACAACGCCTTCTTCGTGGGAAGAACACCGATGCGTGGTGCCAAGGAGCTCTGGGCGGCGTCTGCGCCCCCGAAGGTCAAGCTCTTCTCCTGGTTGGCGCTGCATGGACGGCTGTGGACTGCAGAGCGCCGGAAACGGCATGGTCTCCAGCAAGAAGACGACTGCGTACTTTGCCTGCCGGAGCCTGAACACTACGACCACTTGCTGTTGTCCTGTGTCTTCACTCGGGAGCTCTGGCACCGCTTGCTGGCGAGGGTGGGAGCTGTGCAACTAGCTCCTTCAAGCGATGAGCGGCTCTGTGATTGGTGGCTGGGCACCAGGGCGCGCCTGCCGGCAGATTCCGGCGAGGATTCGACTCCCTAGTCCTTCTTGTCACTCGAATGGTTTGGAAAGAATGGAATCGAAGGACCTTCGACGCGGTCTACAACAACATAGAAGAGGTCCTGCTGAACATTCTAGCGGAGGCTGACGAGTGGGTGGCGTCCGGATTCAGGGCGCTGGCGCCATTCATTTTAGCGTAGGGCTGCTGCATTTGCTGCTCTCAGAAGTACAATAGTTTTCAGCTAGGTACAACTCCCTAAGCTCCGTCGTTTATAGCTGGCGCCTTGTGTAAGTGCGTCGTCCAATGTTTCCTCGGCAGCTTGCCATAGGATGCGTTGGAGTGTAAACAAACTTTAACTTCGCTTAATGAGACACGTGCAAATGCACGATTTCAAAAAAAAAAAAGATTGTTTCCTTCACGGTTTAAGCTCTTTTCTCGTTGTTTCTTTTGGCACTCAGAAGACAATTTGGGATTGTGGTAGTGGTATGCATCCAACTTCCGTAAGCAGTACATCCTCAGCTGCTGAAACATATAGCAACCTCAAAGCACATCAAACCATGTCACTTATGGCCACTTTTGGGAAGTAAGGTTCATTTTGATGAAGTTAGCACGTACTAAGTAACATGTATGATGATGTTGCTTATATTCACTAATGTGATTAGCACCCTATCAACGTTGTAGTTGATTTTCCATAACTAGGGCGATGAAGACTGTGTCAGAATCCTAAAGCAATGCAAAGAAGCTATTTCTACCTGGAAGCCAAAGGCGAAGGTGATAATCATTGATACGGTAATAGGCTCGGCATCCAAAAAGATATTTGAAGAAGCTCAACTTTTGATGGGCCTAAATATGATGGTGCTAGTGCCGGGCAAGGAGAGAGACCAAGAAAAGTGGAGTAAGATATTTATGCATGCAGGGTTTACTAAATACAAGATCAGTCCAATCTTAGAGCCTCGTTCACTCATTGAGGTCTATCCATAGATCAACAGTCCACGATACCCACAACCAAACCTAAAGAAGAGTCAATGTCATCGTCATTATTATGCAGGTTGATTTGCATGTACTAAAGTTGTTGTGGTTATCACTATCATCACGTGGCTTAGTCCGAAACAAGTTAAGTCGTCCTAAGTTGAAGTTGATGACTTTGTCAATCTCAACATATGTCTGTAATAAGGAACAGCCATATGCATTGGCCGATGTAGAAGCTGGGTTATTAATATATTCTCTTCTCTAAAACATATTCCTGTGTAATCTAAAAACTTAGAATTATTAAAACATATTTATACATCGACTAAATGTTTTTGAAATTAAATCTGTCATTTTCCGATCCATCTCTAAAATTTTATTTGCAACTTTTAAAAGCTTAGAGACATTTTCTATGGTTTAAAAATCTTATCAAATATTTACTATATTTTTAAATTAAAAAGAAAAATAAAACCTACTTTAAAGCTAGACTAAATCCGTGCAAGGAGGTAATCTGAACGGTTCTGATGTCTGATTTCATAGTTCAAAACTGAAAATCAAACTAGAGCTGTAGAGCAATAGTGAATAAGAAAAAATGGATTTCGTTTTTCATTTTTTTTTTGTATTATGTAAAAACAAAAGAACCAGGGAATTCTGTGCTTCCGCTATTTGGGCTTGCTGGGCCGTGTGACCTTCCGGAAAAAAAAAAAGTATGCGCGTGAGTAGGCAACGGAAAGTACTGGCTCACGCCACGGTTCCTCGCCGGCGGCAACAGCACTGGGCGACCGGCGGCGACCTGGCTAAGGTCTTCATCTGCCTTTCACCAGAGACGCTAATCGACTAGGTACGCCTCTTTCCGCGCACACCCACACCGCCGCCCGCCGCCCCCCAATCCCAACCCAACCCCAGAAAAACTAGCATATGCATCATTAGGATCTGAATATCTGACCCAGCTAGGATCAAGTAACTTCGATTTGTGGTAAAAGAAATCATCGTGTATACTGGATCCGCCCCTGCTCGCCGGGACTTGCGATTCTAGCCGGCGGCAACGTGCTGGTGCCTGCTCCGTGCTGCTCATGTTGCTGGGCTATTGCAAACATTTCAGCTTTGCTGTTTGCATCTGTCACCAACGAGGTTCCCACGCTCTAAAATTCTCGCCCTACTTGGTAAATAACAGATTTATCCACCAATTAGACGGATACAGCAATTCTTCGCTTCACTCAGTTTTAGTGCGCGGCTACTGTAATCGGTGTGCTAATGGATGGCAGGATGGTCCCGATGCTTGGTCCTAGCGAGGTGACTGTGTTAACCACCAATCTGAAGAAGCAGTTTGAACTCATTTCAGGTTTAGAGGTGCATCATGTCTTCAGGGGAGCTGAGGACTAACTTTCCAGATTTGGCGGTGGGTTCGCCAGCCTTGACAGAGGGCCAAACTAATTCTTCAGGTGACTTGTCATCCGAGGGGGAGCAGCTGCAAGTAACTTGTTTCACAGAGGACCTTCATGATGTCACACTTCATTTTCAGATAGTGAGGTTCGCTAAACAGGTAAATAAGGTTTCTTGGCTGCAATCAAAGTACTCAAACCGAAAGTTGTTCAAATTCATGATGTGTCCTGAATTCATTGCAATATTAGTAATTGCTTATGCTACTTCTAGTGATGGACTTCAATTTTGTTCATTGTTATGATCAAGTTTGCTTATGTCTGTCCTTTCATTCAGTAAAATCAAGTTACTAGGAAGTAAGTTGTGACCTGATAACATTTACTTTTAACATTTGGCCACTCCATCTTGTCTTCATGACCTATGATAGTTCACATACTGTTCCATAATCTGATTAGCGCTGATCAGGTAGGTTGACAAATCATAAAACTATGTAATAAATCGAGACCCTACTGGTTTAAAATTTGGAACAGAGTTAACTTACTCTGCTCACACACACAATTCTATTGGACCAAACTATACAGCCAAGCGCAGCATGAAAAAGAAAAGAAAAAGTATTTATGGGTAAGCCAGAGAAACCCTTCACCTGGAAGAACAGTGCTTGTGCTATTACTTTGCTGTATTGTTCACTTGCTCTATGTGTTAGTTATGTGGGTAAAAAGAATGGGCTCAACCTGATATCTACCAAGATTCTTTTAGAAACAAAACAAAATTTTGGCCCTGAAGTTATAGTCATATCATGTTTGTCTCTTCATATAACATGAAAACAATGCCACTTTTAAGTATTTGGCTGTTCCACTGTCTCACTGTCAGCAAAGCTTGAAGTGTTTATTTGTCGGTCATGGTTATGGCTGGACTTCAATTTTGTTAGCTTATGGCTGTGTGTTTCCATTCAGTAAGACAAGGTTACTAGAATGTCATGGCACGTCTATCTTGCCCTCATGATCTATGGTTGTTCACATACTGTTCACAGCACAATTGGCACTGAATATGTAGGCTGAAGAATCAGAAAACTATGTAGTAAATCAAGATCCTTCTGGTTTAGTATGGAACAACATTTTCTTAGGCCTTGTACAGAGCTGGGCACTTATGGACAGTTATCAGCAGTTAAATGGTTTGTTTGCCATGGTGGAGTCCAAAGCGGGGGTCTTGGGGCGCTTAAAATAGGAATCGGCGCTCCTTGAGGCGGCGATGCCGGGACCGGCGCCTCGAGTGATCCTGCTGCGAGCTCACTACTAGATATCTGCATGCGAAGTAACGACCGGAACAGAAGCGCCTTAAAATATTTTTTGCGTTGTAGGTTCAAGCTCATAGAGGGACGCTTAATTACAAAGTATTTTCTCCCTCTGTCTAAGCGCCTTTTACACTTTACATGGCCTTAGTCTGTTCACCACAACTCTACTGGGACAATCCATACAGCCAAGCTAACATGAAAAGGAAAATAAAAATTTATAGGTAAGATAGAAAAACCCGTTCACCTGGAAGAAAGTGTACTAATTGCAGCCTTGTTATGGTATTGTTTAGCCATCCGGTAAAAGAAAGGTGTTTTACCTTATGTCTATCAAGTTTTTTTTAGAAAAGCAATTAAATTTGCACCCTGATGATACAATCATTCCTGTATGTCTCTATAATGACATGAAATTATGTCACTTTTAAGTGTTCTGATTTCCACATTGTCTGTGAGTAAAGCTTGAACTGTTTATTTATCAGTCATGGTTATGACATGAAACATGCTCTATGTCACTTACAATACAAAGACTAAAATCTGTCAAGACAAAACTTGATTTGCTGCTATACTCCCTACATTTGCCGCACTTAAATGTTATTTGTTTGAATCCTCTTGGCCTGTTTGCAATGATATTTTGGATGTATATTTGTCTGAATGCTCTCAACATGTTTGCAATGTGGTATCTCTCATGCTTAAATTGGTGTATATAGAATCTTTATGTGAGTGATCACATCTGAGTTTTTCTTTTTTATGCTTTTTGATGTAGATCTATGTGTGGGTTGGATGCAATACAACAAAGTTTGGCCATTTATATGCTGCTGCAACCACTAGGCCGGTAAGCGGTAATTGCTTTATTCTTAGAAGGATGATGTTTAATTATTCCATTTTGTCATCTTTGCGGTGTTGCCTGATGAAAACTGATATTTTGTTATTTTCACTATGCGGCCTTCTCGTGGCCCTTGCAGGATAACAGAGTGAGTGTCACCTCTGTACTAGGTGGAACATCTGATAACACCGGATCTAGCATGGCCCGCCGTCTAGGTACTGTTTCTGTTGGCAGTTGCAGAAACGAATTGTCCTGCACTCATGGTAGCTTGTAGTAACAGAATTACAGAAAAGCTTGCTCTTCCACATGTTTCAGTGCTGAAGACTGGTCTTAACATAGTCCTGGCATGCAACATCCCAAAAGACAGCCCCATGCTCGAGGTACCCACAGCCACAGGCGGGCTCTATCTTTGCACAACAATCCTCTGATGTTGTGTATCTGATGCTCACTGGTGTTGTGTATCTGATGCTCACTGGTTCATGGTTTCAGGCTGCTGCGGAGAGGAAGCTGGTGGAGAAGCTGAAAGGTTTGGGTTATGTCAGAACCACAGCTGATAAGGCTAGCACTTCCACTGCACATTGATGCGCTGTTTGATGTAGTGACTAGTGAGTGAGCATTTTGGTCAAAGTGTAGTTTCATCGTTAGACGCAGGAGGAACGCTTTGTGATTTTTGTTGGGCTCAATTGGTCGGGCTGGGAATTATTCTGTAGGGCTCGTGCGCAACGCTGACCTGCGATTTACGTGGATGCTGAGACTGGAATGGATGGAACATGTACGGTTGTAACACCTTAGAAATGCAGACTGTTCGGTGATTTGCTACCTTGAGATCCTGAGATGAACATGAGTATTGGTATTCATATAATTCAAATAGCTAGTACCAAAACTGAAGCATAGCCGACCAGGTCCACTGTGCAGGGCCTGAGAATCGCCCAACAGACGATCCGGAGAGTAAGACCCTGTTTGCTTCACTTAATAGCCCCTAAATTTAATTTTATTTAGTAGCTTTTCATCCAAACACCTCTACTAAGTAAAAGACTAATAGCTTTGGAGCTAAGTGACTAAAGTTTGATAGGAACTTTTAGGAACTACTAGGTGAACAAAACACCCCGTAAGCATAGATTGCCTGGCTCACCGTGTGTTGCCTTCAAGTTCGAGCTAATCTAATATTAATGTATATTTATATGTATTTTTTAGTACCATGTCAATTGTGTGCGAGATCATATTATTAACTAGGTGTCGAGGTTTTTATGACCTAGTTATATAAAAAAAGAGGTTTTCATGACCTAAAAACTAGGTACCAAGATTTTCACGCACACGAAAAAGGCACCTATAGATTATATTGAACCATGTGTTAAGGTGTTTATGACATCTAAATAACATTATTTATTTGTTAGGTTTCTTTTGGTGAAACCTGTCCATCCATGTTTAAGTTCTTGACTTGGCATGAGTGCTCGTATTTTACTTGATTTATTCTAAGATTTAATGGTGCTATGCTTACAATGGTAGATACATTTACGTCTGAAGCGCCTATGAGTGTGCGTACGTGTGTTCATAGTGGTGAGTGTGCGTGCGTTGTGGGCACGTTGTACTATGTAATTCTTAAAACAACATTATTTATTTGGCATGTTTAGATAAAGCTCAATAATTCAGCACCACAACTGCTTTTGAAGATTGAAGAAAATTATGCAAATGGTGGCATTAGTGGTTATGATAAATCCATTTCATGTCTTGCATAAGTCCAATACTATGTCTACTGCAGTCTATGGAATGAATATATCTTTAAAGATATATATAAATCCTTTGGTTGTTGGAACACTGTCAAACTAATAGAGATACTAGGATCTTAGGGAAAAAACATATAAGTTACTCCTAATAATTAAGAACCTTCCGAGTGGAAACAAGACTACTAAGAACCTTCCTAGTGCAAACATAATGACAGTGCACGACCTAAGAATTATCAAAGTTCCCTGAAACACTGCTTATAACTTTGAAAATTTCAAGCATGACAATCCCAGGTAAGAACTTAAAAACTACTTATAACTTTGAAAAAATCATGCATGGCAAGCCCAAGGAGAAATTAGAGAGAGCAGATAGGCGTTAAAGTGGTATGGATAATCCTCCGCTCTGATCTGCTTATAATCCGAATTTTAAGGATAGGGAAGTGTTTCAAATATCCGCACGAATGGGGATAATCCTAACCCGATTATTTGTGGATGTAGTGTAAGATATGGGATAAGCAACATTAGACGTATATGGATTATCGAATAATTTAACACGGATTATCCCACACTTATAATAGGATATCCGAATATTTTAAAGAGCTCAAGCAGCACAACCAGTTATATATACTAATTTAAATATCTTTACACAGAATAACATGAATGGTTGCCCACAAACAAAGCTTATGGTAAAGTTTTGTTTAATTAGGAATGATTATTTCTTTTATATTCTTGTTTTATAGTCATAAATTGAAATTGAGAACTTGTACTAATTTGTGATATCTTAAATGGAAGTTGTAGATTGATGGTGATTGTTTCGTGTTGCATTGCCTCTATTACTTTGGTTAATGAATGTTTATCATCATAAAATAACAAACACATAAGCACATATTATCCGATTTTGAAAAGTTTGCTTCCGCTCCGACACCCCTCCGAATCCGTACCATTTCTGACATCCTAAAAAACTATAGTTGCATCTGGATCCGTAAAATATCCGATCCAATCCGAATCCGATGAAAAAAGATAGATTAGAATATGGGACGTCATTATCTCCACCGATCCGATCCGTTTTCATCCCTAAGAACATAGAAATAGGAAGAGAAATAGAGTATGGTAATGAATGATGAACTATTAGAAAAGTAGAAATGTGACAAGTGGTTGCCCACAGTCCCCACTTATCTTATTCCTAAAAACTTGGTAGAAATATGAGCAAAGGGTATATGATATTTCATTCAGCGATTTCCACTTTTAGTTGGGACGATCATGCAACAGTACTGACCTTTGACTAGTGATACAATATATTATAGTTGAGGAGTTTTTTTAGGAAGTGCTTTGAAAGAATTTCAATGATGAGCTCAACTACTTGTTGCATTTATCTATGACACTGTAGTGTGAAAAATAAAAGAATCATTGTAGGTTGGTCAATCTCGTTAGATCCACAACCAGTACATTAATACATATTTTTTCAGATGAAATGTGCCCTTTTCAGGTGTTGTGAAAAACTTAGCACATGAAACTAGTACACTATTTGTCCTACTACATATGCTAGTATTTTTATACCTTTTTAGAGCTAGATTTTGATGCATGTAATCCATCTTAATCCAAAATTATAATGATAGTGTTACTAAGATCACTATCAACCGCTGAGTTTGAAATTGACATATGAAATTAAAGCAAAAAAAGAGTATAAATATGACTATCATCTCAAACTAATTAAAAAATCTCTATATTACATCATTTGAGGAGAGCAAATACTCCCGATTATCAAAAGTCTTCTAGTTGTAAAAATTAAAAGAATGCACGATCTGAAAAAATAATCAAAGTTCCATTGAGAATTGTGCTTATAACTATGCCAAATTCAAGCATGTTAAGCCCAATCCAACATTTTGGTCACCTACATATTGTAAGTATTGGGTTTGTGAGAAGACCAGCAAGGATTAACCTCTAATGCCAAGACACACGATTGCACACCACTAATTGGTTGTCATGGAGGAGTGTTGTCTAATCAACAAAAAATGAGAGCAGAAGCTAAAACAAGTGGTTGGAAAAAGGTTCTCCTCGACCTTCCGTCTCTATCCCTTTTATAGGGAAGGTGGAGGAGATGTTATCATTATTCCTCTTGATGGTGCTTGTATTGCAAATAAGCCACTAGGGACTACAAATGGGCCACTAATGGCAGAGGAGGCCGCATCGAGATATGAGACATGTTTCAAGCATACATTTCAAATGTTTCAAATATTTTAGAGATATGTTACAAGTGTTGCATATATTGCAATGGTTGTACACATGTTGCAAGTGTTTGTCCCAAATTTTTCATGTCTTTTCCAAATGTACGTTGTGAGTGTGTTTATCTAGATTTTGCATATGTTTCACACATGTTTTACGTGTTTTATCAAGATGTTATGTATGTTTGCATTGTTTTTCAAGTGTTTTTTAGGTATTTTCAGATGCATGCTTTAAGTCAATCATTTTTCTATGTTGCAAGTGCTGTATTTGGATGTTTCAAAAGTAGATCAAGTGTTGAATATGAGATGCGTGTGGGAAGCAGGATGGGGCACGAGCAGCCCCCATGCAAGCAGCATGGGCCCCCTTGTGGGCACAGGTGATGCAGAGCGGTGCGGGCCAACATGTGTGAAAGCATCTAGGCCCCTTGATGTGGCTTTCGATGATTGATGACAATATGAATTATCATGACTAATGTGTGTTTTGCAGAAACCGTAGAATGTTAGGTCATGGTAATGACAATCCAGGCAATATGGTCTACATGCCCCTGTCGATGGAAATCGTTCGGTTTTTAAAGGATGGACGACAAGGCCAAGGATGGTTAGTTCTGATCGTCGATGATGTTGAGAGACGTCGGATTAGTCGTTAGGACTTTGTGTTTTATTTTGGTCCTACTATTAAGGGGGATGCAAACGGGTAGCTTGACCTAGGTGAGTCTAATGGTTTAGGTGTGGTGCACACTTTTCAAAGTTAGCACTAGAAAGCTGCAAAAAGGCCCTAAGATTGATTGGATTTGAAGCCGTTCACAAAGGATTTCAATTGGAAGTGAAACAGCCTTCAATACACTGCGTCAGATGCTGGTTCAGTGAGCGTCGAACGCTGAAGTTAGCGTCTGACCAGGCACAGGCATGCGTAGCCAGGCGACAGTGAGTCGGACGCGCCAGCCGTGGTGCGTTGGACGCGTTCAGAACTGGCACTCAGGACTTGAACGTATCAGACGCGCCAGACGAGCTTCGGGTGCTACACAGAGAGCATTGGGGTGTGGCCTGATCGTCGGATGCGTTCGACCCCCCCCCAAAATGCTGACTTGGACTATAACGGTTGGATTTTGGACTTGGCTCTATAAATACAACCCCTGCTCATCCATATTAGCTCTCTTGCTCATTCGCTCAGCTGAGGCATATATTTGAGTATAAGGGAGTGCAAGAGCCTAAGTAAGGCGCTAGAGATTTGAGAATCCAAGATTGAAACCCTCATTAGTGCACAGGGAGTAGCAAGTGTGCATCCATCTTTCTCATTAGGCTTTGCGAGGTCAAGTGAGAGTTTGTGCTTGTTACTCTTGGTGATCGCCATCACTTAGATGGATTGGTGGTAATTGGGAGCTTGGTGATCATCTGGCGGAGCTTGTGGATGACCCAACTCATGATGTGAGCGGCTCTTGGCGATTCAACGCGTCGGAGTGACGAAGAATCAGTTGCCAAAGAGCACTTGGCCAAAGGGGGAGCTATATCCTTGCGCGGGTGCTCCAACGAGGAGTAGTGGGGAGTGGCGACTCTCTGATACCTCAAAAAAACATCATCGTGTTCCTTGCTCCTTTACTTTCTACATTTACTTTATAGCATTTACATTCTTGCAATTTTAATTTCAAGAATTGCCATGCTAGAATAGGATTGAAACTTAGGGTGCAAAACTTTTTAACAGTAAAATCTTTAGGAACACACTTAGGCACCGAGAGGTGAATATGAGCTAGTAGGTTTTAATTCCGCATGAAATTTTAGAATTAGCCAAATTTAACCCCCACTTGGACATCTTGATCCTTTCAATGTGACGGGAGAAAATGGACAAGAGTTGCAGACATCTAGATGCTAGAAGCGCAGAAAATAAAAAATAAACGTGTTCATTAGGTTAGGTGATAATATAGTGGACGAGCTACTTCTTTCTTTTTTTTACATAAATATTTATTGAAAAATAATATACTTGTCGTTACCCAGGAAATGGGTACCCCAAACCCTTGGTTTACCGGACTAAACCCCGCAAAATCCGTAACACGAACCCTCCAGTGACCTCCCACGTTAACGTTCGAAGGCCCGCAGGCTAAGGCATATTGGGCTGACCCACGAACGGGCTACGACGGCCCAAAGCCAAAGCCTGCTCGAGGGGCTACCGCGCGGACTGGGACTGTACACTCGAGGGTACAACTCGGGTGACCCCTCGAGGACAAAACTTCGCCCGGCGAATGAGCCTGCCCTCGAGGACGGAACTTCGTTCGCGCGAATGGGCAGTCCTTGAGGACAGTGCACCCCTCGGCTGCCGACTCTCCCGTACGGTTCTGGGCGCATTTAATGCGTTTTACCTACCCCCGCCTAACCGTATGGCCACAGTTACGGCAACAGTTGTGGGTGTGGCGGTCAAATCTTGCTTTTACCGCCCATGCCCTGGAATCCCGCGGGTCGTACTTCGCTTTTGCGCCATGCCGAGCACTGTGTCCCGTCCAGCACCCCCTCGAGACGCACAAATCAGCACGTTCCCCGCATTTCCTGGGGTTCGACCTCATCCGGTGAGGCTCGACCCTCTCGACTCGAGCCAGATCCTCGACCATCGCCCCTTGACTTCGTCGGATGAACCCTCGAGAGGGACTCCAACGACTCCGGGCTGCACTTCAACAACTCCCGACGCGACGACTGCAGAACCTCCCATGCCGACGTACATCTCTACAGCAGCACCGATGTGATCGGCCTCAACGTCATACGTCACCAGCCGTGTGAACTCTAAATATATGTACTCCTGTGCCCCTCCTTCACCTATAAAAGGAGGTGCCAGGACGTTGCCAAAAGAAAAAAGGAGAACGGACGAGAGGATCTAGAGCATAGAAACGCTAAAGCTTTAGATCACAAAATAATACCGTGAGACAGTGTAAAGTAGAGAGCTAGGCGCCCGAAACGCCCAAGCTCCAGCTCACGCTCCTCACACCTGCTTGTATTTTCCCCTGTACTAGCACTTCAGTGCAAGATAACACGAACTATCCTCCCCCCCGCTAGACGTAGGGCCTTCTTTGCCCGAACCAGGATAAATCGCCGTGTCCTTCTTGCATTACCCGCCGGATTAAGGGAGCACGCAATTACGAACATTACTCGTTGGTGTTAACCAATGGGGGTCAAAACACCGACGGTTAGTTGGCGTGCCAGGTAGGGGAACCGCGTGTCACTAACGATTTCCCGCCATTTTTCCGGATGGGCGACTTTGTTTCACCACTTCCACGCGCTACGGTGATCTGGTTTGGGAGCCTGGAGTTCATGTCCCTCGGCCAGGGCTATGACATGACCCTGCTCTCGATCAGTAACCCAAATGGAGGTCGCGGTACGCTCCCACGCTCATGGGGGGCCACTCGCCGGTCTCACCACCATGCTGCCACATCCAGAAGGAGGCACGATCGACACCGTCATCACCATCAACCTAAGTCGAGGATGGTTCCCGCCACTTTCTCCTCGCCCCTGATCGAAGATGAGGAACCCCTTGTTGGGGGATTGTCTGACCCGAGTTCAGAGGTAGAGGGCAAACCGGCAGGACCCCACCACAACCCCGACTCCACCTTTGCAGTACGCTCATCAAGGGAGCGCGACGAAGTCCCCGCTCGATCGAGCCGGCTTCCGCACGAGCTGTTCGAGCGTCGTCGACGGCCTTCGTTCGACTTCAACAATCCCGCGATGACGATCTTGACAGTGACCCACTCCAACATGAGCACATTGGAGGACCACCCAGGCGCCCTTCTCCGTGCAATGACAGACATGGGGACTGTCACACCAGCCTCCGAGGGCTTGGCCTTCGCGAGAGCACCCAGCCCCCGGAGGTACGCCGTCAGCACACTCCGACGGCAGCTGCAGGAAGAGGCGCGGGGACAATTCCCTATTTTCTGCTGCGGCGACCCCGACTCTGACTCTGATCATTGGGATCCTACCCGCGAGTGCCTCCACATCGATGGTGATGTCGACTCCGATCAGGACACCATCGATCCAGCAACCAGGGCAGCTACCGCTGTGGCGGGAGGTGCTCCCCCCAGAGCAGAGGACCAACAACCAGACGCACCCCAAGAGGCGTGCCCCGTCCTGGCGAGTAGGACGCACAGCTGGCACAAATTCGGGAGTTGCAGGCGAAGCTCGCCGACGAGCAGGAACGATTGCGCCTGCTCGAGCTAACCCTCGAGCAAGAGCGGCGACCGCCCGACGATAGAGCCCGAGCCAGGGCCCGAGAGGTCAACCGGCAGATCAACGAGGCTGGGGCACCCGAGCAACCCGCCAACCATTATCCCCGAGCGAGCCAGAACATTGTCGCGGCGGCTATGCTCCTTCGCAATATGACCGCGCCATCCAACTCGCAAGCCCGGCGGATACAACGCGACATCGAGGATCTCCTCCAAGTTGCTGCTGTTCAGCAAGCCGAGAGCTTAGCCTCGAGGGTCGAGGGGCAGCCTCCGAACCTCATGTCGAGCCCTCCCGGCCCGAAAGGGAGAGCTTGGTCGATCAGGGGACGGCCCCTGACCGAAGAAGAAGCCGGCCCGAGAACATATCAACGATGACCACGCTCCCCACGACGCGCGCCTTGACATCGTCGAGAACCGCAGACGCAAGCACGGGGATGCCGAGGATCGAGGGTACAACACCCATCGTGGAGGGCGTTACGACAGCGACGAAGACCGACGGGCCCCGGAGCCACCGGGTCCCTGAGTCTTTAGCAGGACGATCCACTGCACCCAGCTGCCCGACAAGTTTCAACCCCCCACGAGCATCGTCAAATACAACGGCTAAACCAAACCCGAGCTCTGGCTAGCCGACTTTCGACTGGCTTGTCAGGCGGGCGGGGCACGTGACGATCGCGCGATCATACATCACCTTCCCCTGTTCCTGTCCGACACCACGCGCAGGTGGCTCGAGGAGCTTCCCCCTGACCAGATTCGCGGCTGGGTCGACCTTGTCCGGATCTTCGAGGGGAACTTCAAAGGTACCTACGTGCGTCTCGGGAACTCCTGGGAACTGCGCAACTGCAAGCAGAAACCAGGGGAGTCTCTCTGCGACTTTGCTCGACGATTCTCCAAGCTCTGCACCGAACTACCCCACATCTCCGATCTCGACGTCATTCTAGCGTTCATTGCGGGTACAACCTGCAAGGACCTACTTTGTGAGTTGGGGCGTAACCGCCCCGACACCGTCGACGAGCTCATGGATGTGGTCGCCAACTACGCAGCCGGCGAAGAGGCGGTCGGCGCCTTCTTCAGCGACGGGAAGGACAAGGGAAAGGCGCCGGCAGCCGACGACGCCGGAGGCTCGAGCAAAGGGCCGAAGAGAAATAACAAGAAGAAGAAAAATCAGCAAGGCAAGCGTGAGGCTGCAGAAGATGATCTCGTCGCAGCAACCGAATGCAAAAGACCTCGAGGTCCCCCCGAGGGCGCCATCTTCGACAAAATGTTCGAGGAGCCCTGCCCTTATCACAAGGACGGGGCGAAGCACAAGCTTAAGGACTGTTGCATGCTTCGAAAGCACTTTGAGCAAGTGGGCGTGGAGAAAGGTGACAACAAGAAAGACCAAGGCGGCGGTGAGGGAGACAACGGGGAAGACATAAAATTCCCCGAAGTCTATGACTGCTACATGATCTACGGGGGCCCCTCGACCCAGCTCACGCCTTGACAGCGGGAGCGTCGAGAAGTCTTCTCCGTCCGAGTCGTGACACCTCACTACCTCGACTGGTCTGACGCGCCCATCACGTTCGACTACGATGACCATCCGGATCGTGTCCCCAACCCCGGGGCCTATCCGCTCGTCGTCGACCCAATCATCATGAACACCCGCCTCTCGAAGGTCCTCATGGACGGCGGCAGCAGCCTGAACATGGACGGTGGTCGGCCGTATCGACCTTCCTGTCTGCTTTGGCACCCCTGCCAACTTTAGGAAAGAGACCCTCACCTTCGAGGTGGTTGGGTTTCAAGGAACTTATCACGCTATCATCGGGCGACCGGGCTACGCGCGGTTCATGGCGATCCCAAACTACACCTACCTCAAGCTCAAGATGCCAGGACCCAAGGGCGTCATCACCGTCGCCTCCTCCTACGAGCACGCGTACGACTGTGACGTCGAATGCGTCGAGTATGGAGAGGCCATCGAGCAAAATGCCATGATAGCCGTGACCCTCGAGTGCCTCGCTGACGGGGCGCCAGACCCCAAGCGACACGCCGGCAACTTTGAGCCAGCACAAGACACCAAGAAAGTCCCCCTCGACCCGAGCTGCCCCGGCGAGAAGGTGCTAACGATCAGTGCCAACCTCGAGGGAAAATAGGAAGCCGTGCTCGTCGACTTTCTCCACGCGAACGCCGATATGTTTGCGTGGAGTCCTTCGGATATGCCGGGCATACCGAGGGAAGTCGCCGAGCACGCCTTGGAGATCCAGGCCGGGTCCAGACCGGTGAAGCAACGCCTGCGCCGCTTCGACGAGGAGAAGCGCAGGATCATCGGCGAAGAGGTAGACAAGCTTTTGACGGCTGGATTCATCAAGGAGGTCCATCACCCCGAATGGTTAGCTAATCCCGTGTTAGTTAAGAAAAAGAATGGAAAAATGCGGATGTGTATTGACTATACTAGTTTAAACAAAGCATGTCCCAAAGTTCCGTTTCCTTTACCACACATTGATCAAACTGTTGACTCTACCGCGGGATGTGAAACCCTCTCGTTCCTCGATGCTTATTCCGGCTACCACCAAATCAAGATGAAAGAGTCCGACCAGTTCGCGACTTCCTTCATCACACCTTTTGGCATGTACTGCTACGTCACCATGCCCTTCGGCCTTCGAAACATCGGGGCGATGTATCAGCGGTGCATGCTCCACGTCTTCGGCGAACACATAGGCGACACGATTGAGGCCTATGTCGATGACATCGTGGTCAAGTCCAGAAAAGTGGACAACCTCATCCATGACCTCGAAATCGCGTTCGGGTGCCTTCGAGCCAAAAACATAAAACTCAACCCCGAGAAATGTGTCTTCGGAGTGCCTCGGGGCATGCTCCTCGGATACATCATCTCCCAGCGTGGGATCGAGGCCAACCCCGAGAAGGTGGCGGCCATCATGCGAATGGGGCCTATTCGGGATCTCAAGGGCATGCAGAAGGTCATGGGTTGCCTCGCGGCCCTCAGCCGTTTCATCTCACGTTTAGGGGAGAAGGCCATGCCTCTGTACCACCTCTTGAAAAAATCCAAGCGATTCACATGGACCGCGGAGGCCGAGGAGGCTCTCGATGAACTCAAAGGCATGCTAACATCCACACCGATTCTCGTCCCTCCTCGACCAGCGACGTCGACTGAACCGCCCAAGCCCCTCCAGGTGGTCAGCCCCTCCAGGTGGTCAGCCCCTCCATGTGGTCAGCGCGGCCATAGTGGTTGAGAGGCAAGAGGAAGGGCACGCCTTGCCCGTCCAGCGGCCGGTTTACTTCGTCAGCGAAGTGCTTTCGGAAACGAAAATCCGCTACCCACAGGTGCAGAAGCTACTCTACGCCATCGTCCTTACACGTCACAAGCTCCAGCACTACTTCCTCAGCCACCCGGTTACCATGGTATCTTCGTTCCCCTTGGGGGAGATCATCCATAATCGGGAGGCCGCTGGAAGGATTGCTAAGTGGTCGGTCGAGCTCATGGGCGAGACCATCACATACGCACCGCGGAAGGCCATCAAGTCCCAAGCGCTGGCGGATTTCATCACTGAGTGGACCGACACTCAGTTGCCGCCAGTTCAAATCCAAGCCGAGCTGTGGACAATGTACTTCGACGGGTCACTCATGAAGACAGGAGCAGGCGCGGGCTTGCTCTTCATCTCACCCCTCGGAGTCCACATGCGCTACGTCATTCGCATCCACTTTGTCGCTTCTAATAACATCGTGGAGTACGAAGCTCTCGTCACTGGATTACGAGTTGCCCTTGAACTCGGGGTCCGACGCCTTGACGTTCGAGGCGACTCGCAACTAATCATCGACCAAGTGATGAAGGCCTCAAACTGCCACGACGCCAAGATGGAAGCCTACTGCAACGAAGTGCGCAAGTTGGAAGACAAGTTCCACGGCCTTGAGCTTAGTCATATTGCTCGACGATACAACGAAGCCGTGGATGAGCTTGCAAAAATCTCATCGACTCGAGGTACAGTCCCTCCGGACGTATTCTCGAGGGACCTCTTCGAGCCCTCCATCGATTTGGGCTCGGGGGCTTGCACGACACCCTCGAAGCTCCACCCCATGACCTCGACTGGGGCCCCCTCGACCGGGGCCCAGGTTATGGAGATCCAGGGGACTCCTCCTCCGTCGAGCCCGACGCCGGATTGGCGAGTCCCTTTCCTCGACTGCCTCATTCGGGGAGAGCTTCCGGAGGACCGGACCGAAGCTCGCCGGATCGCGCGATGGGCCAAGTCCTACGTCATCTACGGTGATGGCAAGGAACTCTACAGGCGAAGCCCCTCAGGCGTTCTTTAGCGCTGCATTACTATCGAGGAAGGCAGGAGGCTCCTCGAGGACATACACTCAGGGGCCTGCGGCCATCACGCAGCACCAAGGACCCTCGTAAGCAATGCCTTCCGACAAGGTTTCTACTGGCCGACCACCATTTCCGACGCCATGAACATTGTTCGCTCGTGCAAAGGGTGTCAATTTTACGCCAAGCAGACGCACCCTCCCAGCTCACGCCCTACAAATGATCCCCATCACCTGGCCGTTCGCGGTCTGGGGGCTCGATCTTGTGGGGCCTCTCAAGAGGACAACCAAAGGGTACACGCACCTGCTCGTTGCCATCGACAAGTTTACCAAGTGGATCGAAGCCCGGCCTATCGGCAACATCCGCTCCAAACAGGCGGTCGAGTTCTACACCAACATCATCCGTCACTTTGGGGTCCCAAACATCATCATCACGGACAACAGCACACAGTTCACCGGTAAGAAGTTCTTGGATTTTTGCGATCGCCATCACATCTGTGTGAATTGGTCCGCGGTTGCACATCCTCGAACTAACGGCCAGGTCGAGCGCGCCAACGGCATGATTTTACAGGGCCTCAAGCCAAGGATCCTCAACTGCCTCAGCAAGCACCGAAAAAAATGGGCTGCGGAGCTACCTTCGGTCCTATGGAGCTTAAGGACAACACCTAGTCGAGCCACGGGGTTCACCCCATTCTTCTTGGTCTATGGGTCCGAGGCCGTCCTCCCCACTGACCTCGAGTATGGTTCCCCTCGACTAAAGGCGTACAACGAGCAAAGCAATGAAGAAGCCCTTGCAAACGCCGTCGACCAGCTCGAGGAGGCTCGAGACATGGCACTAATTCACTCCGTGAGGTATCAGCAGAAACTTCAACGCTACCACGACAAGCACGTGCGCCCGAGGGACTTCCAAGTTGGAGACCTCATCCTACGTCGATGACAGAGCAACAAGGGACGTCACAAGCTGACCCTGCCATGGGAAGGCCCATACACCGTAGCTGAGGTGCTAAAGCCCGGGACGTACAAGCTCGCTAACGACAAAGGCGAAATCCTCACCAACGCATGGAACATCGAACAGCTACGTCGTTTCTACCCTTAGGGCACCAATGTCCTCGTACATTCTCGCATGTTTTGTACATTTTCGCATGACAAATATAAGGAGTACTTTCGATTATAAGTTCAAACTTGTTATTGTACATGCAAGAGGTAGCCTCGACCCTGTCTCGCCAGAGTCGAGCCTCCCTCGGGGGCTAACGGGGGGGAACCCCTAAGTTCCTAAAAATACGAACGATTTTTTTAAAATTTGAGCGTCTCCTTTCGCTTCGCAACTAAGTTGAAAACACCTCGAACTCCCTAGGGGTCGAGGGCTGTCGAGCCGGGAGCTCTCCTACGCCTCCAGGCTATGGTACCTCCACTCGCTCCCCCCTCGAGGGATACAAGCCTGCGTTGAACACTTAGTCAAAAAGCAAAAGTCAGGCGATCAAAACTCGAGCGCCTCTTCTTTCTCACGCCTCGATACGCTTCGCGACTAAGTAGAAAACGCCTCAAACTCCCTAGAGGGTCGAGGGCTGTCGAGCTGAGAGCTCTCCTACGCCCCCGGGCTACGGTACCTCCACTCGCTCCCCCCTCGAGGGATACGAGCATGCGTCGAAAACTTAGTCAAAAAAGCAAAGTCTAGGTGAAAGAAAGCAGAGAAGGCTTAAAAGTAAAATGAAAAATTGCATTACGATAGATGCATTAATGCTCAAAAAGGCTTTCGAAGCCACATTGAATATAAGTTATAAAAAACTAACTTATTACATGGGCATCTTCGCCCAGCCTCGCCTTACAGGCCCGCTCCGTCGTCGCCCTCCTCGACGAGGTACCCTTCATCCGTGGGGGGAGGACTTCGTCCTCGAACAACTTCTCCAGCGCTCCCCCGGCCCCTCGGCGTCATTGATGAGCCCTCGACATCGCTCCTCGTTCTTGGCGTCGGTCTTCGAGATATCAGGAACGAAGCCTTGGGCGACCACGTGTCGAAGACGAAGCCGGAGGAGACCACTGCCAGCGCCCGCTTCACGCCGGTATGAAGCGCCTCTCGCACGCAATCACGAAGGGTGGCGTCAAGGTAGTAGATCCGGTCGACGAGCGCGGCACCCGGGATGTCTTCTTCAGCACCCTCCACTCGCCCGACCTCCCAGGAGGCGCAGAGCCTGTCGAGGGCAACCCGGAGCCGGCCGAGAAGCGCCCCCTCCACCACGAGGCTCTCCTGCAGCATCTTGGCGGCGATTTGGGTAGCGCGCAGCTCGGTCTCGAGGCCTGAAACACAAAACAAGAGTTAGAAAAACCATACGGGAAGAAAAAAGATCAAAAGCTCTTCAAGGAACTCACCAGCACAGCGAGTCTCGAGGGCACAGCGATCCCCCAGCACGGCGTCGCCCCCCCCGAGCCTCGTCTCGCTCCCGCTGGGCCTCCTTGAAGGCCCGGGTCACCTCCGTCTTCTCGCAGCGGAGGGTCTCAAAGGCGCCACCAGCCAAGATGATGGCCTGCTCCTTCTCTTGGAGGGTTTCCAGGCTAGCGGCTCGGTTTTTCTCCTCCTGGGCCAAGGCGGAGAGGGTGTTGCACTCCATGGAGACTTCAGCAAGATTGGCCTCGAGCGAGCAGATACGCTCCATGGAGCCTTGATCCTCCCCCACGAGTAGCTTGACGCGCTCCTGGGCTCGGATGCTCTCGCCCTTGGCCCTCTCCACTTCGGCCTTGGCCGCGTCAGCTTCCTCCTTGGCTCGCTTGAGCTCCTCTTTGAGTTGGGCGGCTTCCCCTCGAGCAGCCTCGGCGTCCTCCTTCGCCCGGGCGGCCTCCTCTTTGGCTTTGGTGGCCTCCCCCTGGTCCGCTTCACCTCCTCCTCGACCTCGGCTACTCTGCCCTGCGCAGATCGACCGGCTTTGAGTTGGTGAAGCACTTCCTCCCGGCTGTTGAGCGTGTCATGGAGGAAGTATGACTTAGAGTGGGAACGCCTCTGCACCTCCTGGAGATAGGAAATCGAGGGTTAAGGCATTCCATATGAAAGAATTCAAAAAACTGCATACGGTCTACACAGGGACTCACCGCGAGATTCCGGTCGAGGCCTTCGACGAGCTCGACGCCCAGCTTCAGCAAGTGCTGCAGCCACTCCTAGGACCACTCCGTGTCCTCCCAGCACCTGACTTCCGTCAGGTCATCCACCTCGATCCCCGGAGCGCTGGAGTCGCCAAGCTCCCGGAGTACGATGCGCTCCTTGCCCCAATGTGGGAGGACCGTCTTGACCTTGGTTTGCGCCAGGGACTCGATCTCATCCACCACATCGCGTGGGATGCCATAATGCTCGGCCAACTCCGCCGAGGTGCTGAACTCCGATGCGGCGCTGGCATCCCTCAGCCCGGGGTCGGAAGTCGACCTCCTCGACAGGCCAGAAGCCACCGTCTCCTCTAGCTGCTCCATCGACGGTTGCGGCGGCTGGCTCGACGCTGCTTCTGGTGCCTTCGGGGGCAGCGAAGGTGTCGAGGCCATCGCTTCCCCCAATGCCACGTCCTGTGGCGCTAGCAGGTCCACCATCGACGCATTTTTCTATGGGCTCTGTACCGAGGCCTCCTCTAATTGTACCCCCGGCAGCCGCGGGACCGTCAACGCCTTCGACGCCGTTTCTTGTTCGGCCAGCAGCTCATCCAGAGTGATCACGGACACCCATTGCTTGGGCAGTCCCGAAGTCCCCTCTGTCTCCGACGTCTCGGGCGGCTGCTGCACCGGCGGGTCCAGCGGCGCCGTGTCCCCTGGCGACGTCTGCTGCACCTGTTGATGCTGGGGCTGACCCCTGGTTTTCTCCTCCTCTTCCCACTGCTCCAGCGGCTCTTTCTCCCCCTCCCGCCACCACCGCGGCAGCTCTGCTTCTTGTAGGGCCCCCTGCTCCTGCTTCCTCTGGGCCTTGAGCTCGCGTAGCCCCGCCGGCCAGGGTCTCCGCTCTCCCATCGAGGGTGGAAGGGGTGTGGTCTCCTCACCCTCGAGGTCGACGACGGCTACCTCCTCTCCCGGCTCATGGCCCTCGGGGGCTCCCGCCTTGGGTGCGGGGATCGAGGCCTCCGGTCGGCCAGGAGCGGAAGCTCCTGACGTCGGGGCTCCGCCCCCTGGCGCCAGGCCGAGCTCGAGGACCGTGGACGACGACGTCAAGGAGGCGCTCCCTCCCTCTTGCATCCTCCCCGGCTCAGAGTCATCGCCCATTGCGGCCCCCGAGACGCTCGACCCTGCAGCAAGAGCGGAACCCGTCAGCGTACCACGCGCCATAGCTCCGAGGGCTGAGGACAACCACTTGGCTTCCCACAGAGCCAAGGGCCTCGACGTCGCACCTGTGACTGGGGCTTCCATCTTCGCAGCTGCGTCCACCTTGAGCCGCTTAGCCGGCGCAAGAGACGCCTCCTCGATTTGGCGCTTGGGCCTGGATGGGAAGCAGGACGGCAAAAAGCTTATTAAACTTCACGAGGAGGATGCAACGAAAAAGAATTGAATCAATAACACTTACCCGAAGGGGATAGAGGCCTTTCGGGTCCCCCTCGAACCGCCAGCAGATCTCGAGACCCCTCCCGAAGCCGAGCTCTTCCCGGGGCTGAGGCTGCTCGGGGCCATCGGTGGGGTCGCCGCGCCTCCCTGCTCCGACGGGGCCTCCTGAGCACGGCTCTGCTCCGCCCGTGCCGATGACCGGGACCGGGTTTCCCGGGTCGAAATGGGTGGGGTCCCGCCTCGAGTACGACGGGAGGGGGGTGAACCCCCTCGAGTCGAGGCGTCGGCCCACCTTTTCCCACGCCGACGCTCCGAGGCCGACGTTACCAGCTGGGGGGCGCGCTGCTCCACCGCCTCCTCCTGCACGAAAGGGCGGTCAGCATGGGAGGAACCCGAAAAGATGAGCTCGAGACGCCCCGCCACCCCCTCGATGTCATCGCTGTCATCGTCAACATCATCTTCATCTCCCTCGGACGAGGGAGACTTCTCCTCCGGGAGCCCGTCACGCCTCTGCTGAGCGCGGCGCCTCGCAAGCCTTTCACGCTCCCAGAGCTTCTTGGCCTTCTTCTTCTCCTCTTCATCCTTACGCCGCTTTTCTTGCTAGGCGTTGAAGCGTCTTACCTAACGATTGGGAGCGTCCTCCCTCAGTGGGGGCCTCGATCTCCGGTAGTCGATTCTCCCCTACACGAAAACGTTTAGTCACAGGGACAAGAGAAGGGGGCGGAATGAAAACGTGAAAGGCACGGGTCGGGGCACTCACCAAGTCGAGGCGACCCTCCTCCGGCCGCATGGGGAGGCGGTTGACGTCTTCTGCCCTGAACGAGCTCGCGACCATCCCCTTTACCCGCGCAACGACTTCCACGGCGGACGGCTTCTCGTCGGACATCCGGCACCTCTCAAGAACCTCGAGCGCCGCTGAGGGGAGCATCTCGTCCAACCGCAGTGGGCGCTCCATCAGAGGGAGCACCCGTCGACTGTGGAAGGCCGAGACCACCACACCTGCCGTCAGGCCCGCCTCTCGAAGGGCCTTCATCGCGGCGACAAGGGGACGAAGTCGACGCTGAAGATCTCCCGCGACACCGTGCGGCCAGTTGAATGGACGCTCGGTGATAAGCCGCCCGATGTACGGCGGGAGGTAGCCTCCGTCGTTGCGAAGGTAGAACCATTGCTCGTCCCACCGGGAGTGGTTGGACATCAACCCGGTGGGGATATACTCGCGCGGCTCCTCCGACTTTCCGGTCTTCAACACGAAGTTGAGGCAGCCCGCTCTGACGACTCGCCTTATTCCTGGTGCCACCAGGGAGGCGAACCACTCCCCCTTGTAAAGATGGAGCCACAACTCCCAATGTGGCGCCATCCCAAGGTAGCCCTCGCAGACGGCCGCGAAGATGGCGGAGTTGGAGATAGCGTTGGGGGAGAAATGTTAGAGCTCGACGCCGTAGAAGTTCGTCAACCCCCGCATGAACTCGCTCGGGGGTACACCAAAACTATGCCGATAATATTTGAGGAAGCTCACCACATAGCCCTCCGGCGGGTTTGGCTCTTGGTGGTTCCTCAGCGGCGCAATCCACTCCGGCCGATTCGGATCGGTGACGGGGTGGAGAAGTCCTTCTCCCACCAGCTCGTTCAGCCTTTGCTGCGTCACGTTCGACGGGCGCCATGGTTCGGCGGGCTGGAGGATGGGGTCCATGGCAGCAGCGGTGGCACGGATCCGCTAGGTGGACGCGGTGGCGACAGCAACAACACGAATCTCCACGGCGGATGGACGACCGGGAAGGTTCCCAATTGCGATTTCTTGCTCTAAGTTTCTACCCTCACGCGCGGAGGAAAGCAGGAATTCGGGAGGATGGCAAAGGTGGGGGCGAACAGCGCCTGTCCCCCTCCGTTTTTATACCCGGGAAGAGCAACGGGCGGAGTCCGGCGGCAAGGAAAAGGTAACTTCCCACAATTAATGCGCTTACCTGACCGTTCCCCCCCTCGATCCTCGACCGGATGCGCGCGTCACACCTCTGGCAAAGAGCCGTTGCTCGGGCCTACCACGATCGCACCACTAAGGCCTTCTCCTCAAAAGGCGTGTCCAACGATAAGAAAAAAGAGCCGTTACTCGCCAACGGAGATTTCTACGAAAGGTAAAACGGGCTCTGGCCCCACCTCAAAGTCTCGAGGGAGCGAAGGCCGGCCCTCGAATGAGGGTTCAACGGCTGCCCTTGAGCACCAAAAAAATCGGGCTCCGGACCTAAGCCTGGAGGGAGCGAAGGCTGGCCCCACGATTAGGGTTCGACAGCCGCCCTCGAGCACCCGAGTCAGGGGTGACCAAGGGGGAGCCAACACGAGGCCTTGCTCGAGAACGAACTCTTGATACCCCTTTGGACACATCCAAGGCAAAATGCTACGGACTTTATGGAATCCCCCTGAAGGGAGGCATCGAGCCGCCGAGACCTATCGAATGGAATCGGTATCCGTAAGACCATGCGTTTTGCTCTAATGAGACCGCCTCCGGGCCACCAGCCGACCTCTATCGAACGAGGAACGGGCTCTCACTTGGATTTTCCCATTACTAGCTCACTAAGAACTTCGCGGCTCGCCCTATCGAGGGTAGTCCGACGCTTCTCACCTCACGTCCGATCGAAAGGACTCGTGAGATGAATGCCGAGGCCGGCAACGCCCCAGCCGCACGAGGCTCGGGAGCTCGACTGTGCCCAGCACCCCTCGACGAAAGAGGGTCGAAAATCCCCCGGGGGCTCGGCGTCCCGACGCACCCCTCGGTAAAGCGCTGCGACTCCAGTTCAGGCCTGTACCCGACTGGACAAGCACCCCTCGACCAAAGACAAATGAAGCCCTCACAGGAGTCTTCCGACTCCTACGAGGCCTCGGGGGCTACCCCCGCGGGGGTCGCTCGCGCGCCCCCCATGGAAAGATCCGAATCACGTCCTGTTTCTGATTCTTGACCCCCTGCCCGAGTGCCATCACTCGCGCAGGGGCTCGGGGGCTACTGTCGTTACCCAGGAAATGGGTACCCCAAACCCTTGGTTTACCGGACTAAACCCCGCAAAATCCGTAACACGAACCCTCCAGTGACCTCCCACGTTAACGTTCGAAGGCCCGCAGGTCAAGGCATATTGGGCTGACCCACGAACGGGCTACGACGGCCCAAAGCCAAAGCCTGCTCGAGGGGCTACCGCGCGGACTGGGACTGTACACTCGAGGGTACAACTCAGGCGACCCCTCGAGGACGGAACTTCGCCCGGCGAACGAGCCTGCCCTCGAGGACGGAACTTCGTTCGTGCGAATGGGCAGTCCTCGAGGACAGTGCACCCCTCGGCTGCCGACTCTCCCGTACGGATCCGGGCGCATTTAATGCGTTTTACCTAACCCCGCCTAACCGTATGGCCACAGTTACGGTAACAGTTGTGGGTGTGGCGATCAAATCTTGCTTTTACCGCCCATGCCCTGGAATCCCGCGGGTCGTACTTCGCTGTTGCGCCATGCCGAGCACTGTGTCCCGTCCAGCACCCCCTCGAGACGCATAAATCAGCACGTTCCCCGCATTTCCTGGGGTTCGACCTCATCCGGTGAGGCTCGACCCTCTCGACTCGACCCCTCGACTCGAGCCAGATCCTCGACCGCCGCCCCTCGACTTCGTCGGACTAACCCTCGAGAGGGACTCCAACGACTCCGGGCTGCACTTCAACAACTCCCGACGCGACGGCTGCAGAACCTCCCATGCCGACGTACATCTCTACAGCAGCACCGACGTGATCGGCCTCAACGTCATACGTCACAAGCCGTGTGAACTCTAAATATATGTACTCCTGTGCCCCTCCACCTATAAAAGGAGGCGCCAGGACGTTAGCCAAAAGAAAAAAAGAGAACGGACGCGAGGATCTAGAGCATAGAAACGCTAAGGCTTTAGATCACAAAACAATACCGTGAGACAGTGTAAAGTAGAGAGCTAGGCGCCCGAAACGCCCAAGCTCCAGCTCACGCTCCTCACACCTGCTTGTATTTTCCCCTGTACTAGCACTTCGGTACAAGATAACACGAACTATCCTCCCCCCGCTGGACATAGGGCCTTCTTTACCCGAACCAGGATAAATCGCCGTGTCCTTTTTGCATTGCCCACCGGATTAAAAGAGCACGCAATTACGAACATTACTCGTTGGTGTTAACCAACGGGGGTCAAAACACCGACAATACTTATATTTTTATAAAAGTTTTTTAAGATAACTCTATTCATATGGTTTTCACATTTCTAAACTCAACAACTTAAAAACTATCCATAATTTATATTCTTAATATTTGACCAAAACCTCGTCAAAACGGTTTCTTTTAACAACCCTAGAGGGGAGTATCGGTTAATCATAGACACTTGCTGGAATCTTACAAAATATGACAATTGTCCTATAGCTGACCGATAAAAATATCAATTATTCCAGTTTTTTGTTTACAAAAAAGAAGATAAATGTTGTTTTTGCCTGCCATAGGAACGAAAACAAAAAGGCTCAATTTACTTTCTTCTTTCTCCGCTTTATCTCTCAGCCACCAGCATCCATCCTATTCCTTTACCATTACCATTATCATTACCATTACCATAGGACGACGATGGGCACCACAACAAGTGGTTCATCAACACGAATCGTGCCTTGTCGTCACCTGTCCCTCCCCAACCTACCAACCAGCAAGGATGAACATCCTGACGTCGATCTCTGTCACCAGCCCCCACCCGCCCATGCTTCAACTTCCCCACCAGCCCGGTCCCACGCGCCAGAGGCCCATTCCGCTGGTGCGCCGCCGTCGCCGACAGGCGGGCCCCATCTGTTCGTCATCGCTCTCCCCAGCGAGGCAGCGAGCCGTGCCCGTCTGCTCCTCCCTCCATGCTCCTCGGCGCTACACTTATCTTTCCAGCTCAGTGTCCGTCCCTCTCTTTCACACGCACATTTTGCATTCCATTGCTCACTTCGCTTCGCTTGCTTCCTCATGTCGTTTAGCTCAATCCAATTCCAACACGGCTGCCGATAAATACATCTCTCTCTCGAGCTGAGCTAGGCAGCTAGCTGCCACCATTTGAGAGGATTTGTTGGAGCTCGGCCGAGCAGAGCACGTATACAGTCTGTGTGTGTGTCTGACATGGCAGTGCTCTGGCTAGCGAGAGCGTCGTCCCAGTTGGCACGCCGTGCCGCCAGGAGGCTCCCTCCGCTTCCTGCGCGCCACGGCTCCGGCGAACCCACCAGTCCATGGTTCTTGGAAGCGGTGCCGCAGCCGCCAGCCCTGGGATCACAGTCGGTGGAGACAAGCCGCCGGGGCTTCTGCTCCGTCCGGCGATTCGCAGGGGAGAGCAGCGCTGCTGCCGCCGCTGTCGACGAGGAGCCGGAGAACGGGTTCACCGTCACCAGCGATCAGCAGGTATGCGTCGACCATGAGTAAAACATGTTTCTTGATTTGTACCAGTATTTGTATAATCCGTATGTGTCAACTGGATTGGAATTGTTAATCGCGTCAGGTTACTCTTTCCTGATTTGCAAACCTTGGGATCTGCAAGATCAATCATGTATACTACATCCAAGAGTAGCAGATGTGACATGCTTTAACATGTGCTTTTGAATTTTGATAAGGTTTGGTACAACTATAGAGATGATAATGTGATAAGGCATCTTTTGCCCATCTTCTATGCTCCCTGTCCCTGACCTGATTGTGTAATTTGTTGGTACTCGGTAGCCCGGTGCATGTGTTCTTCACGTTCTTCCCCAGTCCAAAATTCGGGCACGTCACTAACTCTTTCCACGAGTACGTACCCTGTACGCTATGTGAAGATTGAAGTAATAAGTTGCAGAGCACAATTGTGAATACAATTGACAGCAATTAGTAAACAAGGCAGATAAGGATGGATGGGTCTTTTAGGTCAATGGGTTTGGTTGCTGATTTCCTGTGGTTGACTGCCTGATCAGCTGATGACTATAGATAGTAAAGTGCTTATTTTATCTACTGCTAATCTTTTGGTATTAGTTTGGTGATACCTTTGCTTTCTGTGTAAAAAGGGTGAGACCCAATGATTAGAAGCCTTTCCTGGACTTTACTGCACTTTGTTTTATGTACAAACCAAAGTGTTGTCTTTGACATGGTCAATGCGATCAACTGTCTTCAGTATGGTTAAATTTGTCCACTGCATCCAAGGTGGCAAGGCCAATGCTGCACTGATGCTGCTGTGCTTCTGAGTTCAGTTAAACTATTTTCGGTCACTGATGCACATGGACACTGAATGTGCGCCGTTAATTTTGCAGGCACTTGATTTTCCTGGAGGGAAAGTTTCTTTAGTGGCCGAAATGAACTTCCTTCCAGACTCGATGAAAGAAAGGATAAACTGCTACCGTGTGCTTGATGATGACGGCAGAACTATATCAGGCAGTACATTCCAAGAGGTATGACGCTGCTCGCCGCACCATTTTGAGAAATTCTCTTTGAAACATGCTGGAAGGGACATTTGTTCTGAAGACTAATGTTATTCACCCTTGTCAGGTCAGTAAGGAGTTGGCTCTGACAATGTACACTGAGATGGTCACACTCCAGATCATGGATACCATCTTCTATGAGGCTCAGAGGCAGGGTAGAATCTCGTTTTATCTCACTTCCAATGGCGAGGAAGCAATCAACATAGCCTCTGCTGCTGCACTCAGTATGGATGACATTGTGCTGCCTCAGGTACAATATCAATTACTCCACTTTTCCGAAGCTTACTGTAGCAAAAAAATATTTCCAACAATTGATTTACCCACTGTCCTTCATTCGCTGCAACCTGTGGAGCCAACATATAGTACAGGGAACCAGGTGTTCTTCTATGGCGTGGCTTCACTCTGCAGGAATTTGCAAACCAGTGCTTTGGGAACAAGCTGGACTACGGTAAAGGGAGGCAGATGCCCATCCATTATGGGTCGAACCGTCTGAATTATTTCACAGTCTCATCGCCTATTGCGTAAGTCTGAAGTGTCTCTTCCACGTCAGAAAGATCTTGCAAGTGAAGAACATATGCTTCATTGTCATTATTATTTCCCAGAACACAGCTCCCTCATGCTGTTGGAGCTGCCTACTCCCTGAAGATGGACAAAAAGGACGCATGTGCCATCACATACTTTGGCGATGGTGGAACAAGTGAGGTACATGAAAACTCACCAGTCACTGATCAGTTTCTTGCCAGTACCATTATATCCAGCCTTCCTGACAGATGAAAATTGTTCAGGGAGACTTCCATGCAGCGCTCAACTTTGCAGCTGTTATGGAGGCACCCGTGATCTTCTTCTGCCGTAACAATGGCTGGGCAATCAGCACCCCGACTACTGAACAATTCAGAAGTAACAAAACATGTCTTCTTACTGATCCATGCTAGTTAAAAGGGAACAATGCAATGTCATGTTAAAATTCAAGTCTTGTTGCAGGTGATGGAGTTGTTATCCGTGGCCAGGCTTATGGGATCCGTGGTATCCGAGTAGATGGCAATGATGCTCTTGCTGTATACAGCGCAGTCCATGCTGCCCGGGAAATGGCTATAACTGAAGGAAGACCTATTTTAGTTGAGGTGCTCAGTAGTTCAATGGAGTTACATTACCTGAAACAAAAACTTCAGGATATAATTAATCTGAGTATTGACTAATGAGATTTCAGGCACTTACATATCGAGTTGGTCACCACTCAACTTCCGATGATTCAACCAAGTACAGGCCAGTTGATGAGATTGAGCATTGGCGAACAGCGAGGGATCCAATTTCCAGATACAGAAAATGGGTTCAGGGTAATGACTGGTGGTCTGATGCTGAAGAATCCGAGCTCAGGAACAGAGTCAGGAAAGAGGTACTGCACAAAGACCCATCTTTCCAGCACATTGTGATACATCATACATGACATCTGAAACTGCCTGTTAACTTCTGTCCAGCTTCTTCAAGCCATCCAGGTTGCAGAAAGAATGCCAAAACCACCAGTTACTGAGCTTTTCACTGATGTTTACGATAAGATACCTTCCAACCTGCGTGAACAAGAGCAATTTCTGCGGGATACAATCATGAAGCACCCTGCAGACTACCCAACTGATGTACCCATTTAGTTTCCTTGGCCTTTAGATGAGCAAAATTGTTGTGTAATTATTGATAATTCAGGTCCATAGCATCTTAAATAATATAGTGATTCAGCCAGTAAACTGCTGATTCAACAGGTTCTTAAACAATAATTCAACCTGGCAGATGCTCACGCCAAGCTCAGAGATGCATTGCCCTGTTGCTGGCATTTATGTGAAATAGAGCCATACTAAGATATTCCATCGCCTGCACAATGTACCTCATAATAATATGTACTAAAGCTGCATATAACTATTAGAAGCAAAGAGGCAAATCATTTCAAATGATCCCCTATTGTAACTACTTAAATGTCCTGCAGTCATAATTTGGCATAAAAAGTGGAAACTCCAACAAGAGTCTCTTGAATGAGTTCGAAAATAAAAAAATTAGCAAAACAGGCAAAAGAGATGATACCTTGTTTCTGTTAAGGTGGAGAAAAACAAAGATTGGATCATTGGAGCACACAATGAATATCAGACCTACAATTTCAAATTTATCTCTCAAGGCCCAAGCGCCCTATATCAATAATTGTTAACCTAAAACTAAAATTTGCTAATAATACTAAACACACACTGATATTTCTGCAAATATATCTCATACTATGCCTATGCTTTTGTCCCAGATGTAGTTACAACTTACAGCAACAAGCATATGGTTACTGTATGGTTCCTCAAATCTGTCTCAAAACATATTTTACCTTATCTTCTCATGTCATAATCACCATTCACTTGTCATTTTTCCTGTTGAATAAAGTGGGACTCATTCCAATATTTTTCTGAACCAATTGTATGAAGTTACAAATATCAATTTCAACAAAAGATTTTTCCATAAAGATGAAAAATGCACATAGAAAATGTAAGTCCAATTAGATAGATTTGTATCCATTTATTGAGATAAGGACATGTGAGTATGTGACTGACATATGACTCACACGATATAACAGCATATGGTACAAGTACAACAGGATTGTTATACTTTTCCACACGTCAAGATTGTGCAGAACTAATATTAAGATTCAAACAGGAAATTTCACAACAAATTTTGCGACTGCTCCATGAGCACAGCAGACTACTGTTCCTCCTTCATAGCCTCTTGAACAGCCTTTAGGACCAGTGGCATTAAATGTTTATTTGTTGCAATAATTCCTCTGTCACGATCAAGATATCTACCTTTGGAAAAATCCAAATCGTTTCCTGAGGCATCTTTTACCATGCCACCAGCTTCTGCAAACACAAGATAGAGGGCCTTAGTAAAAAAGGGGCGTACCCAGTGCCATAAGCTCCCGCACTGCGGGGTCTGGGGAAGGAAAAATAGCCAACAGTCATCCCTGCACAAATGTGCAGAGGCTGGGACTTAAACCCTGGACCTCTTGGTCACAGACGGTAAAGCTCTACCGCTTGCACCAGGGCCGCCCTTCATAGAGGGCCTTAGTAAATAGATCTTTTATAAGTTACTGATTAATTGTCTCCCACAATAGTATTATATTCCGTACCTGTGACAACAATTGATCCAGCTGCATGATCCCAAACTGTTTCTATATAACCTTTGTGCGGAATGCGCAGAAAAATGGCCCCATCGCCACGTGCTAGGGCACCATATTTTGCTTGGCTATCCATTCTAACAGGAGGAGCTTGGACGCCAAGTTTCTAATTACAGAAACAAAGGATTCACATAAAATTAATTGAGATCTCTGGGCAAAGAAAAATAATAATTAAGGACCAACCTCTGCAATGGAGCTAGTTAAATCACGCTTGGAGTGTGATGCTTCAAAGGATTCAAAGAATGAGGCGTCGACTGGATCATTGATGGAGCAAACACTAATCTAAAATGTGAATTAGAAAAAGAAAGGGAAAGGATATCAAATAAGAAAGAAATGAACTTACAAAAACAGGAAGTGGTTATATTCATGAACCAAATATGAACTTCTGAAATTGGAAATAGTTATTGCATAGCCCAAATCAAAAGCATTGGTTACCTTTTGTGGCTCAGATCCTTCTAAGGCCTCAACTTGCGCTCCACAACCAATTGTAGCAAAAAAGAGGGAACCTATTTGATCCCCAGAAGAGCTGCTATTGTTCTCATTTGTTGATTTTAATGGAAGATTTGGACATCCCAACACACCCAGAACAACTTTGCCCTCATCAAGTAGTCCAAGTGCAACTGCATACTGATCTCCCCTTATGAAACTGCGTCGTATTTTTCAGTATAAGAATATTAAAATAAACATTAAGGCATAATATTAAACAAAGGTCCTGCATTGTCAATAGCTTTTGATCGAATGGCACCAATTGAAATAACTTATATTACCTCCTCAAAATAATCTCTAGAATCCAAATTAACTTTGTTTATCTTATGCATTTCATAATTAACCAGGTATATCCGTATATGTGAATGGAGAAGCAATGCAAGGTACTAGTAAAATTTCGACTCTGTGAGCTGTTGCATTTTGTATATGCAAAACAAATAGATCAAATCATATAAAGTCATCACTAATAATTCAAGTCATCCGATGCATCTAGTTTGCAGAAAAAAGGGGATATCATTGTGTAAAGTTCCATGACTCCATGCTGGTGTAATGACTTCCAGCTAGGAAACCAGAGATAAATTATACATCAATGGTAAAGCATAAAACTAACTAAGTATATATGTTATTATAATTTGGCAGGCCTAGTTTTGCTGAACCTGAGTATATATACTACAAGTTAGCTACAATTAGTTGGTAAAACATGAAATTAGTAGTTGTAAGTTATCAAACTCACCCTTTAGTGCCATCTATTGGGTCCAATATCCAATGTCGCCCAGATGGACCTCCCTCAGATTTACCACCATCAATTGCAGCGAGCACATCTTCCTTAGATAACGACATGTTGTATGAACCATCATCTACGATGGTTTCATTTACGAGGGTGGTAATGTGTTCTAGAATTTCTTGGGCAGCATCTTCTCTCAAGTCTTTTGAATCCTATAAAAGTACAAATTTACAATTAACCAATTAATTACAGGAAAATGACTTGCAAAAAAATACAGGAAAATGCTTATGTGATCTGTGTACAATAACAAGACAAAGTGAAGCGTATGCTGGTTACCTCTTCAGCTATGATTGAGAAAGAGTGAGAAGGTAATTCCTTCTTCAGGACCAGGCATACCAATACCTGTGATCCTGGTCGTGAAACCAAGAGTAGAAATTAAATTAAAAGTTCAGAATAAGAAGGCCAGGATGGAGAACGTATCATATACAATCTCCACATTCTTGTATAAATTAGTGTGCTCATGTACCATAATCCGCGACTGTAACAGGAGTCCTGTCTGCCTTGGATTGAATGTCAGACTGCAAGATGCCCCGCTGCACTCTCTGAAGAAACATTGGGATACACAGGGGAAGAGGAAACAAGTTAATACAACGGGAATTTGGAAATATCCAATCGAAGAAAATACAGAAACTAGAGCACAATGATTCAGTTAGCGACTCGATCTCAATATCAAATGCCAAATTGATCGCCACATCCAGCATCAGAGAACAATGCCCTGCTGGGTACAAGTCATGAATGACTCCCCCCATTTCTGTCACATTTTTTCATCCCAAGGAATACAGACTCAACCCTAAAGCTTGACATGTTGTCCCCCAAACTGATGCTCCAACAATTCAGAATATGCCTTATTCGGGGGAGGGGGAAAACAATTCAGAACATGCAGCTTGAGCTAAAATCTGCAGAGTTTCAGTCAGGGATTGCATTTTCAGTGTGGCCAATAAGCATGATGCGTTTGGTGTATACTTCCTCCTACGGTCCTACCGAGCATAAATTCATCTTTCCTACAAAGAACAAGAGCCCCGTCTTTTCCCCAGTGCAAGTCACAAGGATTCATCACGAATTTACGAACCAAACGAATCTCTGAAGTCTGAAAACATAAACGCGGAGTGATATGCCCGAGCAAATGTACCAACGAACAAACTACCAAGGGAGCGGAGCAGATGCCGGATGAACAGGCGGGAAACAGAGAGGGAGATCCGGGATGAGACCAAGTAACCTGGCAGAGGCGGGCCGCTAGGGCGACGGCCTTCTTGGCTGCGGCGAGCTCGGCGGCGTACGGGTTTCCGGCGACCTCCGGAGCCTGCGACATGGTGGCGGGCGGGGCGCGTGACAAAACAAATCTGGGAAAAACCACTTGGGTTAGTCGAGTCTGTTGTGACGTGTGGCCCAACAGAGGGTCCTACTTCTCCATTAAAAAAAGAAATGCTAATTCCCCTCAAAAAAATTATGAAATGCTAAGAGTGTCTCTCGTGCTACTCTAGCTCTAAAAAAAGACGTACCTAGTGTCGTAGACTCCCGCACTGCGGGATCTGAAAAAGAGAAAATAGCTAGCAGCTAGGCTAGGGCTTGAACCCTGAACCTTTTGGTCACAAACGGTAAAACTCTACCGCTTACACTAGGACCGCTCTTCTCATGGTACTCTAGCTCTAACCTAGTTTATTTAATTTTTTAATTATTAAATAGCGTAAAAGATAAGAGATTAATTTTTAATTATTAAATAGTGTACAAGCTAAGAGATTAATGTGGACTCAAGAGATAGTCTCGCTTTTTTGACGATTATCCTACTCTCTCTCACAGGACAATATTCAAAGTTGCTTGTTGCAGTCTCTCTTCTCCATATTAATTAGCTAGCTTCTTTGGGATATTATATATATCGAAAATATCTAAATACAACGGGTGATAGCTGTTTACGTAGGGTGCGGTAGCTGCCCGCCCACCAAAATGGTTCAGACGCCTCTGCCTCCTGTCTTCCTTCACAGCTCTTTCCTCATTTGAAAGAATGCAGGACAACGCCATTTTTTATTTTGCTTGCTTCATGCACACCTGGCACGGTATGGACGTACGAAGCTACAGATGGTTTGTTTATTTTTTATTTTATTTTTCGACCCAGACAACACCCACTGGTCCCAGCATGGATGCACAGCCTAGCGGATGCCCTCTCCTGGCACCAGTGCGTTTTAGAAAATTGAAAAAATTTGCTCACCTCTGAATATGTTCAAAATTTCTTTTTGGCAGCTGTACGTTCAACCTGCTACAGTAGGTCCCACCACTTTGCTTTCTCTTGTGCTTATGGAGTAATTTATAACGTTACTAATGAAGACCGGACCCCAGTTTAATTGCAACCCAGTTTAATTGTTGGGAGTTGGGTCAATTCATTTAACACCAAAAGCATTCCGTCAAATGTAAAAGATTGTGTGGCAGCACGGTAGGTTATTGGGTCATTTTTTCCTCAAATAAATATGGTCATATGGATCTTGTTTTGTTATAAAATCATAACAAATATTATGGTGAAAATAGATTATAAATCAGATATATGGTTCAAAAAATATTAGCATTGGAAACTTAATTATCTAAAATTTTTGAACTGTCCATGCTAGCGTTTTTGTGTACGTGTGAGTGTGCAGAACGCCAGAACCCATCCATTCAATTTGGTCCATTCAGTCTGCATGCAGCCTGAACGCTTTTTTAGCTTGACGAAGAGAAGATGGTCCCAGCTGCATGCGCCTTCCCCAAAACTAAAAAGACGTATCCAGTACCGTAGACGCCCGCACTGCAGGGTCTGGAGAAGGAAAAATAGCCAGTAACCATCCCTGCACAAATATGCAGAGGCTAGAGTTTAAACCCTGAACCTCTTAGTCACAAGCGATAAAGCTATACCGCTTGCACCAGGGCCGCCCTTCCGCTTTCCCCAAAACTGAACTGATCAAAAGTGCACCGAAGCTGGCATTGTACTACTATACTGTTTGTAGTGAACTATCCTATGTCCATCCAATTGTATTTCTAGGACACATGTCTAACATCCACCCGGCAACGGTAGCTACCACCCACCCCGGGGACAGCTACCCACGGTCGTAGAAAATCCACACTATTATATATATTATATATATTATATATATATATATATACAATATGTCCAAATTAAGAAATATTGTATATCCAATGAATATTGATCATCTTATTTTTATATAAAATAAACCATATCAGATATATGATCTCTTTGGATATTTAAGAAAAATATTCAGATATCGGACAAAGTAACAAAATAACTATGTGCCCCTCCTTGATGATTTTAGAAAAATATCAGTACTATCTTGTATACTCCCTCCGTCCTAAAATGATTGTCGATTACGCTTGCTGAGAAACAACTATAATTAAATATATATTAAAATATCAATATTTATAGTATGTAATTAGTGTCATCAGGAAATCATTTTATCTAGCTTTTTAATAAATTTATTTATAAATATAAATTATATTTTATAAATTAAAGTCAAATTTATGGCACATACGCCAAAAATGACAGGTATTTTGGGATAGATAGAACTTAGAAGTTGGAGATGTGAAGACTAGATCCGGTGGCAATAGTTGTGGCAGGAAGGAGGCATTGGCGCTCCGAGAAGCCCACAGCAGTTCTGAGGTAGTGAGTAGACAGGGGCTTTTCCAATGTTGCTTTTTTTCTTGAACATGCACGTTTCATTATCATTATATTGGCAATCGCGTTTTTTCCAGAAAAATGTTTCTCATGTCAAATGATGGAGTCGATGTTTCCTCCCATATTGGAATTGTTCAGCCACATATTAGTGCACTAAATTTCGGCGATCAAATGTGGTTGGTGTACCAAATTTTCAAACTTGTGTACATGCTATTTGGCTTGGTATTTATATAGTATAGTACATTGAATTATTTAAAGGTTGGTTGGCATAGGCTGGTAGCTAAACAGCTGTCAGCAATAATGTAGACCAAGTTCTTTTTTCTTCAAAAGATGAAAAGAAGATGTCACCAAATGTTGCTAAGGAGATCCGAATTCCAGATAAAGAAAACTAGTTCAGCAACTAAGGCCTTATTTAATTCCCACCTTAAAATTTTACACATTTCGCATCGAATATTTGGACACATGCATGTAGTATTAATATAAATAAAATAAATAACTAATTGTATAATTTGCGTGTAAATTGTGAGACGAATCTTTTAATCCTAATTAGTCCATGACAATAAAGTGCTACAATAACACATTTGCTAATGACAAACTAATTAGGCTTAATAAATTTGTCTCACAGTATACACTGACGGGATCTATAATTTATTTTTTATGAGTAAATGACACCCACCATATAACAACTTGAAAGATGGATGCAGATTGATCCAATAACTTACAAATGCTCAATTTAGTACAACAACTTGGTAAGTGTGTGCATATTAATCCATCAACTTATAAAATGCTCAGTTTAGTGTAACAACTTTTTAAATTGGTGCATCTATAGTCCCAACGTTACAACTATGATGTATTTGATCACATTATATAGCAAAGAGATGGTATATTCATCTTAGAAAATAATTTATAATTATGTGCTCATTGATATTCGCAATCACAATGGTGATATAGTTGTCCAAGACAAGAATCTTCATTTCAAATTTCAAAAAAAATATTGACATAAAAATGACATATTGTTTTGTCTACCCTCAAAATTAATTTATTCTGATTTTGACATAACATAAAATTATGTCTATGAAACACTGTGATTTTGACGTAATAACAAACATGTCTATGAAACATGGGAAGCCTGACTTACACATGTTTATATGTTTTAAGTATGCACAAAAGAAATAATATTCCCTTAATTTGAAAATTCTAGCTGGTATTTTACCTTTTAATAGTAAGTTAAAGACGTCAACTAATTCATTAGGGTATGCTTATACCATATGTTAATATTTTGTTATGAGTAGAATATACCCTCAAAACATTGTTTTTTGTTTGAAGCTATTTTAGATTTTGTTACTTTTTAAAAATAAATATACAATGATAAGATGGAAAAAATGAAAAGTAAATGTTAAAAATACAAGAAAATATTGCAAAATTAATTTGAAAAACATGGCATAAACAGACATTTATTTTGGTTATTGTATTAAGAGAAGAATCCTAAAATGACATGATACAAGCCAAAATATACATTGTATTTGTAATGCTCGGACCATAGATGCAGCAATTTGCCAAGTTATTGCACTATATCGAGCATTTTATAAATTCTTGCACCAATTTGAACCCTCATACAAAGTGACATGTTCTAAACTGTGGGTCTTGGAGATTTTTTGGTGTTGAGACAAGGGATTGCGGATTTGAGGAGGGATGGATGGTACTGAAGTTACAATTGGGAATGTATTTTCCTGTCACATATTGTTCAACATGATGATGTTATCCGTGCAATGCTTGATGATTGAGAGATCTTTCTGAGTAGATTTGGCATGTCTATCAACCGCAATGTGTGTAGAATTTTTTTTTTTTTGAATGGAATGCAATGTGTGTAGATGGACCGGAAGACAAAAGGATCCATGTAAATAGCATGGCCTGTTTATTTGGTGGCCCGTTAAGAGCCTGTCAAAAAGAAACCCTAGGTAATTAGGAGGAAAGCTCTCCATCTAATAAGCCGTCATCTTCATATTTGTTTCTTCCCATTCCCATTCACAAATCACAACTGCAATGGCAACCCAAGCACCGGCACCAGCGGGCTACAGCTACACCATGGGTGCCGTCTCGGATTTGCCGGAGAACCTCCTCCGCGAGGTCTTCTCCCGCGTGGGCAGCGTCAGGTCCCTCTTCATGTTGGCCGTGACATGCCGCGGGTGGCTTCGCCGCTTCACCGACCGGGCCTTCCTCCGCGAGATGCTGTGCCCGGGCCGCCGAATGTTCCAGGAGGGCGACCACCGCGCGCGCCTCATCGGCATCTTCCTGCAGCACTCTGGGTTCGATCCAACGGACACGGAGATGGTGCGGGTGCGGAGGGAGCAGAGCGAGTCGGCCTTCGCGCCCTTCTTCCTGCCGAGGCGGGAGTCGCCGCTCGGCCTCGCAGGCCCCCTCGCCGACGGCGACGGCACCTTCAACTACGCCGAGCCCCTAGCGGCGCGCCGCGGCATCGTCCTGATGCGCCTCGCCCCTCGAAGCACGGATGCGAGGGTGGACTGCAGGCACCTATTTGGCATCTACAACCCGGTCACCGGCGGCGGCATCCACGTTCTCCCACCTCTGAATGATTATGGCTGCGTGCGCGGCTACGCCATCGTCACAGCCGCCGACGGCGACCTCGACAACGGGACAACGGGGCGCTTCACCTTCACCTTCTCGCAGCTGCTCGTCATCACCGACTCTGATCGTCACCGACATTCGGCCCATTCCTACTCCGCCGCCACGCGTCGCTGGAGCACGCGCGCCTGCAGGTGCCTGGACGCTGATCGCTTCTACTTGCTGGGCGAGAGGTCCGCCGTCGTTCACCAGGGCGCGGCGCACTGGCTGTGCATCATCCATGATCATGGCGGGGACGCAGCCACATGTGATGATCGCCTCTACAAGCTCAGCGTGGAGGTGGCCACGGGAGGCATCTCCTTGACAAAGCTCCCTGTCGGTGGCGGACGCAAACCGCTCCTCTGCGTCACCAGAGACGGCAAGCTTGCGGTCGCTTCCGTGTATGATGGACACATGACTTTATGGACTCAGCCAGCCGGAGCTGAAGAATATGGAAGCGCCGTGGCGGCGGCCCGATCTCGAAGAAAAAGAAGCCCGGCATGGCCTGACACTTCCTTTAGGCCTCGTTCGGTTGTGGATTGATCCAGGCCTGGATTCCTTCCGGTTCCTTCCTAAAATTAGCCTAACAAACTCGTATACATGGAACTATTCCGCTCTACGGCCGCACTCTGCGTGGAAAAATCGTTGCACCACACCAGGAATCAAAGTCAAACCGTTGCTCAGGGGTGGAGGAACGGATCCCCGCGGAACGCTCGCGACGACGCCGCGGCGCTACTCCTCACGATGGCATCGGCACAAGTTCTCGCGATGGATGAGTCGCGATGGCCGGTATTGCAGTATTGCTCCATACGTACCCCTGGCTCAATCCATCTGGATTGGTTCCACCACAACCGAACGAGGCCTTAGGATACCACCAGCAGTGCCTGACCCAGACGGAGCCCCGAAGTGGTCCAAGGAGGAGGAGGAGTGGTGTAACTTTGGCCAGGGATCCATTCTCGTGCTCTACAGGAGCGGCCGCGTCTTCATCCTCGATCTCCACAAGAAGGTGATGAAAAAGGTAGGAAAGATCAAATGTTCCCCGTCACCTTGGGTCGATCGCAAGAGGGTGGCGTGCATCGCGTATGAGATGGACCTGGTGGAGTTCTTCACGCGCCAGCTTGGTGGCCTAGTTCGAGATGGACTTGGACCAGAGTAGTAATCCAGCGCTAAAAAATGAATTTTCTCAAGTTAAACCGTATTGATGAAGAAGAGCTTGTATTATCTCATGTCCGAGTGTCTAGATGCTCCCAGTTATATTTATATTTGCTAAAAAAAACGTGAATGTTGGCTGGTGTCGTGAATTAACATGAATGTGAATTGTGGGAGCTTTTGCAGATGCCTACTGTTTTGTTTTACTCTGGCACTTCGAGATGTGTTTTCATATGGTTGTTTTCACTTTCAATTCAGATTCAGATGACAGTCACTCTGGATGTGTTCAAAGTTGTTTAATGGTACGTAACCAAGATCGTCGACCACATCATCTAGAAAAGGATTGTCAAGCCTGAAAGAACGAATGAAATGATGCATGCCTGTTCATTTTCATCTCCTAGACATGGCTCATTAGAATGTTTTGCAGTAACCCATTCCTTTTGCTCTCAGGTATTTGCAGAACAACCACACTGCTGGATAAATGTTCAGTACTATTTTTTCATGTTTATTGATTACTGCATTTTTGCCATTTAATTGGAGCTCTAGAACTGGAATTGAGCAGAACAAAACCGGAATATGCAACCTATTATGCCTGCTAACTTTGGCTTTGTTTAGATTCCAGATTTTACCCCTAAATTTTACTATGCAAAAAAAAGATTGCTCGTCACATCAAAATGCCGGCACATATATGGAATACTAAATATAGATAAAATAAAAAACTAATTACATAATTTTATTGTACATTGCGAGACGAACATTTTAAGCCTAATTAATCAATGTTTAGACAATTATTACCAAATAAAAATAAAATTACTACAGCATTTAACAGAATTTACTATGCAAAGTTAGTGCACCAATTTTAGTATCTAAACAAGGCCTTTGATCCATTTCAAGAATATCATTCGTGCATGTGCACATCCATGTCATTTACTGGATCTGCGCCTGCAGTTCTGTGTGCTTTGCACTGAATGTTCCTAGCCCTTATGCTCTTCGTCCTCCCCACCTTGGTGGCATTTGGATAGACGTACAGTGCAAATGGGATCAGGATATGTGGTTTTCTAGCTTGGCTGCAAGTACTGATGTTAAAAGTTAGATGGACATTCTTGGATTCATTTTTTCCCTCATCGTCAAGAACTGCACCACGCTCTTGCTCCACCTTGTGTAAGCCTCCTCCCCTTCCTATTTGTTAACCATCCATTCATCCGCAATTTGGTCCGTCAGTCCGTTCATCAGGTGTGTACTTGAGCCTGTGATTGTGCACAATCTGAAACTCTGTCTAGGCACTCATTATTACTGACTGAAACTTTGACAATGGGTACAGACTGCACAATCTGGGACCTTCAATGTTGCTATTGTCTTGCTGTGTTGCCGTACTTGCTATGGCGTTGCCATATTTGTTATCGTGTTTGCATTAAAATATGAATATTACACTACAGGACATACGTAGATAGAGGAGTTTTCCATACTTGCCATTGTGTTTGCCACATCAGGTTTGTTGAAGTCTAGAGGAAACATTTGTTCATTGTGACCAATAGATGCTTCTATGTCTGTGCTTATCATCAATTCTGAATCTTGACAAAAGTCATATGAATGTCTTTCAGCTAAATGCTTATGGCCTATTTAAATGTGATCAGGCTACACTAATAGCAGTAGCAGGAAGATCCCTATTGTATCAACATGAACTGACTCTAAGATTTATAGCTATAGCAATCAGAGAAGTCCAATGTCCAGCCAGCTGTTCTGAATCTAATAGCTCCAACTGAATTTGAGTCAATGTCCAGCCAGCTGTTCTGAATCTAATAGCTCCAACTGAATTTGAGTCAATGTCCAGCCAGCTGTTCTGAATCTAATAGCTCCAACTGAATTTGAGTCCATTGTTTTCCTTGCATGATGGCGACATATCAAGTGCAAACCAACTCTTTTGTAAAAACCCATGCAAACCATGACAAAAAAGTTGTCTAAATTCACCCAAAAAATCACACGTATAGATGATATGATGATACATAAAATATCTTGTCCAAACTCGACTTCGTTTGTGAGATATAAAAATAACAAATTTCTAACAAATCATCTGGATGTGTGATTTTACAAGGTTGTTATTTTTATATCTCACAAACGAAGTCGAGTTTGGATAAGATATTTTACAGGATTGTGTATCATCATGTTATCTATATGTATGATTTTTTTGGATGAATGTAGACGACTTTTTTGTCGTGGTTTGCATGGGTTTTCACGGAAGGGTTGGTCTGCACTTGATGCGTTGCCTTGCATGATATGGCAAATATTTCCAGTTGAATTTTAACTTATTGATGATAATTTTTCATGTTTTCTTTCACTCACTGAATTGTGCAGCGCATATCTCTCCAATAGTCGATTATTTTATTTTCCATTTATTATTTTCATGTTGTAAATTTGCTTCATAAAAATCCTTAGTGTGGTCACAGGTATTGAATAACATTTTTTTACAGTACCAATTCTTGGTGTTGTTACCTTTCTTGCTTACAATGTATACGACTGAAATATACAATGTCACACGTGAACCTATATGGCAATTTGAATATGAAACAGTACTGCAACTAAAATTTTCATTCATCACTACAACTGGCCAACTGCTACGCCTGCCTTGGTTCTCCTTGATAACCTAGTGGATGGCCTTTAGGAGCACCGGCACCAAAGCGATCGTCTGTCTTGATGATGCCTATGCAGGTCAAGAAAGTGAGTAATCGTCTGCCACCAGCTTCTGCAAATATCATAGACAGGAAAAGTGAATAAATATAAAATTTGACATATTGGGCACGACGGAGGCATGTTAGCTTGTGTGTGCAGGGAGAGGAAACAATGGAACACATCCTTTGCTTGAATTCTTTCCCGAACGTATTAACATGAACAATAGATTCATGATGCATTGATGTTTGTGATTTCTTGCTTTAGACATTTCATGTTTGGGATTTTTTGTTTTAAAAAGATTTGCATGCTGGATTTGAATTCGAACTGAAATTCAAATTTGTCTTGTAAATATCCATTAATTAATTCACAATTTTTATAACCAGTTCAGATGCAAAAGGTGAGTTCAGAGAACTATGACTCACTCAAGTTAAGTGGAAAGAGAGGTACTAAATATATTCATGAAACATTGCAAGCGGTTTGCAGCTTATGACCATACAGAAATTTGCAATCGCATCCAAAAAGGGACAATACACCAAATCATCTATATTGACATGAGTAATTCCACAATTTATTTCGAAGCTTTCAGCCATTTACATTATTTGGTGTTATACAACGATGCAAATCTAAACCTATCCCGTGATTCAGTGAAAAGTGTGTCTGTCTGATCACCAATGGGATAGATGTTGTAAATTTGGTAGTCCAACTGTGATGCCACAACAAAAGGTTGCACACCTGTTCGTCACTACAAAAATGAAACAAAATTGCAACTAACTTTTTTGTCGACCACTACAACAGCTACAAGAGGGAGGCAGCCTGGTTCGTCTCTTTAATAGCCTCTTGGACAGCCTTCAGGAGCGACGGCATCAACACCTTGTTGGTTGCGATGATGCCTGTGTCGAGATCGAGAAATCTCCCTTTGGAGAAATCCAAGTCATTTCCCGCAGCATCTGTTACTATGCCTCCAGCTTCTGTTAAGGGCAACAATAACAAAATATGAGTAAATGCAAATCTTGGAAGAGTTGTTTTGGGAATAGAAAAGCAGCCTCAAATTGACCTGTCACTACAATTGAGCCTGCTGCATGGTCCCATATTTTCTCTCTATAGCCTTTGTGTGGAAAGCGCAAGTAAATTGCACCGTCACCTCGGGCCAGAGCACCATATTTTGCTTGGCTGTCAATTCTAACCGGAGGAGCTTGGACACCAAGTTTCTGATCAAATTAAAAAAACAGATTACTTATGTACTCCTGTGGATGTCGAGTAAGCAAAGAATAGTTTGAGAACTACCTCCGCAATAGAGCCAGTCAAATCATGCATGGAGTGTGCACTTTCATAGGATTCAAAAAATGATGCATTGACAGGATTGTCAATGGAGCAAACACTAATCTAAAATTAAAGTTCACCAGGAGTCAGTAAATTGAACCTTATAACCAAATAATGAGCAAATGTTATAGTAAGAGAGGAGGTAGGTAGGTTAAGACCTTAAGACTACTGATCAAAACAAAAGAGCTATATAACCTTTTGTGGTGGAGAGCCATATAGGGACTCTACTTCAGCTCCACAACCAATTGTTGCAGAAAACAGGGCACCGACTTGATCTCCCGAAGAGTTACCATTGAGGTTGCTTATTGATGACAAAGGTAGATTTGGACAAGCCAATACACCCAAAACGACTTTACCTTCATCAAGCAGAGCCAATGCAATGGCATATTGGTCTCCCCTCAAGAAACTGATTCAGAGCATAAAATGAAAATTCAGATAAAGGAAAGGAAATTATTAGCAAGGCTTGCAATCAGTGGTGAACAGCTATCTATTAATTAAAATCTCGAATAGAAAGGAAACCAAATAGTTATTCAGTATTATCAAGCAGCAAAGAATCATCACCATAAATGAAGGCATTCCCAGAATTTGTACAGTGGAACATCTATAAACATTGAATCTGTATAAGCCTTTTTGTAATTTATCTATTTAAATATAGAAACAAAAAAAAGAAACACATAAATTAACATTAGCATTTAGTATAAATGCCTTTGGAAGTACTTCATAAATCTTGCATCAATTTACAAAAGAGAAATGCTATATTGCCATGTATGTACACAACTTCATGCCATATTGAATGTATCAGTCTATTTTTATTGCAGTTCATAGACCTAAGAAAACAGACATACATCATTCAACTTGAAGCTAATAAAACAAGAACGTATCCTAGTGTTTACACATTAGAGATATAGGTTCATGAGACAAACAAGATAGTTTTTTTTAGTCATAAATACAGCAGGGGAAGCCCCCACTGTTGGTATATTAATTTAAATAAATAAAACTGTACAAAGGTAAAGGAAAAAAGGGAAAGGGCAACAGGGCTGTACAACCGAACAGAAAGAGGGGGAAAGAAGTGAGCAGCGGGGAGGGAGTCAGCCTTGGAATCCTAAAGGGGACAGAAAGGTTGCTCTTTTTGAATCACAAAGCCTGTGAGCCTGCAGTCTAGCTTCCTCCACAAAATTTGCTTCCAAGAAACAAGGGAGGGACGTCCTCGGTCAAAGATGAAATTGTTTCTTTGTTTCCATATCTGCCAGGCTCCAATGATGAAGATTTCCATGAAGAAAGCGTTCCAGAACAGTTGCTTAGCTTGAGTTATCATCTGAAAGAAATCTGCACCAAGATTCCAATGTATGCCAAGTTGCTGCCAACAACTTTGACTGAATGGACAGCTGAAGAAAAGATGAAAGGTTGTTTCTTCCAAATTTCTATTGCAGAGCACACAGTTGTAGTTGTTCCCTTCTAATTTCTGCTTCTTTCTCTTAAGTATGTTCCTTGTGTTCAGTCTATCCATTAGAAGTAACCAAGTGAAGACTCTTAAGTTTATTACAGCATTTGGATTCCCAAATCCAAATGAAGGGCTTAGGAGGTTGGATATTTTTGTAGGGAAGATTGTAGAGCCTAGAAGAACTGTATATGTTGTTTCCCCAGATGTACTGCCAAGTGTCTTTATCTTCTTGCTGAACCTGAATTTTTGTAGATAATCTTAGAGTCTAGGTGGCTGGAATGTAGGTTCCCTAACGGGTAAGTTAAGAGAGCTAGTCGATACAGCAATTAGGAGACGTGTAAATATTCTATGCGTTCAGGAGACTAAATGGAAGGGCCAGAAGATGAAGAGGTGGAGGATACTGGCTACAAATTTTGGTACACGGGGACAACATCGGGTAGGAATGGTGTAGGCATCTTGATCGATAAGAGCCTTAAGGATGGAGTAGTTGAGGTGCGGAGGCAAGGCGACCGGATTATCTTAGTCCGGTTGGTAGTTAGAGATTTGGCTCTGAATGTGATCAGTGCCTATGCCCCACAGGTAGGTCTTTGCGAGAGCACCAAGAGGCAGTTTTGGGAAGATCTCGATAGCATGGTTAGTACTGTACCTATCAGCGAGAAACTCTTCATAGGAGGATACATCAACGACCATGTGGGTGCGACTAATGTAGGTTTCGAGCGCGTGCATGGGGGTTTCGGGTATGGTAGTAGAAATCAAGAGGGGGAGGATGTTTTGAACTTCACGTTGGCCTACGATTTGTTAATAGCGAACACCGTCTTTAAGAAGAGGGAATCCCATCTAGTGACCTTTCGTAGCGGACAACACCTGAGCCAGATCGACTTTATCCTTGCAAGGAGGGGGGATAGACGTGCTTGCTTAGATTGTAAGGTGTTACCTGGGGAGTGTGTTGTCCCTCAACACAAGCTTGTGGTGGCGGATTTTCGCTTTCGAGTACGTGTCCACCGGGACAATCGGGCCAAGATTGCGAGAACAAAATGGTGGAAGCTTAGGGGGGAAGCAGCGCAAACATTTAAGGAGAGGTTGCTCGATGAGGGGCCGTGGGAAGAAGGAGAAGATGCAGATGACATGTGGCTAAAGATGGCAACATGTGTTCGGAAGATGGCTTCGGATGTGTTTGGAGTGAGTAGGGGAGGTAAACGGGAAGCGAAAGACACCTGGTGGTGGAATGACGAGGTGCAAAGGGCTATTAGGGAGAAGAAGGAGTGGTTCAAGCGCCTCCATCATGACAAGAGTACAACCAACATTGAGGGCTATAAAATAGCGAAGAGGGCTGCAAAACGAGCGGTGAGTGTAGCAAAAGGTCAGGCGTATGATGACCTTTATCAGCGGCTAGGCACGAAGGAAGAGGAGAAGGACATTTATAGGATGACTAGGATCCGCGAGAGGAAGACGAGGGACATCAACAAATCAAATGCATTAAGGATGGGACGGATCGACTTTTGATGAGGGATGAGGAGATCAAGGACAGGTGGATAGAGTACTTTGATAAGTTGTTTAATGGAGAGAATGAAGGTCCTACCTTGGAGTTGGATGACTCATTTGACGATACTAACAGACGTTTCGTGAGGAGATTTCTGGAGGCAGAGATCAGGGACGCTTTGAAGAGGATGAAGGGAGGTAAAGCGATGGGCCCTGACGGTATCCTCATTGAGGTGTGGAGATGCCTAGGTGCCAGAGCGATAGTATGGTTAACTAGGCTTTTTAACCTCATTTTTCGGTCAAACAAGATGCCTGAAAAATGGAGGAGAAGTATATTAATACCGATCTTCAAGAACAAGGGAGATGTTCAAAGTTGTACTAATTACCGTGGGATTAAATTGATGAGCCATACGATGAAGCTCTGAGAGAGGGTTATCGAGCATCGCCTAAGAAGAGTGACAAGCGTGACCCAAAACCAATTTGGGTTTATGCCTGATAGGTCGACCATGGAGGCAATTTTCTTATTACGACAGTTGATGGAGAGATATAGGGAGCAGAAGGACTTGCACATGGTCTTTATTGACCTCGAGAAGGCATATGATAAAGTACCGAGAAATGTCATGTGGTGGGCGTTGGAAAAGCACAAAGTTCCAACTAAATACATCACCCTCATTGAGGATATGTACAGGGATGTGGTGACGTGTGTCCGAACATATGATAGCGACACCAGTGACTTTCCAATTAAAATAGGACTACATCAAGGGTCAGCATTGAGCCCTTATTTATTTGCTTTGGTGATGGATGAGGTCACAAGGGACATACAAGGTGATATCCCTTGGTGTATGCTCTTTGCTGATGATGTGGTGGTCGTGGATGAGACTAGGGCAGGGGTTAATAGGAAGTTAGAACTATGGAGGCACACGTTAGAGTCAAAAGGGTTTAGACTTAGTAGGACCAAGACCGAATACATGAGGTGCGATTTCAGCGCGACTAGGAATAAGGAGGGAGACGTTAGCCTCGATGGGCAGGTGGTGGCCAAGAAGGATACTTTTCGGTATTTAGGATCGATGCTACAAAAGGATGGCGACATTGATGAAGATGTTAGGCATAGAATTTCAGCCGGTTGGTTGAAATGACGTCAAGCTTCAGACGTCCTCTGTGACAGGAGGGTGCCTCAAAAGTTAAAAGGTAAGTTTTATAGGACAGCGATTCGTCCGGCAATGTTATACGGTGCTGAATGTTGGCCTACAAAAAGACTGACATATCCAGCAATTGAGTGTAGCAGAGATGCGTATGTTACGATGGTGTTGTGGGCACACAAGGAGGGATAGAGTCCGGAACGACGATATTCAGGATAGGGTTAGGGTGGCACCAATTGAGGAAAAATTGATTCGACATCGGTTGAGATGGTTTGGCCATGTCCAACGGAGGCCTCCTGAGGCACCGGTGCGTAGTGGGGTTCTAAAAAAAGGGCGTACCCAGTGCTGTAGGCTCCCGCACTGCGGGGTCTGGGGAAGAGAAAATAGCCAGCAGCCATCCCTGCACAAATGTGCAGAGGCTGGGGCTTGAACCCTGGACCTCTTGGTCACAGGCGGTAAAGCTCTACCGCTTGCACCAGGTCCGCCCTTCCGTAGTGGGGTTCTAAAGCGGGTCGATAATGTAAAGAGCGGTAGAGGTCGACCTAAACTGACTTGGAACGAGTCGGTTAAGAGAGACCTTAAGGAGTGGAATATCCCTAAGGATTTAGCTATGGATAGTAGCGCTTGGAGACTAGCAATTAACGTGCCTGAACCGTAATCTTTTTTCTTGTACCATTTATGTGTTCTTTGTTTCCATGCCTCTTTTGGGTTTCATCTCTAGCCTACCCCAACTTGCTTGGGACAAAAGGCTATGTTGTTGTTGTTGTTGTTGTAATCTTGGAGACTTTGATACTCATGGTAAGCTTGTTCAGAGAGGGGTAGGTGGAACTAAGTTTCCAGAGTATTACTTGTCAGGAACTGAGCAACAGAGATGTTTTTGTTTTTTGCAAAGGTATAAATCCTTGGATATTTGATTTGCATAATATTGTCATTCCAGAGGTCAAGCCAGAAGAGAACAGTTGAACCATCACCCACCTTGCATTTGGCAATTCCTGTTTTTGTTTTTTGCAAAGGTATAAAGCCTTGGATATTTGATTTGCATAATATTGTCATTCCAGAGGTCAAGCCAGAAGAGAACAGTTGAACCATCACCCACCTTGCATTTGGCAATTCCACGAAACATATCACAGAGTTTCAAAACATCCCTCCACCAGAAAGAGCCTCTGTCAGAAGTGACATGGGTATTTGACCATTAGGGTAGTGAGCATTCCAGATGAGTTTAACCCAGGGAACTTCTTTCTTATTGTAGAATTTGTCTAGGTGTTTCAGAAGAAGGGTCTTGTTTTGGCTTAGTTTTATTATTCCTAGTCCACCTTTTCTTTTTGGCTTGCAACATTTTTGGAAAGCCACAAGGGGCAGCATTTTAGCATTACTATCAGCTCTTCACCACAGACAGTGCCTTCTAGCTCTATCAATGCATTCTAGGACAGCCACTGGGATTTCAAGAGTGCACATGGCATAGGTAGGAAAAGAAGAGAGAACTGTATTGACAAGTTGGAGTCTTCCAGCATGGGTTAAGAAGCTGGAGGTAGCGATAAGCCTTCTTTCAATCTTGCTCTTATGAAGCCATAGTGCTCTACTCTCAGTGTGGTGGTGCCTAAAGGCAGACCCAGATAGGCGAAGGGTAAGGTTTCTAGCTTGCAACCGAAGACACCTGCCAGTTGTTGTGCCCAGTTGAGGTAGAGAAGGACTCTAATAACCCCTTAAGCGTGAATAATTAATTCTCTTTGAGAAGCTTTCATGATCAGCAGTGTGTCATCGGCATATTGTGTTATGGGGTATTGATCCAACTCATAGGAAGGGATGGGGAGTTCAAAAAGATAGTGGTGTCTACTACTTTAGATTTCATCAGAAATAATGTAGAAACACATCAATCAACGAGAATAGAAAAGCTACAACATATGGTAATGCAAATGGTAGAAAGAATCCAACATTTATTGAGTACAAAAATATGAAACCTACTAGTTAACTTGTCAACCTTACCCTTTAGTACCATCAATTGGATCAAGCACCCAATGTCGTCCAGATGGACCTCCCTCAGACTTCCCATCATCAATTGCAGAGAGTATACCTTCCTTTGTAAACGAAATGATATACGAACCATCATCAACGATGGTTTCATTCACAAGATCAGTAATAGCTTCCAAAATTTCTTTCGCGCCATCTTTTCTCAATTCTTCCGAGTCCTACATAAGCACATGAGACCTATTAATTTCAGAAAGCACTAATGAATGCTAAATGGAAACAAAATAAAGAGAAAAATAGTATAGTTACCTCTTCAGCAACCAATGAAAATGGTCCAGATGATACATCCATCTTTAAGGCAAGACTGACCAATATTTGCGATCCTAATGTGTGAAAGAAAAGTGTCAAGTAAACAGCGAGTTGGGAGAAAGCACAAGTTTCACAAATTAAGATGACCAACATATTAGTTGGAGAATGTTTCCCACCATAGCCAATTGTCATTAACAACATCTCTAGTTCTCTACAAGCATTAAAAAGCTACTCAACTAAGTCCAAACTTGATTTTAGTACTGTCATATGATGAAGTATAGGTGAAGTATCTGCTCATCTTTTTTGCTTAAACTTTTGGAGTCCATTGGTTGATGCATGCCAGCAGCCGCTAATAACTTGTAGCCCTATTTGCCAAAACTTATATTTTTTTTAAAAAAAAATACAACCAACTTCTATTCCATACCCAAGGGAGGCTGCACAAGAGAGGTAGTGTTGAAGAATAAATGAATTGCACGCATATTGTTCATAATCTTAGGCTTTGGAGTGAATTGGCTTGTGAATGCAACTCAAAAGCATCAACGATTCAGTACTAAACATAAAATTCAGCATATATACCATAATCAGCCACCGTGACAGGACTTTTGTCTGCCTTGGCCTGAACACCAGAATGTACAATGTCCTGTTGCACTGTCTGGGGAGGAAACAGAAAGCAATAGTAATAAATCCAAACTGCACGGTATCAAGTGACAGTCTTGGTAACGACACCATAAGACTCAACATTGAGATCGGCCTTATGAAAATGAAATACATTATACTCCTGCTAGGTATATAGAACATTAAGTATAAACTACTCCCTTCGTCCTGAAATATAGCATGTTTTCATTTGTCCCAAGTCAACCCACCATAAGTTTGACTAAATTTATGGAAAAGACAAATAATATTTTTGACATCATATAAACTCAATTACAAACTTTATGGAATGTGTTTTCATAAATTCGATTTTTCGATGTGGTAAATTTGGTCAAACATGAGGTGGGTTGACTCAAGACAGATCAAGATAGTTCAGGACTGAGGGAGTACGCGACAGTGGTTTTCCCCATCATACTGATCCAGGTAGTACAGTAAGTGTTGTCAGTAACTATTACTCTCTCAAATCGAAAACACCGGACTGTGCCCGCAGTCGGACCATGATGGTCCACGAACCTCGCAGAGGCGGGCGGCGAGGGTGACGGCCTTCTTGGCGGCGGCGAGCTCGGCGGCGTAGGGGTTCCCGGACGCCATGGCGCGGACTGCGAGAAGACGGGGCGACGCACGGCAGGGGCGGGAGGCAGACGAGGAGGAGGAGGCGCGGCGGCGGTAGGTGGGGACGATGGGTGGGGGACGATAAGGGAGGCGAGCACGGGGCGTGGGGAGAGCTCGGGCGGAGGAGGAGACGAGGAGCGCGTGCGGGAGGAGGCGGCCCACGCGCGCAGCCATGTGGGTGCCCGCTTGCATTGGCAGCGAGCCGGCAAAGGTATAGGAAGATATCAGAGAGGACGCATGGACCCAGCCTAAAACCAATCTGGCCCAACCCAATTCCGCCTGCGCGCGCCAACGATCGAACAGCTCAGCCAGCCATGGGCCTTCTTGCCCGTCGACCGTCGTTGTTTCATCACTCATAAAAAATGCTTAGACTTGTCCGGTGGAGCGCTCGGACCTTTTCTTGCGTTTTTTTTAAGAATTTATTGTCGTTTTGCTTAAGCAGTAAGCGACATTCTCATCAACAACGAGACGTCAATGGTGATTTCGAGAATCTCCATATCTGTCGAGTGCCCAATCCTTTGAAGATTTATAGGGGTAGGGTTTGCGTACCTATGTTCATAGGGGGTGTGTACGTGTTGCAAGCATCACGTTGTACGGTGTAATTCTTAAAAGAAATAAAAAATAAATCCGTGCATTTGAAAAAAAGTTATTTTTAGAAAAACTACTCTGACCTCCCTCAAGTGTACTGTTGTAGTAATCCTCCCATAAATCAGTAGTTAAAGAAGCTAAAATATCGCACTTTTAGTCATCGCACATGTTTCTCAAACTAAAAGTGTGATGTTTTAGCTTCTTCTTTAACTACTAATTGAAAGGGGTTTAGTTTTTCTCCTTAGACTTTATTTGGATGCATATATATCTACCTCTTCATTCACATGTGTTAAATAGATTGGAGTAGAACTTAGTTTAATTCTACTTCAATCAACTTTCAAACATATATGGATTGAGTTAAATACATGGACATCTAGGGGAGACCTTAGGTGATATTTAAGATGGCTTAGACTGACATGGCATCAAACGGTTCCGTGTGTCCCCATGTTAATACTTCAAGGGGTCAAAATAGATTTTAAAAAGTTATAGAAATAAGTCTTAAACAATATCCAAATATTTTCTAAAATATATGAAATTTATACCTCTAATCTTATATGAGTAATAGGACATTTATTTTAGCTCAAGAAATATGAAACATGATTAGAATTATTTGACCTTATATCACTACTACAAAAATGAACTTCCGTAGCGTCTCAAATATGCTCTCCGAAGCGGGCATTTTTTTTGCCCACTGCGGTAAATCAGACGATTTACCGTGGCGGGCATTTTTTATTTACCGCGGCGGGCATTTTTGTCCGCTGCGGTAATCGATTTACTGTAACGGACATCTTAAAATGTCCGCCACGGAAAATTAGTATTTACCGTGGCGGACGTTTTAAGATGTCCGCTACGGTAAATATATTAACCGCAACGGGCATCCTTAAAGGCCCGTCACGGTAAAAGGCACGGCCCAAATAGCCCACTGGCGGCCCGATAGCCATCTCCAGTATATATTGAGCGAGTTAGGGTTTCACTTCACCCACTTCACCCACTCCTCCGCCCCCATCCCTTCCCGTGCCCGACTCCTGTGCCCGACTCACTCCATCGAACTCCCCTCCCCTCCTCAGTCCACCGAACTCCCCTCCCCTCCTCACTACTCTTCCTCCCCCTTCTCCCACCGCCGCCACCTCCACCTCCACCCTCTCCCCTCTCCCGCCCGCGGCTCCAAGAAACTTCCCCAACCCTAGCCACCCAGTCCCGCTCCCATCTTTCTCAGCCATGGCGGAGATCGAGGTGGTGGTGTCCATGGCGGAGATCGAGTGGTGGTGTCCAAAGGTGGCCGGTGGGGCGAGGACGAGGAGCGGTGGCCGGCCCCGGCGAGGACGAGGACGGGGCGAGGACCTGGAGCGGCTCCGCGGCTTCGTCGGCCAGGGCGGCGCTGCGGCGCTCACAAAGCCCGATGGCAACGGCTACCACGCGCTCCAGTGGGCCGCTCTCACGGAGCCCGACGGAGGCGCGGCGGCGTACGGCGTCGGGGTTCGGTGGATCTGGGCGGATCCGGTGGTCGAGGTATGCCTCTCCCCATCTTGATCTCTCTTTCCCTCTCCATATCCTTCACTCCTCTCTCTCTCTCTCCACTTTGCAGATTTGGATGACGGCAGCGGATCGTGGACAGCGGCGGCGAGGAGCGGTGGAGCGGGTCTGGGAGTGGTGGAGCGCGGCGTGGGGAGCAGTGGAGTGCGGCGCGGCTGCTCCGTCCTCCATCGAGCGTGGATCGAGGGTAGCGGCGGCGGTGGTGGGTGGATCCAGACGACGGCGGCTGTGGCGGTGGGTGGTGCGGCGGCTCGCTAGGGTTTCGATTGGGCTCAATAGCGGGCTCGATTGGGCTTTTTTCTTTTTTTTGTTTTCGGAAGATCTTTACCACAGCGGGCAACACAAGCTGCCCGCTGCGGTTAATACCATTTACCGCAGCGGGCGGTTTATGTTGCCCGCTGCGGTAAATCCATTTTCCACAGCGGGCACAGCCGCCCGCCACGGTGAGGTCACGATTAACCGTGACCTTCCATCCGTGGCGGACGCCTTTGCCCGTTGCGGAAAATTGTTTTCGCCCGTCACAGTTGTTCTTTGTGTAGTAGTGTATAGTTTGATTTTGATGTTTATGTACTTGTATGAGCTATTGATATATGTTATAATTATTCTACGAATATGGCTTATACTATGTAGAAGTTTAAGTGACTTTAACGACTATACAAGAGCGCCATGTAACCAACTTCTATAACTTGATCTAATTTAGCATGAACAGAGGTGACAACTTGATCCAGAAGACAGATACGGCTTCAACCTTCTCTAATTTGATTGATGGGACATGAACGATCTAGGCACCTGATTGGTGCTAACCCGTATGTAGGTACTAACTAGATACCACCATATCACAAAAATACAACATTTTACTGTCATGTTTTATTTCTTATTTAGAAACATACACATGCATTCTATTTGGTAAGATATAAGTATTAGCCCAAAATTACACATGCAAACAATGTGGAAATAAATTAGAAAAATATTGAGAAGTGATTTTGTTACTTGTGGTTGAAGCGGCTTACATAGAGTTCAACTATAAGATGGTCGAAGGATTCTATTTGTATTGTCATTCAAGACATTTGGACTTCTATGCGCAATATTACTAATTGTAATTGTAATAGAAAACAAGATCATCTACTAGTAGAAAAATACAAAAGTGAAACTATATAAGATCCAAATAATTGCAACCTATGCAAATAATATAGATCATGATTTTAGAAAAAAATGGAGTTGGAGTTTGTAGCCTCAACAACCTAAGCAAATAATATAGATCATGATTTTAGAAAAAAAAGTGAAACTAGTTTTACATTTTTCTTTGCTACAATAAACAGACGATTTGGCATATTTTAAATTTCATGTTAAAATTTTGGTATTTTTTTAAGATTTATTTCTACAACCTTTTGGTATTGTCTATTTGACCCTGGAGCTATTGGTTTAGTTCACTTAGCCTCTCTCATGAATGACGTAGTGTCATATATTGACATCTAACGTGTCGTCACGTCATAATAACCCGCCTTGAAAATAATCTAAGAAGAAAAAACATTCAATTTCAATTGTCGAACGAGACAGAATATCTAGTTTTTCGGTTCAAGTAGGTTGATTAGACCACAACAAGAATGTTAGGACTTTTTCCAAATATTTTACCTTCATGAATCTTTGAACTTTAAAAGTTATAAAACCAACATCTTACATCCTGAACAACCATTCAAAGTTGGTTGTGCCAATTAATTACTGAGACGTCCGATCTCTAGATCGCGGTTTTATTATTGTTGTTGTTGTTGGTACACTGCTATAGGTAGCCGGCGGTGTCTGGTCATAGTTTGTTGGTCGGCGGCGTGCTTCTCCATCATGCGTGGGCATGGCATGTGGCCGCAGCTGCAAACAGGGGGCGTCCAGGGGCTACTACTTGCAGCTTGATGTCGACGAGGAGTGGCTGCGGACAAGGACTCGGATAGGAGAGACTTTGCCGCTTAGCGTGCATATACTGGATTAACCGTGGACGATTATCTCGTGCCTTCTTGTGCATTCTAATTACAAGAACTGCAATGTCAGACTACTTTTATAAGGATATTGATGTCATTTTACCATCGGTCTTGGTTTGTGCACTCATCCTAGAAATACATTTTTTAGAGAGAGGTTGTTGAGGCTACAAACTCCAATTCCATTTTTAGAACAGAGGGACTAAGTTTCCCACTACATTCTACTTAACTCATCTTATTTAGTAAATCTCAGTCTGCTCTTGTCCGCTTGTCGATCAGTTGATTATCCATGGATCATATTAACTCATCACCCATGATGACAGTTTTGTTTTGATTGAATGGTACGATAGACCTATATCCAGAATCTTAATACAAGTCGGATGAAGTTGGAGTATCTAAAGCACGAGCGACCCCGGGCCAGACACTAGTTGGTACGACTAGAACTCTTGAGAATCACTTATGTATTTGCTCGTGATTAGGTTCATTTCTAATCGAGGCTGCCATTGCTGGATTTTTTAGGGTGTGTACGCCTTGGAGGACAGCACCACGGCCGGTTAATTCAAGCGTCATGGCATTTTGAGATGGAGCATGTCTGTGTCCTTTCTTGCTGCCGAAACTTTGCAAAATGGAATCAGGGCGCATGACAACTAGCAGGCCCCCAATGTACTGAATCCTATATAACTATAGTGAGTAGTTCAACTTTTGTAACTACCCAATAATGTCATATGAAGGAAATGGAAGAATAAATAATTATGATCATTTTTCCATAAATTTTGTTGTTCTTATGGAAACATATAAAGCCACTTGGTTGTTTTAAATTGTATGCCTGAAATGTTGTTATAGCGTTATCACGATAAATAACATTACTATGTTTGCTTAAATGCGAAAATTTTATTTTTAGGGCATTATACTAGTTTTTTTTAGAGAGAGAGGCTAATGACAAGGATGGAAGGACGATTATTAAGGCTACAAACTCCAATCCATTTTCGCGGTCGGTCCTACGTACGATTCAAACGCGGCACTACACACACCGCGTCCGTGGACTCGTTTCCTTTCTTTATCCAGTCCCATTTTTCTTTCAATTTTTTTTTTTGTCTCCGTGAGTTACACAGGTGTCTGAATTTTCATCCTTTAATATTTATTACCCGGCCTCGTCCCCCAAAAATATCCTTCTACACCCAGCGCGAGAAAGGAAAGCTGGTGCACATGCATGTCGCATTATTGAACGCTAGAATCGAATCGGGTGATCGCTCACGCGATTTGGTGGCGCCTTAGCCGGCCCAGGACCATACAAACCCTATCCACCATGCACACTTTTCTTCCTGAGCTAGCTATCCCCGATCCAATCCAGACGTGTTTGCCCATGCCTCGTGATCCCTGCAGTTGGCCAACTAGCGGACGTACAGCCAATTCACACACCAGTAGTTTTTTTTAAAAAAAGAAATTATCTATATCCACGTGACGAATCTTGCATGCATGCATCATGCATGGCTCCGTCTCCGCCACGGCTACCAAGCGCCGCATCTTCTCCTATAAATGAGCTTGAGGGGAACGATGATAGGTGGACACTCAAACAGTGATAGATCGAGAGAGTACGTGTTGGAACAACCAGGCCAGCAGGCGGCGTTCTTGCTGCAGTAAGTTCCAACACCCCATTTATTATACTTCAAATCTTTTTACTCAAATATGGAATACTACACACAGTTAGTTTGTCATACTTCAACCACATCATTTATTTATATGATGCTCTACTGTGAGGATATCATCTCTCTAGAAATAGTCATGGTCTCACGCACATGCAAAGCTCTCATCCCTTAGGCTATCTCCAACAACACCACCTCAAATACAAGACTCATTCCACATTTGGGTAGCACCACCAAACAAAGTGTTCAATGTCCACTTTTTATCTTCTCGAGAACAACAAGACGAACAACGACAAGACGTATAAAAGAGAATTCTAGTCTCCAGAAGAGGGAGGTTGCTCATATTTTGACTAGCACCCAAAAATTGGCTCGTATATGGATACTCTGATGGAGGCCCTTATATTACCATCCAAGATCCATTTTGAGTTTGGATGGTCATATCATATGCAAGTTTGCCCGGTATATAGTTGGTTAACAAGGTTATTTAAAAAATATCGAAATATCCTGCTTGCACCCAGTGTTATGTATCTGCCACGTGTGACAGCCACTGTGGCTTGGTGCCCCCCCTCCGATCCCCTCACCCCAAAAAAGGACGAGTGGACCAAACTTTCCTAATTTGTGACGTGGACCAGACTTTCCTATTTCGTCTCCACTCTCAAGATATATAGCTCCATGGTTATAGAGTTTGTGGACGCTGAAAACAAGCATGTCGTTAGACCCACTAAGATAGTTAAGTACAATAATGGTCTTAATAGCCAAGCTAATGTTGTTGTGGAGGTGAGAAGAAAGGATAAAGATGTGCTATCACGAAAGCATATATATGCATTAATGAGCCTAATTAAGTAGTATAAGAGATGTGTGAAGGAGTATGAAAGAGAATTTTTAATAAAAACAAATAAGAGACACTTGTTATATAACTTGGCTCTTAGAGCTTGATTTATAGCCAAGTACTTGCTTCTATTATTGACCTTGCTCTAATGTGATTTAAGATTGTGGGTGGGCTTGCCTAGCATGTTTGAAACAAAATTTAATCTCCTACATTATTGGGACATCCTCCAATGTACGCAGCCATGCACAGGTGAGGACGTGCACATACGTCTGATATGTTAATGGATGAGAGTAGTATCTGCACGTGTTGAAGATGTAAACGTTATGAAACCATACAAAAGCACATGTTTCAAATCTAAAAATGACTGTATGTACATACATATATATGGCACAGTTTTGTGAATTTAACGGTTGTGCGTATATATACTCATCCAAGATACCAAGTATACGTAGAGTATGGAACATGTACTCCGTTGGATCTTGGATGGATGGTTTGTTCTATGTATGCATACAGACGAGAGTATTGTTTCATTTCAAAAAGAACTATGTACAAAAAAACAAGATACAGTATTGGTATTGACCAGAAGCAGGAGTATAAAATCTAGAATATAGATATTATATTGTATGAAAAAGAATATTAATACGGCTATGTACAGTTGTTTAGTACGCCGTGTAACTGAATGCTACTAACGATTTAAACTTTTTAGGCCAGTCTTAATGCACGTTTTATGAGAGTGTCATGCACATTAAATAGGGTGCCACATCATCAAAATTGCTGACTTAGCAGAGTCATTAAATGAAGGAGTTTCGTCAGATAAGAGAGAAGTTTCATCCCCATGAAACTCATCTGGCACGATTACCCAGTTCACAGTCTTGATAACTGTGTCATGAAACTATGCATTGAGACTGACCTTATTTTGAGATATTTTTGGTACTGTGTCAAAAAACGACTTTAATTGGCCATGGATCATTGTCTGATTGACGCTTTGTATAACGTGTCTAAAAGCTATTAATTCTTAAAAGTGTCTTCAAAAGTGTCTTTAGATATCTTTTGGTGATGAAAGCGTGTATAATGTCGTGTTACATTGAGACATTTTCAAAATAGTTATAAAAAGTGTCTTTATGTGCCGCCGTAGAGACGCTTTATTAATTTGATGTGTGTGTTACAAATAAAGCGTAGTTACAGGAGGTTTTCTAGTAGTGGCAAGACTTGTAACTGAGCTATTGTACGTTTATTAAATTAGCAATTGAGAAGCGCTTCCTTTTTAAAAAAGAAAACATTCCAAAACATAGTTCATTCTCTGTATATATGGGCTCTCCACACTAATCATGAGAATACTTGCTAGTTGCTATGCTTAATTGTCCAATTCCGATCAGTTTATAATCGTATAGGTACGAAACCTGCATAAATTAATAACTTTATGTTAAACAGTACACTATGCTTCTTGTCTTTTAGAATGTGATGAACATTTATTCTGCTCCCACAATCGTTGTGGGGATGGTTAGCATAGGAAGGTTAGGCATCCAGCAGTGTCATGCCAACGTATACGTAAGAATTATTCTGATTTTAGGGTAAGAATTATTCTATTAATATGGATTACCATTCGCGTCATATACTGCCCGGCCAGCAATGAATTGAATAATTCAAATATCATGCGTACAAAGTACATATGTCCTGGCTGTTGTTCAGTTTTCAGCTTGCCCTTATTGTTGCTTCGTTCTTAGCAGTAGATTGCTTGTTTTAAAGTTTGTTTTCAGAAGTAATAATATAAGATGTTAGCATTGATATGTATACATGTTTATATATATGTAGGAAACATGGCTAAGCGATTGCCCAAGAATGTTGTTTTCAAAGGAGACAATGGCAAGTACATGGCCGCTGTGCAGCCTCCTGAAACAGATCATGTTTACTTGCAGTTTTATGCTGAGGATGCGCTTAATGAAGATGCAGACATATCATCGAGTACACCAACGACAGTGATGAAACCATTCGCATAAAGTCTAGCTATTATGACAAGTACTGGAGGCTTAGCCCCAAGTGGATCTGGGTGGACTCCAGCGACACTAGCACCAACAACCGCGACACCTTGTTCCAACCAGTCAAGATTGGAGAACGCACGTATGCACTTAAGAATCTCGGCAATGGCCTCTACTGCCGCAGGTTGACCGCCGATTACAAGCAAAGTTGCCTCAACGCCTCTTCTGAGTCCATGGACGCGGAGACACGCCTGACAGTGGAAGAAGCTGTTATTTCTCGGAGGATTTTCAATGTCGAATAACGCACCGGGGAGGCTAAGATTCATGATAAGAAGATCATCACTCTGACTTCTAGGGAGGCAGTTAACCATGGCAGCACAGAGGACAAGATGACGCTAGGCCTCAACTATACCCTCACCAAGGAAAGTAAGTGGGACTCCAGTGTCTCTGTCAAGTTTGGTGTCAAAACCACCATTGAAGCTGGAATCCCAGAAGTTGCAAGTGAGACCATTGAGATTGAAAGTGAGTTTAGTGCCTCGTACGATTGGGGTGAGTCCAAACAGGTCACAGAAGAGAACACAACAAACTATGAAGTTACTGTGCCTCCAAAAACCAAGGTAATATTAACCGTGGTGGCAACGCAGGCCACCTGCGAGGTTCCTTTCTCTTACTCCCAGGAGGATGTTATGACCACTGGGGAGACAGTGATTACTACGTTTAATGACCGTGGTTTCAACATTTATGACGTGAAAATCGAACACTCGCCCGAAGAAAAACTCTGATTATTAATTTACAACAAGATGCATATGCATGGAGTGTCCAAATTAAAGCCATGTTGTACTTGCTTATTTGGTGTGTTGTAAGTCGATTGCGCGTGCTATTGTACGTGTTTGTCCTGTCCAGTACTCTAATACCGCTTGGTGTTAAAATAAGCCACACACTAGGTTTGCATGCTTGTTGTGTGTGGCACATGTATCTTTTTTTTTTTTAATTTTCTGGTTTTGGTATTCATGTTTCGAGTCATGTTTGTTACGTACGATTGTCATCTATGTAATGTGCTTTCCCTGTTTTCTTAAATAATAATAATAATGGCACTCCAGTACTGCTGTTGCTGCCTCTGTATTGAAGAGTGTTGCCAGTTAATTGGCAGTCTCTTTTATTGATGTTATGGTAGTCTCTATTGAATGAATTGAAGAAAAATAGCACACCATGTTTAAAGTGAGACACTCTTAAATTTTCCAAGAACCCATTGGGTTCTTTGTAGCTTGCTTCAGCCCATTTGTACAGTAGTTAAGTTTTTATTTTTTATATGTGGCCTACTTGTCTCTCTCATAGAGTTTTTTTGGTTCGTGTGTCTAATAAGTCGGTTGTAAGCTTACAACACTTTTTTTTCTCTCTCTTCTCTCTTTTTTCCTCCATGTCAATATTTAGTCGACTTATAACCCGTTATTATACTTTGCTCTGCCTCCTAGCACCAATGTAATAGTAAAAAACGTGGTGGCATCGAGGCCGCCTACTACGTGATATGAATGGAACACGTACTGGACCGCATGTGCGATCGTGTCTGTCGTCATGTCTAGTAATCTAATATCCATCATGTGTTCATTATTATTTTTGTTTCTTATGTAGTTGTTTTGAGTCATGTGTGCTACAAAAGATTCACAGCTACAAAAAAGATTTTATGTAGCAACGCCTCTTTTTTAGGGGCAGCTCAATCTAAAAGCACTTGTACAAATGGTTCCCAAAACAAACCCCCTACAACGGTTGTCTCAAAACCGTTGATGAAAATCCTAACGGTGATTAATCTTTCTATAGTAGTCAAATTGCTTTGCCTACTCTAGGGACTTGAGGCTCCTGGGCCCGCTCATTAGCCCCCGAGCCTAAGCATCTTTGCCTCCAAGGAAGCCTTGAGAAGGCTCATCTAGTGGAGGCCGAACATGAATAGACATCCCCTAACGATCATGTGTCAAGGCCTCAGTGACTATGTTAGGCGGTGCCCGTGCTCCCTCGATTCCACGACAATGCCAAGGTCCATCCACACCATAGTTGCACTCTCCTGGACCCTGACACACAAAGATCTTAGACCGTAGCCTCCAAACCGCCGTGTTTTCCGACCTTCCTCAAAATAAAGAGGGAGGACAACACCCATGGGAGGGGGGTTTAGCTTTCCAAGTTCGGTCGAACACAGAGCAAGTGAGAGGATCAGAAGGTCAAGTGTTCCTCCCCTGGCAACCCAACAAGAGAGAGGAGTGTCTCCCTTAGTCATGGTGGAGAAACATCATCGCCCACAAGCCATAGGATAGCACCGAGTGATCTCACGCCGAACTCTCTTTATCCTACTTTGGTTGTAACCCCCGATTTGGGTGTCCTTGATCGAATACAAAGAACTACTCACTATTGAAGGTAGGGCTTCGATAGCTCAAAACCAGGATAAATTGATGTGTCTTGTCTCGTGTTCTTGAGTCCACCAAACCTAGCCACCGAACACCCACACTTCTGACATCCACGAATAACGATGCTTGCTGCAGTGACGAACCTGTGAAAAAATACCCTTGTGCGGTTGCTCCAACGAGGACTAGTGAGAGTACGAACTCTCCGATACCTCAACAAAATATTGCTTTCTTTCTTTTGTTTACATCACACATTTACTTTCTTATAATTTACATTCATAGAATTGTCATGGTATTGTAGGGTTTAGAATTAGGGTGCAAAACTTTTGTGCACTATAAAACATCACTTGTTAGGATATGGGTCAATTGAAGTGTGCTAAACAATAGGTTTTGACCAAATTTACAAATACCAATAATATTTTAAACACCATGTAAACTCTATTAGAAACTTTAAGGAATGTGTTTTTATAAATTATAAGAGTTTTTGATGTGGTAGAAGTTAATAAATTTCTCTATAAATTTAGTCAAACATGAGGTGGGTTGATTTAGAACACATCAAGATAGTCCATGACGGGGGAGTACGCGACAGTGGTTTTCCCCATTCCTGGCGCTTGAAAGCCAATGATTTAGACTGATCCAATTAGTTCAGTGTTGTCAATAAGTATTACTTTCTGAAATCTAAAGCAGCAGATTGTGCCCGCAAATGGACCATTGTAGCCACGAACCTTGCAGAGGCGGATGGCGAGGGTGTCGGCCTTCTTGGTGGCAGTGAGTTCGGCAGCGTAGCCTGCGTAGGGGTTCCCTGATGCCATGGTGCAGGCTACGAGGAGATGCAGCGATGTGCGGCGGGGGTGGGCAGGGCAGAGGAGGAGACACAACAGCGGTATATAGGTGGGGATGAGAATAAGGAAGGTGAGCATGGGGAGGCATGGGGAGAGCGAGATATTTTGATACTTAACCCGATATTGGCATGTCCCTCAACTTTTGACCTCTAATTTGCATGCCTTTTTAAATATGACCCTGCACCCTGCAAATTCTTTTATTATTTAGGTTAAAGAATTTATTTCATTTTATCATAGTAACCATCCTAATTCACTGCTAATGACACGGAAAATACTAAGACTGCCCTTTGCATAAAAATTAGACTGAGACTGCCCTGCGCTGGTGGAGCTGCACCGTCAAGGTGCCATGGCTGGAGCCCCAACATTGTGATGGCGATGGTCGCCCTGGCACCCTCTTCGGGACCGAGCTTTCCAGTGCCATAGCCGGAGCCGAGCTTGCCTGACGGCGTCCCCGTCCCTGCCCCCCGTGCCATGGCAGAGGCTCACAGTTCAATCGTCGAAGTATGCAGTCACCTTCTCGCGGTTTGGTACTTCGATCGCCAAGGCAGACGTGCTCGTGCTACTCCATCAGGCTCTTGTTGCGGCGGAGATACTAGTCTCCCAAAGGAAGAATACAGAGTCGCTGTCTCAGGAAAGATGAGACCCGTGGGAGAGGGTCTCCTCCTAGGCGGCGCATCGGCTCAGGTAACTCTACAGGCCGACCACGGCTAGTGTCCTTATGGGCGAGGCCCCCGCCACAGACGATCTCGGCTCCGACCATGGCGTGGGAACGGGGACAGGGACACCTGCGGGCAAGCTCAATCCCAAAGAGGGCGGCCACAGGGGTGAGGAGGACGAGGTGAAGGAGACAACGAGGATCGGGCGTTGGACATGGCTTGAACCGGCCAACGTAGGTGTCGGCGGACGCGGGAGAAAGCTCGGGCGACGGTGCTGTGTTGCGAGTCACGGCGCCCTCGTCCTACTCGTACGATTTGAGAAGAGGGAGACGAGAGATTAGAAGAGGCAACTTGGTCTTTTCCGTGTCCTTAACGGTGATTAGGCCGGTTGAAGTTACAAAACAAGAGAAATCCTAAATATCAAAAGAATTAGGGGGATTCCTCGCACATTACCGTGGGAGTGAAGGAGGAATAAAATATGTTAGAATAGTGAATATTGAGGTGGACTTGCATATTAAGATAAATTGTTAGTGGCAAAATGATAGTAGTTGATAGTGGACCGCTAAGGTGAACGTGTTGTATGTCGAGAGAAATAGACAGTGACTAGATTCATAGACGCTGAGTCATATTTCAAAAGGCATACGAATTGTCAGATGTTGACGGGCATATGAATACCCATTGTTCGCCTAAATGGTCTAAATGACCGATTAAATGGCCACTAAATGGTAAATGACGGTAAACTATTTTGTTTAGGGGGTAAATGGGAAATTAAACAGTTAATCGTTTAAACGGTCAAAAAAAACGTGAAAGGGTCTAAACGGAAACGAATGGAGACAAATAGGCTAAAGAGTGTTTAAACAATTGTTAGGCGAACACGAGGTAAATCTAGTTGAGTTTTATATATATGTATAAATTTGTATACTTAAGTTTATTATATACTAGGAGAATGCTCCACGCGTTGCTGCGGGAATCACTGATAAAATTATACTATCATGATATATGTTAGTGGATGATTTTTAGCATTGTAACGTGGACAACTAAATATATGTTAGGAAATAATGTAGTTTGCTAATATGAATAGCTTGAATACGGAATAATGACATATTGTTAGTTGAATTTGCTAGTGGATGCTGATACGGACATTTTGCATGACGGAATAATGTGCCAGTGGGATGTTTTAGTGGATGCTGATGTGGACGCTTTTCATGGCAAGAGAATTAACTAGTGGGATGTTTTAGTGGATGATGATATGGACGCTTCGCATGGCAAGAGAATTAGCTAGTGAAATTTATCTATATAAGAGATATAGATTCATAAATATACACACTTTTTGTTACATTCATAAATATGTATATTTGACTATTTTACTTGCATAAATATATACACATAATAAAATAATTGATTTTTACTTGGAGAAATACGTATAAATGCTAGAATAATTGATTTTACATAAAACAATATGCATATTTTGATAATATCGTGTAAAACCGTTTAGAACGTTTTAATCTGTTTAAACGCTGTCTAAACCGTTTAAACACTAAGCAAAGGGTGACCAACTGTTTACCGTTTTAAGGAACGCTAAACCGTCACAACTGTTCACCGAGCTCGGGTAGAGAAGACGAAGAGCGCGCGTGCGGGAGGAGGAGGCCCACGCGCGCAGCCATTTAGGTGCACTGTCTGCCAAGCCGGCAAGGTATAGGAAGAGACGTGAGACGACGACGAACCCAGCCCAAAACCAATCCGGCCCAACCCAATTCCGCCTGCGCGAGTGAACGATCCGACAGGCCATAAGGTGACCGTGGGCCTGCCCGTCGTTGTTTCCTTATTACACGTACAGGCACTCACTGCAAAGTCTTCTAAAAAAACATGCATTGCAAAGTATTCTTTTTGGGAAAAAATCTATGACCTCCCTCAATTACTGTGTAGTCTGATTTTTACCTTCTTCTCTAAACCTAAAAACTAGGATAGTTTAAAATCAGTTCTTGTTGGTGTTTTTTCAAGACGGTTTAGTCTAACATGCAACCACGTCAAACGGATATGACCGCAATGTTGTCTAACTAGTGTAAACTTGCGCCCTTGCGCGCGGGTTCACGGCTGCGGATTTAGCACGTTGGATCATACAACAAAAAACATATAATTTGTATAGCTTTAGTGTAGGACGTACAATTTATCAGGCAAAAGTATTGATATTTGTTACAAAAGAGGCGCATGATCTATCTCAGTAATACGGATAAGCCGTTTTTATTGTTGCAACGAATTCGAAGAAATGTCTGCACTGACAATAGATTCTTCAGTCTTCGGTGCAATAGTTGATGGCCCAATCGGCGCATCAGTGGCCATGCTCTGGACGCCGTGGTATTGCTAGTTGCCTGTCGGTGTTTCGACCCCAGAGGCTGAGCACCAACGAGTGAATTTGTATTGCGTGCTGCCTAATTCGGATGGTGATACAAGAAGAACACACGAGATTTATCCTGGTTCGGGCAATAGAAGGCCCTACATCCAGCCGGGGGGGGGGGGCAGAGTTTGTATTATCATACACCGAAATGCTTGTACAGGGGTGAATACAAGCGAGCGAGTGAGGTGAGCTAGGACTTGAGCGTTGCGGGCTCTGGCTGTCCTCTGTCTGAACCTCCTTCCTACACTAGCCTGGCGCCTCCTTTTATAGGCCAAGGAGGGGCGCGGGTGTATAGAGCAACCCTAGAAATGATACTAGTAGGGCTGGCGTAGGTGGTGACGTCGGAGGAGATGCCGATCAAGTCGCGGTTGCTGTAGAGGCGTGCGTCGGGCGTGACTCGCCCTGTAGCGACGTGCTTGGAGACGACGGCCGTCCTTCCCGTGCATGTGACGATGTTGTTAATGGCCAGTGAAAGACCGGTGCCCATGCGCGGGCGTGCAGATTCCTGTAGCTGTTGCGTCGGGAGCGGTTGGAGCACTGACCGATGGCGTTGAAGTCTTGCTCGAGGGGGTGATTGAGGGGGCCGAATGTAGTCGAGGGGGTAGAGACCAAGCCCCAGGAAAACGTCGCTTGTGTTGACAAATGTGTCTCGAGACGGTGCCGAATGGGACACAGTGTGCGATATGGTGATACAGTACGGTACGATCCGCCGATTTCCCGGTATGGATGGTAAAAGGAGGATTTGACCGGTGTAATGTCCACTGTTACGACGGCTGTAGCCATAAGGTTAGCTTGAAGCAGGTGAAATGCATTAAATTCCCTGGGAATCATACAGGAAGTAGGCGGGTCAAGGGGAATGCCGTGCTCGAGGGGTGGCCATTCGCCCGCGCGAACTTCCGTCACTCGAGGGGGCCGGTCGTACCCTCGAGCTTACTGCCTCGAGCCGAGATGTTTTCGTCGAGTGAATGGTAGCCTGGGCCATTGAGATCCGTTCGTGGGCTAGCCCAGCATAGCTTGACACTTGGGCTTGATACCTCATGTGTTTTAGGCTGGGGAGTAATGATGATGGTTTTGGGTTTATTAATGCTGGGGTTGATTTGCTTAGTCGAGGGTTAAGGGTACCCCTTATTCAGATACCCGACATCGCCGATGTGGTTTGAATCTAAGGATCATCCTGTCAATAGCCACAAATGCTTGCCAGCGATACTGGCATAACTGTATGGTGGTCTAGAAGCCCTTGCTACGATCGTCGTGCCGGTCACCTTCAAGCGATCTTAGCAATTGTTTGGCGTCCTCGTTAGGCTATGCACTTTCGTTGGATTTGTAGAGGGCTAGCACCAGGACAAACTTTGCCAGTGGGAGGCCCACCTCGGAAGCCTGTTTGAGATGCCAAAATGGCGCGTGCACAGTGCGCCAATTTTCTACAAAGACAAGGTTGATTCCACAAAGGAATATCTCCTCGACGTTCCCGGCGTTGGCAAGCTTGGCCGTCAGAAGTATGAAGTCATGGTCGTCGAGGTACCTGCGTCAAAGAATCAAGCGCAAGGGCAGCGCACCACCACTGGCTTCTAACTGGTGGCATCGCGCAGTGCTCTACACGTCCTCCGCAGATTGGCGAGATCCTCCAGGGCATCTTTGGAGTCGACAGCGGCGACCTGCTCGACGATCTTGGTAGCAATGTCGAGAGGTAGGTCCTAGAGGTTGTTCCTGCCATTGGTAGCCTTGGGAGCCTGTTGAAGCGCCATTGCCTAATGGATGGAAGACGAGGGTACTACCGTGGAAGACGAACACGAGGCTGAATCGATCTATTAGGATTTAAGAGCAGTGAGAATAGGAAGTGCGGGACAAATTGAAGCGCGTGAGTTCTTTCCAGTGGACGTTACGCCTTCTCATCGGGAAGTGGCACTGGGACAATTTCCAACCAAAACGGCAGCGTATCGTGCTCCCACAAAAACAAATTAGATTCGGTATGAGCCTGGCAATGAAAGCCCAATACCATTGTGCTATGACAAACGTAGTTCTGGGCCGCGTGGAGAATTGATGGGCTATTCACCGTTGAGAATTGGTGGGCTACTGAGTGTTGGACGAATGTTGTAGTGGGCTGTACAGAGAGTTGGTGGACTTTGCTCGTGGGTCTGGATGTGCCTCCGATGGTGTTGGTACATGGTGATGCTGGACTGGCCGGTGAATGTCCAAGCGGAACCTGGTGTTAACCTGTGTTGGGACATCTAGAGGATAATAGATTGGAAAAATACAGGTACCAACGGTGAAACAAACAAACTGGCTTAGGATAGACACCTGTTTCAGAAAGTTCTAGGACCGAATGACAAAGCTAACCTGATATCTCGAGCTATTCCCGATAAGGCTGCATGGTCGCTGACATGGATCACAGGCTGGAATTTTAAATGGATATGAACACAAGACAAAGAAAGTCATGCACAAAAGCACACACCAAACAAACATGACGACGTAGGTTTGAAACATCACAGCATCCATACGTGTGCTCACCAAGCGACAAAGTTCAAAGTGTGGCACAAAATACGTTTTTAGTACACAAATACCCGATGGTTTGAAGAGACATGGTCATAATAGCTCGAGGCACGGTGATCACAGTTGATGGGTGGGTGTCAGCTTCAGTCTGTATCATATCCTCCCTTGTCTTTAGGGTCGCTAGCTTCTGACGAATGAATTTGTGAGATAAAGTAAAAAGGCAACGTTCGTAAGTCGATGTAGAAAAGAATTGAAGTCAAAAAATCACAATGCCAACACACAGTATAGGCATCCCTAGCTACAAAAGATGGCCTTATGAAATGAAATAGAGCCCAGCAATGCCATCTTCATACCCATGTATGATTGCAGCATTGGTAGGCTCAGTTTCATTGCCAAAGGTCATCTACGTATAGCCAGAGGTTGTAAATGTAGGTACATTCAATCAAACAACGCAAATTATTGTAAATAGCTTAATAGAAAATAGTAGAGCACCTGGAGGATACACAGGAGGGAGCCGTTGATGAAGCATGCGCAGCTGTAAGTGCATTCACCTCCGAAGTGGGTTTTAGATAATTAATGATAATTAAATTAGGGACTAACAAGTTTATTTAAGTGAATTCACAGGTGTTAGTCCATTGAAAGATTAAAATGAATACATTTGGTGATACAAGCACCCCCAAAATTTCTATGGATGAATGGTGCTTCGACTCAATTGGTTTACTCTTTTATATTTAAAATTGAGTTATAGGAAACGCCACACTATCAAGAGGGATGCAAATTAGACTAGCTAGAAGGGAAAACAAGTGCTCATGTTGGCTTATTTTATGCGTTTGAGAGACACCATGCACTCACACACTTAGTATACATTCTCTGCTGGGTGCACCGGAAGTTCTGGTAGTTCAAAGCCCGCACTCAACTGCGTGCAACAATTCAGTTCCAGCTCAAAACAGAAAGTTCTGATAAGGACCGGAAGTTCTGGTGCTTTGGCCGGAAGTTCTGTACTAGAAATCCTGCGATTGACCGTGTGCGAGTATTTGGTTCTGGCCTTCGGAAGAAAGTTCTAGTCCATACCGGAGGTTCTGGTCATCTGACCAGAAGTTCCGGTCGATGCGAACTGAGTGTTGACTTTCTCAAGTTCAACAGTCAGATCTCAAATAGACCAGAAGTTCCGGTAGTTCTTATGGACGTCGAGTATATATTCTTTCTCACCCCTTTTCTGACGGTTGCCCATTCATTCCAACTCGCCCAAGCTTTGCCAAAATTTCCTGTGAGATGAAGTCACCCACTCTCTCTTCCCCTTTGCTTCCAAGCTTCAATCCTTGATTATTTTGAGCTAGGGACGTGAGATTTGAGAGCGGGAGCATCGATTGTCGACTTGAGCACTTGTCTTCCTCGTCTTGCTAGTGTGGTTTGCATTTGTTACTCTTGGGTTCTTGGAACCCGAGCCCGCTAGGCATTCTTTGTGGTTGCCCATGTTGATTCATTTGTGAGGGCACCCCGAAGTGTTTGCATTACCCTTGATTATTAGTGGATATCTCAGGAAACCTTTGTGGTAACCTCAACAACGAGGACGTAGGAACTCCTTTGTGGGGATTGCCGACCCTCGGTATAAATCTTGTGTCTTGCTGTGGAGGTACCATCGACTACCCTTATTCTTGTGTTCTTCCTCTCTACCCCCGAAATTCATAGGTTGGAGGACCCGATCTACGATTTGGTGAGGTGCCAAGCTCCGTGGAGTTCAACATCATCACCAACAATATCTAGGAGGGGGTGGTAACAATCAAAATCAAAATCACAACTCATTTCACTTTGATTTCGTAGCTCAGCAGGGCACCGAAAGTTCTGGTCAGTTTGCACCGGAAGTTCTGGTCCTGACCGGAACTTCCGATCCAAACCTACCAGAAGTTCTGGTTGGTATTTAACTTTCGCATTTTGAGTTTGTGAGTTTCAAGATTTTCAAACAAGCCTATTCACCCCCCTCTAGGCCATTTAGGTCCTTTCAAGTGATATCAGAGCCGTGATGCCTCGGTTAAACGCTTCACTACGTGAGGTGTAACAATGGCCAAGATGGATGATGCTCAAATGAAGGAACTAGCCGCTCAAATAACGGCTCAGCTCACCATGACGCTGCAAAAGCAACAAGACGAGCAAATAAACAAGATGCAATAGCAACTAGACAAGATGAAAGAGGCTCTTGATAAGAAGAATCAAGAAGGAACTAGTGAGAGGGAGAATGATGGTGAAGGTGGAAACAAGACACCAAAAAGTTATACAAGAGCAAGCTATAGCCATGAAAGCACAAGCAAGAACAATGCTTACATGCCAATGGTCAATCCCGGCAAGCCACCTCCGTTTGATGGAGTAAGATACACCGATTGGGCTCATAGGATGAAGTTGCATCTTATAGCTGCAAGATGTTTGGCAAGCGGTTGAAGTTGGTGTGAACATTCCCGTAGATCCTAAAGATTGGACACCCAAAGATGAGTCAAACTTCCATCTCAATGCCATGGCGGCAACCTTGATCTTGCAATGTCTCACCCCGGAGGACAACAACAAGGTGAGTGGTATGGTAAATGCAAAGTAAATTTGGGAACCTTGAGAATATCATTTGAGGGTGACAAGAGTGTGAGAATAGGAAACATTGAGCTTCTTCAAAACAAGATCAAGAATTTTCAAGTGATGGAAGGATAAACAACTAAAGCCATGTATGATAGATTCATGATATTGATCAATAGAGTTAGAGCTCTTGGATGTGATAGATGGGATGAACAAGATGCACCAAGAAAGCTATGTAGAATATATAGAGATAAGAATAACATCCTAGCTTCCATGATAATGGAAAGAGAGAACTACACCACCATGACAACACAAGAGATGATTGCAAAGATTATGTATCATGAAGTTTCAGATGATGAGACCAAAGAGAGGCTTAGTCAAAAGAGAAACATTACACTTGCAGCATCTCAAGCAAGTGGATCAAGTCATTGTAACAAAGGATGTTGTGAGCACAAGCATAATGACAGTGATGAAGAACTTGATGAACAACAAGCTCTCATGGTGAAAAATTATGCAAAGTTCTTGATCAAGAAAAAGCAAAAGATGAGGAGTAGTGGTGGAAACAAGCAATATAAGAAGAGATTTTGCTACGAGTGCAGTCTCACCGATCACTTTGCTGCGGATTGTCCTAACAAAGGCAAAGTATCAAGATACAACAAGGAAGGTGACAAGAAGTATAAGAACAAGAAGAAGGGTGAAGCTCATATAGGTGAAGAATGGCAATCTGATGATGATAGTGATGAAGATAATGACAATGACAGTGACAAGAAGAGTGTAGCTGCAATTGCTATACATGAGACATCCTCTTCATCAACATCATTCTTCACCAACACTTCTTCATCACCTAAGCTCTTCGCCAACCTCTCCGATGACGATGATGTCACTCCTACTTTCCTCATGGCAAAAGAGGAAAAGGTATCATCACACACTCCCACACACTCTAATGATGAATGTGATGATGATGATGAGTTTGATGAGAATTATGCTATCAAAATCATTAAGCTATATGGAAAAGAAGCTTCCTCTAAAATCTTAAAATTGATGTACACCATAGAGGAGCATGAGACATGCTTAGAGTTGCAAAGTGAAATGCTCCTAGTGGAAAGAG
>CM041647.1:28624856-28828803 GCA_023333625.1 Bothriochloa decipiens | reverse complement strand
CTCACAAGCTTGACAAATAAATATCATGAGCTTGAGATAAACTATGACACTCTTTGGAAGAGCACTTCTACTTCTTCTAAGGACTCAAATGCTTCAACTAGTGAAAGATGCACAAGATGCTTTAATGTTGATATAAATGCTTGTACTACTAACCTTGTTGAGCTAGAAAAGAAGGAAAAGGAGATTCTTAGGTTGAAAGCGGTTGTGGAGATTGGTTGCAAAAACAAGGATAAGCAACCAACCACAATGTACAAGGCACCAAGGCATCCACACATAAAGGATGGCCTCGGCTACAATAGGTATGATGGTAAGGCCAACGGGAGAAACATGGTAAATGGTGTGCCTTGTGTGAAGTTCGACAAGAGTGTGTCACTTGTTGATCTTATTAACAAGGTGAACAATGTTGAGGTTTCTCCTAGCCCTTCTTCCAACAACAAGAACAACAAGAAGAAGCAAGTGAATGTTCCCAAGCAACAAGTGCCTCTCTCAAGGAACAACTTTTATGATTATTTATGTTGTTGGGATAAGGATGGTAAAATTATTGTAAAATATGTGGGAGCCCTCAAGAAGAGGCAAATCTTGAGGAGTGTTTTGGTGCCCAAATCTTATGTGTCTAACCCCCTAGGACCCAAGTTAAATTGGGTACCTAAAACAAATTCTTAATCTTGTTTTGTAGGCCTATTCCTCCGGTGGACCTTGTTGAGTGCTAGATAGTGGATGCACCAATCATATGACTAGAGCGAAGAAAATGTTTGACTCCTTTCAACTAAATGAAGGCATGAGTGAAAGAATCACATTTGGTGACAATAGTAAAGGAGAGATCCTTGGTTTGGGTAAAATTGCTATATCTAACAATAATTCAATTTCAAATGTATTACTTGTGGATTCGTTGGGATACAACTTGTTATCCGTTTCACAACTTTGTGAGATGGGTTACAATTCTCTTTATGGATAAGGGTGTGGAAGTCTCTAGAAGGTTGGATTCCTCTATTTTCTTTACAGGTCAACTAAAGGGAAAGCTCTATCTAGTTGATTTCACAGCTAGTAGAGTGGGGTCCGAGACTTGTTTAGTGGCAAAATCTAGCATGGGTTGGTTGTGGCATCGTTAGCTAGCTCATGTTGGGATGAGGAACTTGGCCAACTTTCAAAGAGGACAACACATTGTTGGACTAACAAATGTTTCTTTTGAGAAAGATAGGATTTGTAGTGCATGTCAAGCGGGGAAACAAGTTGGAGCTAAACATCCCGCTAAGAACATTGTGACAACATCAAGACCACTTGAGTTACTACACATGGATTTATTTAGACCCAATGCTTATAAAAGTATTAGAGGTAACAAATATGGCTTTGTAATTGTTGATGATTTTTCTCGCTTCACTTGGGTGTTCATTTGGAAAGATAAGAGTGAGACTCAAGAAATTTTGAAGAAGTTTGTAAGAAGAGCACAAAATGAGTTTGATGTGAAGATCAAGAGAGTGAGAAGTGACAACGGGACAGAGTTCAAGAACACCAACATTGAGAAGTTTCTTGATGAAGAAGGGATTAAGCATGAGTTTTTAGTTCCTTACACTCCCCAACAAAATGAGATTGTGGAGAGGAAAAACCAAATGCTCATAGAAGCCGCAAGAGCAATGTTGGATGAGTACAAGATTTCAGAGAAGGATTTTTGGGCGGAGGTGGTCAACATGGCATGTCATGCAATCAACCGCCTATACCTCCACAAGATTAGGAACAAAACCGCCTATGAGCTACTCACCGATAAAAAGCCTAAGGTTGATTACTTTAGAGTTTTTGGATGCAAGTGTTTCATACTTAGAGAGAAATCCAAAATCTCTAAGTTTGAACCAAAGGTTGATGAAGGTTTCTTACTTGGTTATGGTACTAACGAACATGGATATCGTGTTTTCAATAAGACCACCGATCTTACTGAAATAACGGTAGATGTGACTTTTGATGAATCCAACGGCTCCCAAAAAGAGCAAGTCTATATGAACATTGTAGGTAAAGAGGAGCCCTCTCATAAAGTGATAAAGAAGCTTGCCATTAGTGAAGTGAAATATAACACCCTGATTTTTGAAATTTAAATCTTAAATGAATTTGAGTTTATATCTGCATAGATGCTTTTCATTCATAGGCTAACTATAAAAGTTTTATGAATTACTTCAAAATATGTAGCACGTTAGAAACCATGCATTGTTGCATTCATGCTGCTGCACAGTTTTTGGTTGACTTGTTTGAGCCTGTTGTTTAATTCTTGCCTTCCCTTCTAGTTTTTAACATACTCTAACTTGTCCCCTCTAACTCCTAGACTAACCTATCTACTCTAACTAGCCTAGGCCAGTCCCTAGTGGACCCTGGCCAACCACAGCCCTTACTGGCCAACGATGGCCAGCCCTAGCCGGCCATGGCCAGCACTGGCCAGCCATGGCCAAGGCAGCAGCAGTAGCAGCCGGCCAGCGGCGGCAGGGCTTGGCCACAGCCGGCCAGGCCAGCCACCAGTGGCCAAGGCCAGCCAGCGCAGCCCAGCTAGCTTGGCCTGGCCAGCCAGCAGCGCAGCAGGCCGCAAGCCAGCCCAGCAGCCGCTGCCCGCTTAGCAGCCCGCATGCGTGCAGTAGGCCGGCCCAGCATGCCGCGCACCGCGCCCGCCCGCTCTGCGCCTGCATCAGCGCCGCGTCAGCCGCTGGCGTCAGGAACGCGCCAGCGCCGCGCCGCTCACCCACAATAGTTGATAGGTGGGGCCTACCCGAGCGGGGCCCACCGCTACAGTGTCGTCTCCCTCACGGAGACGGCACCGAGTAGGTGTCCACGCGCCGCCTGAGTCACCCGCCCGCGCATGTGACCCAATGATCCCCGCCGCTCAATAAAAGGCGTCTGCCGTCTCCCTACGTCGCTTTTCTGAAGCCCTAGGCGCCACCCTCACCCTCGCCCTCACGAAAACCCTAGCCGCCGCTGTCCTCCGCCGTTCGTCCGCCGCCGTCTGCCGCCGAGGTGAGCCATCCCCGAGCTCCGCAAGACCCCGAAGGCCATCTTGCCGTCCTCTAAGGTCGCCCTAGCCCTCTCCGTGCGCCGTCGTAGGTCCATTAGCCGCCGGTTATGGCACCGCCGTCGTCCAGCCCCGCCACCGGCCATCACCCGCCGCCATGGGACCCGTAATCGAGTCTGTGGGGTTGAGAAATGCCTTCCCGTGCCCCTCGCCTTGTCAGCCGAGCGCTGAAGCGCCATTTCGGCCAGCTCCGGTGAGCACGCTGTCGTCTCGGCCGTTGCTCCGACGACCCGGACCGCCGGACGTCCGCTCGCTGTTGGATCTAAGCCGGGCGGCTCAGATCTGCACTTGACCTCTGGTCAACCATGGGTCAACAGGGCCCGCGCCTGCTGACATGTCAGCTGACGTGGCTGCCACGCAGGCGCCACGCCAGCGCCGCGTGTACGCTGACCGCGTCAACACGTCAGGCAGCCGACCACCTAGGCACAGAAAGCCCCTATGGTTTTCTTTATTTACAATCTAGTCCTGCGTAGTTCAAAAGTATTTAGATTATAGTCCTGTTTTCTACAGACTAGCCCCGAGTCTTGTATAGGCCATAACTTTCATGTTTTAACTCCTATTTTAGCAAACTTATACTTTTTGCAATAGTCTCGATGAGTAGAACAGTTCTATGCTATTGTTTGCTACTATTGAGATGTTTTGGTGCACTACTCTAATTAAAGTATGTTTTCTTGCATGTTGTGTGCGTGTGTGATGATTGTGGCGTATAGAGAATGAGACGTGGGTGAACGAGGATCAGCAGGACCCAGAGGACTACGTGTAGCAAGACAACAACCAAGGGAAGTGCAGGCATTCTTTTGAACATATTGTATCTATTCATGTTTATAAATTCACTGCATGTGTCTTAAATCGGCAAACCATAGGACTTACTAGCCACTTTACCCAAAGATATCCTATGGGGGTTGTAGTTGATAGGCTTTTAGGTTGCTAGTGCTCTATCTCACCTTTCACCATTTAATGAAGATAAAAATTTGCTTCTTAACCTGTTGAGCCTTGGGCTCTTGGTTTTGGCCGTTGGAGAAGTTGATGCATGTCCGCATCGTTGGGTGGCGGTGCAAGAAGGGGAACGGATGTCAGTGGGCTCGTAGCAACGGGGGCATCCGTATCTCCTCCCCCTTGAGGTCCTTTTGTGGAGCGACAACATAGGACTTTCGTACATCTCTAGGCTAATGGGCACTGGCTTGGTCGATTAGCAGGACCATCAAGGGCAGGTAGAACAGCTTACCGACGGGTGGCTATAGCTATGGTCGCTGGGGTTTGTTTACAAGTATTTAGTATGGGAGGGGCTAGGGATCTATGATGGGGGTGGCCTCACAGTGAAGTTGCCCATATGCTTGGACTCAAGGCTAGCGAGTTGTCACTGTCTATGACCCTGTGAAAAGCCTCGTTGTCACCTCTGTCGGCCTATCTCGGTAATGGGCTAAGAGGTTGGCCGTCTCGGGCAAAAAGAGTAATCATAATCTAGAGTGAAAGTGTACACCTCTGCGTAGAGTTAAAATTGGTATATCATCCGTGCTCACGGTCACGAGCGACCCAGATCCTCGCATGATTAGCCAAATGGTTTAAGCTATGAAATCATGGTGATGTTGTTGAGGTTGCTACCTCGGGTTTTATCGGGATGACTATCCTGTATTTCCTTGAGATGGCTATCTCATATTTAATGTTGTTAACGATATATGTTTATATCTATGATGCTAAATGACACATTAATTGCTACTTGAACCTTAATAAAGGGTTGGGTGTTTTAACCAAGTTGATTAGAGAATAGGTTGCAACTTATTTAATCTTAAAATGCTACTGCAGTCTACCTTTCAGCTTTACCTTGTACTTGCCTTGCATGTCATAACTTTTCGTATGTACTTGCTGAGTTTCTACATGGAACTCACCCTTGCTCATTCACCAACAAAGGATGCTCAAGTGATGACTCGGATGGTGACTTTCCTGAGAACTATCCAGGATACTAGGCGTCGTGATGCTCCCGTCGTCTTCCTGTGGCGAGATGGAGTCGCTACGTCTACGTCGTTTAGTTGCTTTTCTCTTTGGACGATGTTATTTATACTTTGTTTTACTCTGATGACAGTTATGTAATAATGGTACGATGTAATCATTATACTATATTTTATTCGAACACTGTACTTATTAGACCATGTAATTTGTCGTTCATGTGTGCAAATTGTTCTGGGTTCACATGAGCTTTTGCCTTGGTTTTACTCCTTCAAAACCAGGGTGTGACAAAGTGGTATCAGAGCCGTGTTGACCGTCGGATCATGAAGCCTTAGCTAGAAATGGTCGTTTTCTAACCGTCTTAGGTTGACCTTTATAAGTTATTGCATATCACATCCTTTATTAGCATGTTTCATTTATTATCTTATTCATTATCTTGATACGCATTTACTATAGCTATTGCTACTATCTTTTATTAATCATTTATTACCTTATCTTATAGTTACTACTATGCTTTTGTCATTATGATCATGTCATTATGCTATTTTGTTTTACTACAAATACCACAGAATGTGTGCTACTCCTGTTTTAATTTATTCATAGCTTTCATATCGCTATCTCCTGATATTTATGCATGCACTCTTTATACATATTATCCTTTGATCATAGACATGTTTATTTCTTCTATCATGATCTATTGACTGTTTGCTGCATGTCTTTGATCTTTGCATACTAGTAGATGGTGCGCCAACTTTTGCTCTGTAGCCTGCACGTGACCACATCCCCTATGGAGCAGCGGAGGACGTACTAGGATTGAATAGGATGTCCCTTTCATGTAATAAATAATGCTATATTAACACATTTAAACATTTAGCTTATCAAGTCTAGTGCGAGTGTGTTTAGAGTATGTTTTGCTTTATTGGTGTGAGAACTTGTTTACCATTATGAACTATGGATGATTTGCGTATTTGTAATGATTGAGATAAGTTGTGGGGTGATGTCCACACCTATCATATTTATATAAGTTCAAGACTCTGTTTAGTTATTTTGGGGTTTTGGGTCTCTATATATGTTGTGCTCTATCTCTCTTTCTACTTCATCCTATCAGTTATTTTGTCATAGCCTCCTGTCACCTGTTCATGTCAGCTATCAGTTTAGAGATCATATATATGTGTTATTTGCAAGAGATTATATATTTGTTATTCTGTCAGTGATAATTTTGCTGGAGGTTATGTCAGCTGGTTTATTGATACAAAGAGATAGTATATTATGTTGCAGTTACATTCATAGTTTATATTCAGCAAAGATATATATGTTGAGATTTTATACCCTGCTATTCATTTGCATCAGATGGTGAACACCAGGAGGAATAACAACACTGGTGGCGCCAGTGGTGCTGGTGGGAGTAACCAGAACCCTCCACCACCACCTCCTCCTACTGTGGAGCAGATGATGGCCATGCAGACCAAGTTCATGCAGGGCATGAATGCCATGATGACCATGCTGCAGCAGAACATGGCAATGAACCAAGTCCAGAATCAGCACCACAATCAGAACCCTCCACCACCACCACCCAGGGACAGGCGTAGTGAGTTTTTGAAGGGGCGTCCACCTTTCTTCTCTCATTCCCCTGACCCTCTTGTTGCTATGGATTGGGTGAAGGATGTGGAGAAACAGTTGGAGATTGCCCAGTGCAACAACAGGGAGAAAGTCCTCTGAAGCAGCCGCTTATTGGTGGGATTCATACCGCTTTGCTCATGCAGCTCCTGACACCATCACTTGGGCACAGTTCACTGAGGCGTTCAAGGAGTTCCATATCCCAGCTAGACTTGTGAAGCTGAAGAAGAAGGAGTTTGCTGATCTGAAGCAAGGCTCCATGTCTGTTTGTGGGTACCATGACAAGTTCATTACTTTGTCTCACTATTCACCTAGGGATGTCGAGCAAGACTAGGATAAGTAAGATCATTTTCTGGGAGGGTTGAATGATGGACTCGCTTACACAATGGCAAACGTCAAGTATGCCAATTTCTAGGATATGGTTGATAGGGACATTGTGCTTGAGAGCATGCGCAACAAGATGGAGGACAAGAAGAAGAAGAGGAAGGCCAACAAGTACCAGGATCAGGGAAACAGCAGCCGTCCTCACTTCAACAACTTCTAGAACTACCAGCAGCGTTTTTCTTTTCAGTATGGGAAGAATTAGGCACAGCAGGGAGGTCAGCGCAACAACAACTCCAGCAATGGCAGTAATCAAGTGCAGCGCCAGAATGGTCAAGCCCCTCGTCAGAACAATCAGGCTCCTCACTAGAATGCTCCCCACAGTGCTCCTGTGAAGACCAACAACACCCCTAGCAATGCTTTCTTCAAGTGTGGCAAGGTGGGGCACTATGCTAATGCTTGCCCTCAGAATCAGAAGCCACAGAACTTTAGGAAGGTGAATCACGTTAAGGTGGAGACTGCTGAGGAAGCTACAGATGTGTTGCTTGGTACGTTTCTTATTGATTCTCATCCAGCTTCAGTTCTATTTGATACTGGTGCATCACACTCTTTCATTGGTAGTCATTTTGTTCGTAAGCATAGCATACCAACTCGACTTATGCCTAGTCCTATGAAAGTAATAACACTGGGAGGACCCATGGACTCTAATGTCTGGTGTCCAGACATTAAGATTAATTTAAGGGGGTAGATTTTTCTGCTAGACCTATAGTGTTTGAGTCAAATGGTTTGGACCTTGTTTTCGGAATGAGTTGGTTAAACAAGTGGAAAGCAAATATTAAATGTTCAGAAAGGACAGTGAGCTTGACAGCACCCGATGGAGATGTGGTTGATGTGGTAATTCCTCTACCATCCAAGAATCAAGGAACAGTGAATCATGTCAGCGGTGAGCCCTTGGAGAACATCAGAGTTGTCAATGAGTTTCTAGATGTTTTTCCTGAGGATTTGCCAGGTATGCTACCTGAATGAGAGATTGAGTTTATCATTGATTTGTTACCTGGTACTGCACCCATAGCTAAAAGACCTTATAGAATGGCTGTTAATGAACTAGAAGAACTTAAGTCACAACTTAGAGAATTACAGTCTAAGGGTTACATTCGACCTAGTTCATCACCTTGGGGAGCCCTAGTAATCTTTGTAGAAAAAGAAAGATGGAACACAGAGGATGTGTGTAGATTACAGATCTTTGAATGAGGTGACTATTAAGAATAAGTACCCTTTACCTAGGATTGAGGATCTGTTTGACCAGTTGAAGAGAGCTAGTGTCTTTTCTAAGATAGACTTGAGGTCAGGTTACCATCAGTTGAGGATTAGACCTAGTGATATACGAAAGACTGCCTTTACCACCAGATATGGTTTGTATGAGTATACGGTGATGTCTTTTGGGTTGACCAATGCTCCATCTTACTTTATGTACATGATGAATAAAGTTTTTATGGAGTATCTTGATAAGTTTGTGGTTGTCTTCCTTGATGATATTCTGATTTATTCCAAGAATGAGGAAGAACATGAAGAGCATCTTAGATTGGTGTTGCAGAAGTTGAGGGAACATCAGCTTTATGCCAAGTTCAGTAAGTGTGACTTCTGGTTGAGTGAAGTTTCTTTTCTTGGGCATGTTATTTCCAAGGATGGAGTTACAGTTAGTCCTAAGAATGTTGCAGATGTGCTCAAGTGGAGTCCACCTAAGAATGTCAAGGACATCAGGAGTTTTCTAGGAATGGCTGGATACTACAGGAGGTTCATTGATGGGTTCTCTACCATAGCTAAACCTATGACTGCTTTGCTTGAGAAGGATAAACCATCCAAATGGATAGAACAGTGTTAGGCCAGTTTTGAGGAATTGAAGAAGAGGTTGACAATAGCACCAGTGCTAGCTCTGCCAGATATGACAAAGGATTTCTCTATTTATTGTGACGCTTCTAGACATGGTTTGGGTTGTGTGTTGATGCAAGAGGGTAAGGTCATTGCTTATGCCTCTCGACAGTTAAAGAAACATGAATTGAATTATCCAACTCATGATCTAGAATTAGCAGCTGTAGTGCATTCGTTGAAGATTTGGAGACATTATGTCCTTGGTCACAGGTGTAACATTTACACTGATCACAAAAGCTTGAAGTATATATTCACTCAGAAGGACTTGAACTTGAGGCAGAGAAGGTGGTTAGAATTGATTAATGATTTTGAACTAGAGATTCTCTACCATCCTAGTAAAGCTAATGTTGTAGCTGATGCTTTGAGTTAGAAGAGTCAGCTGAACATGTTAGAAGTGATGGAGTTACCTAAAGAGTTACTAGCTGAATTTGGGTATCTCAATTTGGGGCTCGTTGCTAACACTCAGGGAGTTTCTATGGATGTGGAACCGACACTTGATCAGGAGATCAGGAAGGGTTAGAAAACCGATGAGCAACTTCAGGAGATTGTCAAGATGGTTAGTCAAGACGGAGCCCCAGGATTCAGTATTGATGAAGAAGGGACACTCTAGTATAAGCACAAGTTGGTTGTGCCTGACGATTAGAAAATCAAGGATACTATTCTTAAGGAGTGTCATGAGTCTTCTTACTCTATTCATCCAGGAGGTACTAAGATGTACCAGGATCTGAAGGAACACTATTGGTGGAAAGGTATGAAGAGGGACATTGGGGAGTATGTTGCTTGTGTGATACTTGTCAGAGAATAAAGGCAAAACATCAAAGACTAGCAGGATTGTTGCAGCCATTGAAGATACCTGAATGGAAGTGGGATGAAATCAGTATGAATTTTATTGTGGGATTACCTTGAACTCAGAGAGGTTTTGATTCTATTTGGGTCATAGTGGATCGATTGACCAAGGTTGCTCATTTCATACCTGTCAAGACCACTTACACTGGAGCACAGTTGGCTGAGAAGTATATGGCCCGAATTATGTGTGCTCATGGAGTCCTAAGAGGATCATTTCGGATAGAGGTACACAGTTCACTTTGAAGTTTTGGGATAAGGTACATAAAGCTTTGGGAACTGAGTTAAGGTTTAGTTCAGCTTATCATCTACAATCAGATGGTCGGACAAAAAGGGTTAATCAGAGTCTGCAAGATATGTTGAGGGCCTGTGCCCTGGAGTCTAATGATAGTTGGGAAAACAATTTGCCTTATGCTGAATTCTCTTACAATAGTAGTTATCAAGCTAGTCTCAAGATGTCTCCCTTTGAAGCATTGTATGGACAAAAGTGTAGAACACCTTTGTTCTGGAATCAAGCTGGAGAGAGATAAGTATTTGGTCCTAATGTCTTGAAGATAGTAGAAGAGCAGGTCCAAGTGATTCAGCGTAATTTGAAAGCAGCCCAGTCTAGACAGAAGAGTTAAGCAGATGTTCGCCGAAGAGAGCTTGAGTTTGAAGTGGGTGACTATGTTTATCTTAAGGTGTCTCCAACGAGGAATCTCAAGACGTTCAAGGTCAAAGGGAAGTTAGCCCCGAGGTACATTGGTCCTTTCAAGATTTTGGAAATGAGAGGAGAGGTAGCTTATCAGCTTGAGTTGCCAGCTTACTTATCCAATGTGCATAATGTGTTCCATGTCTCTCAATTCAAGAAATGTTTGAGGGCCAAAGAAGAGGAGTTGCCTATGCAGGAAGTGGATTTGTAGAAGGATTTGACTTATGATGAGAGACCATCTAGGATTTTGGAGACAACTAAGAGAGTCACTAGAAGTAAGGTTGTCAAGTGGTGCAAAGTGCAATGGAAGTACCACTTAGAGGATGAGGCTACTTGGGAAAAGGAAGAGGATTTAAGGGCAGAATATCCAGAGTTGTTTCCTGAGTCTTCTAATCTCGAGGACGAGATTCTTTTAAGGGAGGTAGGTTTATAACACCCTAATTTTTGAAATTTAAATCTTAAATGAATTTGAGTTTATATCTGCATAGATGCTTTACATTCATAGGCTAACTATAAAAGTTTTATGAATTACTTTAAAATATGTAGCACGTTAGAAACCATGCATTGTTGCATTCATGCTGCTGCATAGTTTTTGGTTGACTTGTTTGAGCCTGTTGTTTAATTCTTGCCTTGCCTTCTAGTTTCTAACATGCTCTAACTTGTCTCCTCTAACTCCTAGACTAACCTATCTACTCTAACTAGCCTAGGCCAGTCCCTAGTGGACCCTGGCCAACCATAACCCTTACTGGCCAACTATGGCCAGCCCTAGCCGACCATGGCCAGCACTGGCCAGCCATGGCCAAGGCAGCAGCAGCAGCAGCCGGCCAGTGGCGGCCAGGCTTGGCCATAGCCTGCCAGGCCAGCCACCAGCGGCCAAGGCCAGCCAGCGTAGCCCAGCTAGCTTGGCCCGACCAGCCAGCAGCGCAGCAGGCCGCAAGCCAGCCTAGCAGCCGCGGCTCGCTCAGCAGCCCGCGTGCGCACAGTGGGCCGGCCCAGCAAGCCGCGCGCCGCGCCCGCCCGCTCTGCGCCTGCGTCAGCGCCGCTTCAGCCGCTGGCGTCAGCAACACGCCAGCGCCGCGTCGCTCACCCACAGCAGCTGACAGGTAGGGCCCACCCGAGTCGGTGTCCACGTGCTGCACAAGTCCACCGCCTCCCTGCGTCGCTTTTCTGAAGCCCTAGCCGCCACCCTCACCCTCGCCCTCACGAAAACCCTAGCCGCCATTGTTCTTCGCCGTTCGTCCGCCGTCGTCGATCTTGCCTCCACCAATGTCCGCTGCCGAGGTGAGCCGTCCCCGAGCTCCGCAAGACCCCGAAGGCCATCTTGCCGTCCTCTAAGGTTGCCCTAGCCCTCTCCGTGCGCCGCCGTAGGTCCATCGGCCGCCAGCTATGGCGCCGCCGCCGTCCGGCCCCGCCACCGGCCATCACCCGCCACCATGGGACCCGTAATCGAGTCTGTGGATCGAGAAACGCCTTCCCGTGCCCCTCGCCTTGTCAGCTGAGCACCGAAGCGCCGTTCCGGCCAGCTCCGATGAGCACGCCGTTGTCTCAGCCATCGCTCCGATGACCCAGACCGCCGGATGTCCACTCACCGTTGGATCTGAGTTGGGCGGCTTAGATCTGCACTTGACCTCCGGTCAACCATGAGTCAACAGGGCCCGCGCCTACTGACGTGTCAGCTGACGTGGCTGCCACGCAGGCGCCACGCCAGTGCCACATGTACGCTGACCGCGTCAACACGGTCAGGCAGCCAACCACCTAGGCACTTTTGTAGAAATCCCCTATGGTTTTCTTTATTTACAATCGAGTCCTCCATAGTTCAAAAGTATTTAGATTATTGTCCTGTTTTCTGCAGACTAGCCCCTAGTCTTGTATAGGCCATAACTTTCATGTTTTAACTCTAATTTTAGAAAACTTACACTTTTTGGAGTCATCTCGATGAGTAGAACAGGTCTATGCTTTTGTTTGCTACTATTGAGATGTTTTGGTGTATTGCTCTAATTAAAGTATGTTTGCTTGCATGTTGTGTGCGTGTGTGATGATTGTGGCGTATAGAGAATGAGACGTGGGTGAACGAGGATCAGCAGGACCCAGAGGACTACGTGCAGTAGGACAACAACCAAGGCAAGTGTAGGCATTCTTTTGAACATATTGTGTATATTCATGTTTATAAATTCACTGCATGTGTCTTAAATCGGCAAACCATAAGACTTACTGGCCACTTTACCCAAAGATATCCTATGGGGGTTGTAGTTGATAGGATTTTAGGTTGCTAGTGCTCTATCTCACCTTTCACCATTTAATGAAGATAAAAATTTGCTTCTTAACCTGTTGAGCCTTGGGCTCTTGGCTTTGGCCGTTGGAGAAGTTGATGCATGTCCGCATCATTGGGTGGCGGTGCAAGAAGGGGAACGGATGTCAGTGGGCTCGTAGTGACGGGGGCATCCGTATCTCCTCCCCCTTGAGGTCCTTTCATGGAGTGACAACCTAGGACTTCCGTACATCTCCAGGCTAATGGGCACTGGCTTGGTCGATTAACAGGACCATCAAGGGCAGGTTGAACAGCTTACCGACGGGTGGCTATAGCTATGGTCGCTGGGGTTTGTTTATAAGTATTTAGTATGGGAGGGGCTAGGGATCCGTGATGGGGCGGCCTCATGGTGAAGTCGCCATACGCTTGGACTCAAGGCTAGCAAGTTGTCACTGCCTATGACCCTGTGAAAAGCCTCGTTGTGACCTCTGTCGGCCTATCTCGGTAATGGGCTAAGAGGTTGGCCGCCTCGGGCAAAAAGAGTAATCACAATCTGGAGTAAAAGTGTACACCTCTGCGCAAAGTTAAAATTGGTATATCGTCCATGCTACGGTCACGAGCGGCCTAGATCCTCGCATGATTAGCCAAATGGTTTAAGCTGTGAAATCATGGTGATGTTTTTAAGGTTGCTTCCTCGAATTTATCGGGATGGCTATCCTGTGTTCCCTTGAGATGGCTATGTCATGTTTAATATTGTTAACGATATATATTTATATCTATGATGCTAAATGATACATTAATTGCTACTTGAACCTTAATAAAGGGTTGGGTGTTTCAACCAAGTTGATTAGAGAATTGGTTGCAACTTGTTTAATCTTAATTTTCTAACTTTAAAAGCTACCGCAGTCTACCTTTTAGCTTTACCTTGTACTAGCCTTGCATGTCATTACTTTTCGTATGTACTTGCTAAGTTTCTACATGGAACTCACCCTTGCTCATTCACCAACAAAAGGATGCTCAAGTGATGACTCGGATGGTGACTTTCCTCAGAACTATCCGGGATACTAGGCGTCGTGATGCTGCCGTCAACCTTCCTATGGCGAGATGGAGTCACTACGTCTATGTCATTTAGTTGCTTTTCGCTTTGGACGATGTTATTTATACTCCATTTTACTCTGATGACAGTTATGTAATAATGGTACAATGTAATCATTATACTATGTTTTATTTGAACACTATGCTTATTGGACCATGTAATTTGTCATTCATGTGTGTAAATTGTTCTGGGCGCACATGAGCTTTTGCCTTGGTTTTACTCCTTCAAAACCAGGGTGTGACATGAAACCCGTTGAACAAGATGATGATGATGATGATGCATAAGTGCAAGTCCATTATGACCCACATATGCATCATGGGTCAACCAATGCCCATGGTGATGCCTCCACATCAAGAGATGGTCATGACTCAAGGGAACTAGCAAATGAAGATCCACCATAAATTGAAGAAAGCAACCAAGTTGATGATCAAGGGGGAGGCCTTGAAGGAAATTCACCAATCAACCAAGATCTTGATAGTGAAGATGATGGCCCAATTCAAAGAAGGACAACAATACCTCCCCCAAGAGTTCATCAATCCATTGAACGAGATTATTCCGTTGATAATGTGATAGGAAGCATATGAAGAGGAGTGATGACTCGTTCTCATTTAGCATCCTTTTGTGAGCATTACTCTTTTGTTTCCTCTAAATTACCTCTTAGGGTGGAGGGAGCTTTGAAAGATGAGGATTGGGTGATGGCCATGCAAGAAGAGTTAGAAAACTTCACATGGAATGAAGTCTGGTCCTTGGTGGAAAGGCCGAGCAAAATATGATAGGTATCAAGTGGGTCTTCTGCAACAAAGAAGATGAGTATGGCGTAGTCACAAGGAACAAGGCACAGTTAGTTGCACAAGGTTAAGCCCAAATTGAAGGTTTGGATTTTAGGGAAACTTATGCACCAGTAGCTAGGCTTGAATCTATTCATATATTACTTGCCTTTGCTGCTCACCATGATTTTAAGTTGTTTCAAATGGACGTGAAAAGTGCATTGCTTAATGGCCCTCTCTCCGAAGTTGTGTATGTTGAGCAACCATCGGGTTTTGAAGATCCACATCATCCCGACCATGTCTACAAGATTCACAAGGTGCTCTATGGACTCAAACAAGCCCCTAGAGCTTGGTACGATTGTCTCAAGGAATTCCTACTCAAACAAGGGTTTGAGATAGGAAAAGCCAACCCCACTTTATTTACTCGCAAAGTTAATGGTGATATATTTATTTGCCAAATATATGTCAATGACATAATATTTGGTAGTACTAATAATGAGCTTTGTGAGCAATTTAGTAGGATTATGACCAAAAGGGTTGAGATGTCCATGATGAGAGAGTTGACCTTCTTCCTTGGTTTTCAAATCAAGCAACTCAAGGAAGGAACGTTCATTTGCCAAACCAAGTACACCCATGACATGTTGAAGAAGTTTGGTATGGACAAGGCCAAACCCATCAACACACCAATGCCAACTATGGGACATCTTGACCTTGACACGGATGGTAAAGCTATTGATCAAAAGGTTTATCACTCCATGATTAGATCATTGCTTTATCTTTGTGCATCTAGGCCCAATATTATGCTTAGTGTGTGCATTTATGCAAGATTTCAATCTAATTCGAAAGAATGTCATCTCATGGCCGTTAAGAGAATTTTTTTGGTATTTGGTGCTCACACCTAATCTTGGCTTATGGTATCCTAAGGGCTCATCTTTCACTCTACTTGGCTATTCCAATTCAGATTATGCTGGTTGCAAGGTAGAGAGGAAGAGTACATCCGGGACTTGCCAATTTCTTGGTAGGTCTTTGGTGCTTGGAGTTCTAAGAAGCAAAACTCCATTGCCCTATCCACCGCTGAAGCCGAGTATGTGGTGACCGGCTCTTGTTGTGCCCAACTACTTTAGATCAAGCAAAATTTGAGAGACTTTGGTTACAACCTATCCAAGATTCCACTCTTGTGTGACAATGAGGGTGCAATCAAGCTAGCCGATAACCCTGTTAACCATTCCCGCACAAAGCACATAGACATCTATCATCACTTTCTTAGAGACCACCAACCCAAAGGAGATATCGCCGTTCAACATGTGAGAACCAAAAAACAATTAGCCAATAGCTTAACAAAGCCTCTAGATGAATCAAAAGATTTTGTGCTTTGAGGCGTGAGCTCAATATCGTTGATTCTCATAATGTGGAATGACATCTTGCACACCTTGATTGATTTAATATATTGCATAAAATCTATTGCCAAAATATTGTGTGCAAAATTTTAAAATCTATTTTTACATCTCATGTATATGTCCATTGCTTTGTAATGATTTACTGAAATCTGGACAAATAATGAGTTGATTCATGTTCACTATATGTTCACCATCTTTAGCAATTCTTTGGCTAGATTTTGGCCCACCGGAAGTTCTGGCCCCCATGACCGGAAGTTCCGGCTGCCCTGTGCTTCGCCCGCGCGCGCCAGAAATCGGTTTCGGTCTTCGACAAGAAGTTCTAGTGCGCACCAGAAGTTCTAGCTTCCTGCTCGAAAGTTCGGTTTAGTTTTTTTACCTTACTACGGTAAGGGAGCCACCTGGTAAAAAATAAAAAAACTTACCTTATCCCTTCACCTCTATCCCCTGGCTCTCTCCTACCCGACCCATATTACCTGACTTGCTGGGCAACGACGCCACCACTCGCCGCCCCTCCCCCCCGATCTCCCTCCTCCTCTGGCCAACCTCACATCCCTTTGAGGAGGAGCTTCCCTTGCCTTGGAGGTCGCATGGATGGCTTTGCTGGCCGCCGGGAGCTCTTGGGGGCGCTAAGTCAGCCTCTCCACCTCATCACCCGTCCCTATCGCGCGTGGGCGTGCGTCGCCGGTGCCGCCCTTCCCTGTCTGCTCTCTTGTCCCTGTTGTGGCAAACGCATGGGCGATGGTGTTGGTGGCCGCCGGGAGCCCTTGCATGGAGTGAAATCGGCCTCTTCCCCCCGAACAGCAAGGTACCATGGAGTTCTTCCTCGATCTCCCAATGTACCATGTTTTAGGCCGTTTCTTTCCTCATGCTTGCTGGACTTAGTGAATACATGCTATTGGAGTGCCTTTTGCACAAATTTTATGGACGGATATATGGTCTCGCATGGTTTTGGCTGTGCACGGGTATGCCCAGAAGTTCTGGTCTTGCCCGACCGAAAGTTCTGGTCGCCCCTTTGCAGTGCTCCCGCGTTGCTCCGCTCGCTCGTCTTCTTGCCGCATTTCATTGCCATGTCTAAGCCTTCTCCTTGACCCTTGTTTTGCAGCATGGTGGAGGTCCGCAATCCCTCTCGTGGGGCTCATCCTCGTCCTCAGAGTTTGAGCGATGGGGAGGATGATCGTGTTGCTCCTTAGCATACTCGTTGCCATGGTGGCAGCCATGGGGAGTCCTCTACTCAGCAGCATGCGAGTGCAGAAGGTCCAATAATATGCCTAGATTGTGCTTCCATTCCATGTTCGTGTTCAATTCCCTCTCATAGAACTTTGGTCGATGATGCAGTTCCTCAATCATAGCTTGACATAGAGGGGCGTGCCATTGATCCTGAGATTGTTCGCAGCTCACCAGTGCGTATTGGTTTGGCCACAGCAGGACGCGAGCTTACCCGCCATTCAACCAATCGTAATGCTTGCCTTCATCATCCTAAAGATCCACCCCACTGTGTTCAGAGGTGGCCCATCAACTACAAACTACAAGCAAGGGATGTCCGCAAAATGAGAGAAAAGAATTCTTTTGGTCTCAATTTGAAGGTGTGAAATATCGCTTTTGGTCTCAATTTCACAAAGATTACTATGAGTCTGTTTGCATGAAGGACAGCCCTAGGGGACTCACTACACCTATCATTCTGCACAGGGCTCCTTCTCTTTCCTCTTTGGAAGCTCATAATAATGTTGTACTTATTGCTTTGATTGCTCAGCTCCAAGAGTGGCACATGCTGCCTCTTATGACTTTCAAGCATAATTGGAACACTGAAATTATATGCCAATTTTGGGCTACTGTGTGGATGATGAGGAGAACAAGGTCCTTCATTGGATGATTGAAGGGCTGCATTACCGTTGTAACTATCTTTAGTTCTCCAGGCTCCTTGGGTTTAACCACACTGATAGAGAGGCCCTCAGCTTGTATGATTTCTATCCCCAGGGTGTTGGCAGAAATGAGTTTATTGAGGCTGAACTATACAAGGATCCAATGTCAGTAGATGGGAAAAGCCACAACTTGAAGCCTCAATACTATGTGCTAAACAATTTGATTCGTGCTACCATTGATCCAAAGTCTGGTGATTCTACAAATCTTCACAATCATGCTCCAACCATTCTTGTCTACTTTGGGCTTCATAAGAGATTCAGTGTGACTGATCTTCTTTGGTGTAACATCAAAGATGTCTCCATGGATTCCAACAAGAATTTTCCTTATGCTCCCTACCTCATGCATATCATTCAGCAAGTCACTGGCTTTTCTTTTGGGCATGATATGGTTCATCCAGACTACACTATGCAACATCTGGGTTCTCACAAGGTAAAAGACAAGGGTAAGGCTACTGTGGCTAGTGGTAGTGGGACTGCTCATGATGATAATGGAGATGGTACAGGTGATGGTGATGGCACTAGACATGATGATGATGCTGCTCCTCTTGGACATGCTTCTCCTGCTGGCGTTGGTCGTGGTCATGGCCATGGTTTTGGAGATTCCACTTGCTCTATTCTTGAGTGGTCATGTCTTTCTTGTGCTATTGTCAGAGGAAGCAAGATCGACGCATGCGCCATTTGGAGGACAAACACGGTCTTCCTCCTGAGTCCCCTCTCTGTACTTTTTAGAATCCCTATACGGAGTGGGATGCAATGCATGAGATCTCTTCTGGTGGTGCTTCTCAGTCTGGCAATGTTGCTCAAGAGCACCAGTTTTCTGCACCAGAGGGTGGTGATGGACAGGAGGGCTTTGCAGGACAAGAGCAGGGCTTTTCCATTCAGCAGGGTGTTTCCCCTCATGGTCATACTTTGTTTGCCCTTTCTCTTCCTGCTGGCTACTCCTTTTAGGACACAGATCAGGGTAGCTCCTATGGTGACATTTTTGATGAGGCTGATGAGATCACTCGGACTTCTACCTCTGTTCCTCCTGATCAGGCTGGTCCTTCTTCTTCAGCGCCGTTTGGTAGGAACTGCTACTCCTACTCTGTCGACCCCGAGTACGACTATGATGCCTTCTAGTCATTGTTACTGTCCTTGGAGCTTCACAGTGGCTACCCTTTTTGACACTTGATGCCAAAGGGGGAGTGTTAGGCTTTATCTTGATGTAATAGGATAGCTATTTATCAGTTTGTAATAACTCTATCTTCGTGGTGAACTATGTGGCGAACTATGAACTATGTGTGTGATGGATGATTGTAGGCTAAACACTTATGCTTATTTAATATATCATGATGTGATGGCCTATATTTGATTTTGAGATGATAATTGTTGTTTTTAGAATGGTTATGTTGATTTTAAGTCCTTTTTTGCTTTCTTGCATAACCATTCATATTCTTTTTATTATCTCTGTGTGATATATCTTGTCATGAGCATCACGGATTATTATTATCACACACACTTTTTAGGCACCCCACGGATTGCAAAATTTAGGGGGAGCTTGTTCTAATGTATGTTGTCCTGATTTTATTCAAGATTTGAAATTCAAAATCCTATGCATACATTTAGGGGAAGCTCTCCATAAAATTTGGGATTCAAAAGCTTTAATTCTTTCAATTTATTGTAAGCCTAAGTTGGTTGTCATCAATTACCAAAAAGGGAGAGTTTGTAAGTGCATTCGCCTTCGAAGTGGGTTTTGGATAATTAATGACAATCAAATTAGGGACTAACAAGTTTATTCAAGTGAAATCATAGGTATTAGTCCATTGAAAGATTTAAATGAATATATTTAGTGAAACAAGCACCCCAAAATTTCTATGGATGAATGGCGCTTCGACTCAATTGGTTTACTCTTTTATATTTAAAATTGAGTTATAGGAAATGCCACACTATCAAGAGGGATGCAAATTAGACTAGATAGAAGAAAAAACAAGTGCTCATGTTGGCTTATTTTATGCGCTTGAGAGACACCACGCACTCACACACTTAGTATACATTCTCTACTGGGTGCACCGGAAGTTCTGGTCACGTGACCGGAAGTTCTAGTAGTTCAAAGCCTGCACTCAACCACATGCAAGAATTCAGTTTTAGCTCAAAACTGGAGGTTCTGATAAGGACGGGAAGTTCTGGTGCTCTGGCTAGAGTTCTAGTAGTAGAATTCCTGTGAGCAACCGCGTGCGAGTATTTGGTTCTGGCCCCCAGAAGGAAGTTCTGGTCATCTGACCGGAAGTTCTGGTCGATGCGAACTGAGTGTTGACTTTCTCGAGCCCAACGGTCGGATCTCGAATAGACCATAAATTCCGGTGGGTTCCACCAGAAGTTTCGATAGTTCTTATGGACATCAAGTATATATTCTTTCTTACCCCTTTTCTAACAGTTTGCCATTCATTCCAACTCGCCCAAGCTTTACCAAAATTTCCTGTGAGCTGAACTCGCTCATTCTCTCTTCCCCTTTGCTTCCAAGCTTCAATCCTTGATTGTTTTGAGCTAGGGACATGAGATTTGAGAGCGGGAGCATCGATTGTCGACTTGAGCCCTTGTCTTCCTCATCTTGCTGGTGTGGTTTGCATTTGTTGCTCTTGGGTTCTAGGAACCCTAGCCGGCTAGGCGTTCTTCATGGTTGCCTGTGTTGATTCATTTGTGAGGGCACCCCGAAGTGTTTGTATTACCCCTGATTCTTAGTGGATATCTCAGGTTTACCTACGTTGTTGCTTGAGGGAGGAAACCTTTGTGGTAACCTCAACAATGAGGACGTAGAAACACCTTTGTGGGGATTGCCAAACCTCGGTATAAATCTTGTGTCTTGCTGTGGAGGTAGCATTGACTACCCTTGTTCTTATGTTCTTCATGTTCTTCCTCTCTACCCCTGAAATTCATAGGTTGGAGGACCCGATCTACGATTTTGTGAGGTGCCAAGCTCCGTGGAGTTCAACATCATCACCAACAACATCTAGAAGGGTGTGGTAACAATCAAAATCAAAATCACAACTCATTTCACTCTAATTTTGTAGCTCAGTAGGGCATCGGAAGTTCTAGTCGGTGTGCACCGGAAGTTCTAGTCCTGACCAGAACTTCCGATCCAAACCTACCGGAAGTTCCGGGTGGTATTTAATTCCATATTTTGAGTTTGTGAGTTTTAGGATTCTCAAACAGGCCTATTTACCCCCTCTAGGCCATTTAGGTCCTTTCAGCAGCTCATCCTCCTCTTCGGCTGCATATACGGAATGAATGTCAATGACTTGATGTCTATTTTGTAGGGCGAAATGAATTTTACCTCTGTCCTCTTCCTCATAGACCTCCTCAAGCACGTCTCTATCCACTCCAAGCTCAGTTGCTATTATTGCAAATCAAGAACGCCTGGTGTTAGCTGATATAACCATAGGAAAAGCAAAAAGTGTATGCTGTGTGAGAAAAAAAACACACCTGACTCCTCTAGAGGGAGTGGAGCAGACGGGTCATAGGGTGAAGGGAATTCTGTGAAGTCCGATGCCTGATGAAGGAGGTAGGCACGTAGCTAATAGGAAAGGCTTGAAGGCAAAAGCCAGCTTCACACTCATACTAAACGGCCACGTGACCACTGGTGGGAATAGACGCAGCATCATGGGCAAGAGCAACGACCCAATATTTTCACTATTTTTGTTGAACTTGTAGTCTAGAGTTTTACAATGCGACGAGAGCAATGGATCAACTAGACGGGCACAACAGACATGTGGAGGAAGATGGCTGACATCTATAGCAACAAGAGTGGACCAAAAAATAGAATTGCTTTTATAGCTTTTGGTCCATGAAATCAACATCATGCTGAAGGTGTCTGTGGTAAGAAATTCTCACAGAAGCACATGATCTCGTGCCTGCATGAAGTGAACTGGACCATGAAGTCCTTGTGGAATGGTAAAACATGAAGTGGCTTAGGAATAGGCCCAAATTGTTTCTGAAAGGTGCAAAAAAATGTCTCCGATGCTTGATGTTGCCGTGCTCGGATCAATATTGATGGTGAGAACAGCATTCGCCAGCTTTGTTTCCATGGCTTTCATCTCCTCGTTGTCGGGTACCTGAATAAGGGGTACCCTTAACCCTTGACTAAGAAAATCAGCCTCAGCATTAACAAACCCAAAAATCGTCATCATTACTCCCCAACCTAAAACGCATGAGGTATCAAGCCCAAGTCTCAAACTACCCTGGGCCGGCCCACGAGTAGATCTCAATGGCCCAGGCTGCCAATCACTCAACGGAAACATCTCGGCTCGAGGCAGTAGACTCGAGGGTACAACTAGCCCCCTTGAGTCACAGAAGTTCACGCGGGTGAACGGCTGTCCCTCGAGTATGGCATTCCCCTCGACCCACCTACCTCCTGTACGATTCCTAGGGCATTTAATGCATTTCACCTGCTCCCGCCTAACCTCATGGCTACAACTGCAGTAACAGTGGGCAGTACGATGGTCAAATCTACCTTTTACCACCCATACCTGAGAAACTGGCGGATTGTACAGTACTGTATCACCACACCGCGCACTGTGACCTGTTTGGTGCTCCCTCGAGACACATTCATCAACACAAACGCCGTATTTTTAGGGCTTGGTCTTATCCGTTTGGGTCTCGACCCCCACAACTACATTCGGCCCCCTCAATCACCCCCTCGAGAAAGATTCCAACGCCATTGGTCAGCACTCCAACTGCTCCCGACACGACAGCTACAGGGATCTGCACGCCCAAGCATGGGCACCGGTCTTTCAACAGCCATCAACGACGTGATCACGTGCACGGGAAGGACGGTCGTCGTCTCCAAGCACGTTGCTACAGGGCGAGTCAAACCTGATGCACGCCTCTATAGCAACCGTGACTTGATTAGCACCTCCTCTGACGTCACCACCTACACCAGCCCTACTAGCATCATTTCTAGAGTTATTCTGTACACTCACGCCCCTCCTTGGCCTATAAAAGGAGGCGCCGGGCTAGTGTAGAGGGCAAGGTTCAGACAGAGGATAGCCAGAGCCTGCAATGCTCAAGTCCTAGTACACCTCACTCGCTCGCTTGTGTTCACGCCTGTACAGGCACTTCAGTGCAAGATAATACAAAACATCCCCCCCGGCTGGACGTAAGGCCTTCTCTTGCCCGAACTAGGATAAAAATCGTGTGTTCTTCTTGCATCACCATCCAGATTAGGGAGCATGTAATACAAATTCACTCATTGGTGCTTGGCTCCCGGGGTCAAAACACTGACAGTTGGTGCGCCAGGTAGGGTGCAGTGTGTCACCGATGACTTCCCACCATTTCTCCGGATGGCAGACTCAACTTCACCGCTTCCGTGAGCCACAGTGATCTGGTTCGGGAGCCTGGAGTTTAGGTCACTCGGCCACAACTACAACATGGTCCTGCTCTCGGTTGGAGATCCGAGCGGAGGCCGCAGCGACCCCCCATGTTTAGGAGGTGTTGCACGCCGGTCTCGCCACCACGCTTTCGCGCCGAGGAGGAGGCGCGACCGGCGCCACCGTCATCGTTAGGCCATGTCTGGGTTGACGCCCGTTGCATCTCCTCCATTCCTGGCTGGTGACGCAGAGCCCCCAGTAGGGGACCTGTCTCACCCACGCTTGGGAGAGGAGGACGAACCGGCAGGGCTCTACGGAGACCCCGACTTCACCTTTGCTAGTGTTCGATGAGGGAGCCCGGCGAGGTTCCCCCGGTGCGCTCGATCCTGACACCGCCCAACTTGCTATCGCACGGGCTATTCAGAGCCCACCGTCAGTTCCCCTTCGGCCTAGACAACACCACCAAGTCATACTCCATCGTGATGCGCTCTAGCATTAGTGCGCACGACGACCACCCGGGGATCCTCCTGCATGCTACCATGGACCTAGGAATGGTCTTGCCAGCCTCCGAGGACCTTGGTTTCTCACAGACGCCAGGCACGGGGAGCAACACCATTGGCGCGTTACGACGCCAGCTAGAGGAGGAGCAGCATGGGCAGTTCCCCATCTTCTACTGCGGCAACCCCGACTCTGACTCTGACCACTATGACCCCACCCACGAATGTTTCCATGTCAAGGGCAAAGTCACGTCAACCCAATGGCCGTGGCAGCAGCCGCGGCCAAAGCAGGAGGGGCCCTTGTCATGGCGGACCCAGAGGAGTAGCCGCCGGCTATGCCCCAAGACCTACGCTTGCATCAGGACGACCAAGACGCTCAGCTCGCACAAATCCAAGAGATGCGTGCCAAGCTCAACGAGGATCGAGAGTGCTTGTGCCATCTCGAGCGGACCCTCGAGCAGGAGCGCCGACCCCCGCCCGGCGGAAGGGCCTGAGCTAGAGCCCGGGAGGTCAACTGACAGATTATTGAAGACAGGGGACCCAAGCACCCTGTCATCAACTATTTCCCCCAAGCTAGTCAGAACATCATTGCGGCCCCCATGCTTCTTCTCAACATGCCCGCGTCGTCGAACCCTCAAGCTCAACGGATATGGGACGAGGTCAAGGGCCTCCTAAAGTCATGGCCATGCAACAGGCTGAGAGCTCAGCCTTGAAGCGTCAAGGGGTGGCCTCGGAACAACCTACCAAGCCTCCCTACGATGAGAGGGAGGTCTCGGTTCACCAGGAAGCGGCTCCCCGAGCGAAGAAGGCAACCCCCGTCCGAGACCGCATCATTGACAACGCAAACCCCAAGACGCGTGCTATGACATCATCGAGAATTGACGGTGCAAGAGTGGGGACACTGAAGATCAAGGCTACAGCACCCATCGAGGGGGGGTGCTATGACAGCGATGAAGACCGCCGGGCCCTGGAACCACCAGGCCCTCGAGTCTTCAGCAGGGTGATCTGTAGCACGCCGCTGCCAAACTCCTTCCGACCCCAAACGAGTGTCATCAAGTACAACGGGGAGACCAAGCCCAAGCTCTGGTTGGCTGATTTCTAGTTGTCCTGCTAGCTGGGCAGGGCACACGACGACTGCGCCATCATCCGCCAACTCTCCTGTTCCTCTCTGACACTGCTCGGAGGTGGCTCGAGGAGCTCCCCCTGATCAAATCCGCAACTGGGCTGACCTAGTGTGGGTCTTTAAGGGAAACTTCAAAGGGACCTACATGTGCCTTGGCAACTCCTGGGACCTCTACAACTACAAGCAGCAGCCCAGGAAGTCCCTCCGTGACTTCGCCCGATGCTTCTCTAAGCAATGCACCAAGCTCCCGCACATCCCCGACCACAACGTCATCCTGGCGTTTGTCCCGGGCACCACCTGCAAGGATTTGGTATGGGAGCTAGGACACAATCGCCCCAAGACCGTCGATGAGTTGATGGACGTCGTCACCAACTACAAAGCCAGCGAAGAGGCTATCAGAGCCTTTTTTAGCAACGAGAAAGACAAAGGGAAGGCACATGCGGCCGACGGTGAGGGCACGAGCAAGGGCCCCAAGAAGGGCAACAACAAGAAGAAGAAGACCCAGCAGGGCAAGCATGAGGCTACAGATGACAATCTTATCATGGCAGTCGAATGCAAGAAGCCTCAAGGTCCCCCCGAAGGGGCCATCTTTGACAAGATGCTGAAGGAGCCCTATCCTTACCATAAGGGAGGGGCCAATCATAACCTTGAGGACTGCCGTATGCTCTAGAACTACTATGAGAGTCTGGGCCTCAAGAAGGACGAACAGAAGAAGGACAAAGGCGGTGACAAGGGCGGTGACAAGGAGGACGATAAATTCCCCAAGGTCTTCGACTGCTACATGATCTACGGCGGCCCCTCGACCCAGCTCACGCCTCGAGAATGCAAGAGAGAGCATTGAGAGGTCTTCTCCATTCGAGTCACTATGCCTCAGTACCTCAACTGGTCTGATGCACCCATCATGTTCGACCGTGATGACTATCCGGATCATGTTGTCAACCCAGGAGTCTACCCGCTCGTCGTCGACCCGATCATCATCAACACCTGCCTCTCCAAGGTGCTCATGGACGGGGGTAGCAGCCTCAACATCATCTACCTCGACACCCTTGACCTCCTGCGGGTCAAGAGGTCATAGCTTTAGCCTAGCACCAGAGGCTTTCATGGAGTTTTGCCAGGGAAGAATGCCCTTCCCATCGGTCGCATCAACCTCCCTGTTTACTTCGCACCCCCTTGAACTTCAGAAAATAGATCCTCACCTTCGAGGTGATTGGATTTCATGGCACATACCACACCATCATCGGTTGACCCGGATACGCGCAATTCATGGTGATCCCCAACTACATGTATCTCAAGCTCAAGATGTCGGGACCCAAGGGCATCATCACTGCTGGTTCCTCCTATGAGTACGCATATGACTGCGATGTCGAGTGCATCGAGAATATATAGGCTGTCGAGGAGTCTACCAAGCTAGCCTTGAACCTTGAGGGCCTCGCCGTAGAGGCCCCTGAACCCAAGTGCCATGCAGGCAGCTTTGAGCCCGTGGAAGACACCAAGATGGTCTCCCTCGTCCCAAGCAGCTCCGGTGAGAAGGCGCTGATGATCAGTGCCCCTCGACAGCAAATAGGAAGCAGTGCTCGTCGACTTTCTCTGCACAAACGCTGACATGTTTGCGTGGAGTCCCTTGGACATGCTAGGCATACGAAGGGAAGTTGCCGAGCATGCCTTGGAGATCCGGGCCGGGTCTAGACCGGTGAAGCCACGCTTGCACCGCTTCGACAAGGAGAAGCGCAAGATCATCGGTGAGGAGGTGCACAAGCTTTTGGTGGCCAGATTCATCAAGGAGGTTCATCATCCTGACTAGTTAGCTAACCCTGTAATAGTTAAGAAAAAGAATGGAAAAATGAGGATGTGTGTCGATTATACCAGTTTAAATAAAGCATGTCCTAAAGTTCCATTTCCTTTACCACGTATTGAGCAAATTGTTGATTCAACTGCAGGATGTGAGACCCTCTGATTCCTTGATGCTTATTCTGGTTACCATCAAATCAAGATGAAAGAGTCCAACCAGTTCGCGACCTCCTTTATCACCCCTTTTGGCATGTAATGTTACGTCACCATGCCCTTCGGCCTTCTAAACGCCGGGGCAACATACCAGCGATGCATGCTCCATGTTTTTGGCGAACATATAGGGATGACGGTCGAGGCCTACGTCAATGACATCATAGTCAAATCTAAGAAGGTTGACAACCTCATCGATGACCTCATGATTGCATTTGGTGTCTTCGAGCCAAGAATATCAAGCTCAACCCCAAGAAGTGTGTCTTTGGCATGCCTCGAGGCATGCTCTTAAGATACATCGTCTCTCAGCGTGGTAACGAGGCCAACCCCTAGAAAATCACGGTGATCACTAATATGGAGCCGATTCATGACCTGATGGGCGTGCAGAAAGTCATGGGCTGCCTCACAGCCCTCAGCTGCTTCATCTCATGCCTGGGAGAAAAGGCCCTGCCGCTATATCGTCTCATGAAGAAATCCGAGCATTTTGCATGGACCACCGAGGCCGAGGAGGCCCTCGCAAAACTAAAAAGTATGCTGACCTCCCCTCTGATCCTTGTACCTCCTAAACCTATCGAGCCTCTTCTCCTCTATATCGCCACAACCACCCAGGTGGTTAGCATGGCCATAGTGGTCGAGAGGCAGGAGGAAGGGCACTCCCTGCCAGTCCAATGGCTGGTTTACTTCGTCAGCGAGGTACTACTGGAGACAAAGGTTCGCTACCCACAGATCCAGAAGCTGCTCTATGCCATCATGCTCACACGCCGCAAGCTCCAGCATTACTTCCTCAGTCACCCAATAACCGTGGTTTCATCTTTTCCCCTCAGGGAAATTATCCAAAACCGAGAGGCCACGGGGAGGATCGCTAAGTGGTCGGTCGAGCTCATCGTTGACACCCTTGCTTATGTGCCAGCACAGATTCAAGCCGAGCTGTGGATGATGTACTTTGATGGGTCGCTCATGAAGACAGGAGCAGGCATGGGCTTGCTCTTCATCTCACCCCTCGAAGTCCATATGCGCTACATCGTCTGCATCCACTTCGCCGCCTCCAACAATGTCGTGGAGTATGAGGCCCTCATCAATGATTTGCGCATCACGATCGAGCTTGGGGTTCGACGCCTCGATGTTCAAGGTGACTCACAACTCGTCATCGACCAAGTAATGAAGGCCTTGAGCTACCATGGCCCCAAGATGGAAGCCTACTGCAATGAGCTGCGCAAATTGGAGGACATGTTCCATGGTCTTGAGCTCAACCACATCGCTCGACGGTACAACGAAGCTGCAGATGAGCTCGCCAAAATCGTGTCTACTCGTGGCACCGTCCCACCTGACATCTTCTCGAGGGACCTCTTCGAGCCCTCTGTCAACTTAGGCTCGAGGGCTAACACCATGCCATCAGCACTCGACCCCCTCCCTTGACCGAGGCCCCTTCGACCGGGGCCGAGGTGATGGAGATCGAGGGGTCACCTCCACCGTCAAGCCTGCCACCAGACTGGCGTGTTCCCTTCCTCGACTGCCTTATTCGAGGGGAGCTCCCAGAAGACCGAACCGAGCCTCGACGGATAGCTTGACGGGCCAAGTCCTACGTCATCTACAGCGATGGCAAAGAACTCTACCGACGAAGCCCGTCAGGGATCCTCCAGCGCTGCATCACCATCGAGGAAGGCAGGAAGCTCCTCGAGGACATACACTCGAGGGCTTGCAGCCATCATGCTGCACCAAGGACCCTTGTCGGGAATGCCTTTCGGCAAGGTTTCTACTGGTCGACCACCGTCTCTGACGCCATCAACCTCGTCCTCTCATACGAAGGGTGCCAATTCTACGCCAAGCAAACACGCCTCCTGGCTCATGCCCTGCAGATGAACCCCAACACTTGGCCATTTGTGGTCTGGGGGCTTGATCTCATAGGGCCCCTCTAGAAGACAACCAAGGGCTACACGCATCTGCTCGTGGCCATCGACAAGTTCAACAAGTGGATCGAGGCTCGGCCCATCACCAACATCCGCTCCGAGCAAGCAGTATTGTTCTTCACTGACATCATCCATCGCTTTGGGGTCCCCAATGTCATCATCACCAACAACGACACGCAATTCACCAGCAAGAAGTTCTTGGACTTCTAGACCACCACCACATCCATGTGAACTGGTTCACAGTCGCCCACCCTCAAACCAATGGCAGGTCAAGCGCACCAACGGCATGATCCTTCAAGGCCTCAAGCCAAGAATCTACAACCGGTTGAAGAAGTATGGCAAAAAGTGGGCCGCCGAGCTACCCTCGGTCCTATGGAGCCTAAGGATGATGCCTAGTCGAGCCACAGGATTTACCCCATTCTTCCTAGTCTATGGTTCTAAGGCCATCCTCCCCACCGATCTCGAGTACGGGTCCCCTCGACTAAAGGCCTACAGCGAACAGAAGGACGAGGAAGCCCTCACAAATGCCATCGACCATCTCGAAGAGGCTCGAGATATGGCCCGCCTCCACTTCGTGAGGTACCAGCAGAAGCTTCAACGCTACCACGACAAACATGTGCACAAGAGGAATCTCCAAGTTGGCGATCTTGTCCTCCATCGACGACAAAGCAACAAGGGGCGCCACAAGTTGACTCCACCGTGGGAAGGCCCATATACCGTGGCTGAGGTGCTGAAACTTGGGACGTACAAGCTAGCGAACAACAAAGGCAAAACCTTCACCAACACTTGGAACATCGAACAGCTACATAGCTTTTACCCCTAGGGCCTCGAGGCCTTGTACATTTCTCATATTTTGTACAACTATGGCATCATGAGTGAATAAATGAAAAATGGCTTCGATTCAGCATACTTTCTTATTTGTTCATATAAGGTAGCCTCGACTCTACTCCCTTAGAGTCGAGCCTCCCTCGGGGGCAACAAGGGGGGAACCCCCAAAGTCCTCAAAAAACTCGCACGTTATTTTGAAATTCAACATCTATTCTTTCTTACACGCCTCGATATTTGTCGTTACTTAGCCAAAAACACCACGAGTGTCCCGAGGGTCGAGGGCTGTTGAGCCAGGAGCTCGCCTACGCCTCTGTGCTACAGTACCTCCACTAACTCCCCCCTTTGAGGGGCACGACCGTGCATCAAGTTTACTAAGTAGAAACACAATCAGGGCATGCAAGAAAGAAAAGGACTTAAAATATGCAAAATTTATATATGCATAAATGTTTTAAGGCCCCTAGGGCCACGACATCACAACGTCACAAAAACTAACCTATTACATTGGCCTCTTCGCCTAGATCTGGCTCATAGGCCTTGGCTCCCGTCGCCACCATCGCCACCACCCTCATCGCCGGCACCTTCTTCACCTTTGAAAGGAAGAACCTCAGGCTCGGACAGCTTCGCCAGCTTCTCACCCAGCTCCTCGGCATCTTCGATCAAGCGCCGGCACCTCTCCTCATTCTTGGCATCCATTTTGGTGAGGTCAGAGATGAAGCCGTGCGAGATGATGTTCATGTCGTACGTCAAGCTGGAGTAGACGACCACCATCACCCGCTTCACGTCGATGTGGAGGGCATCCTGGACACAATCTTTCATGGTGGCCCTGAGATAGTATAGCGGGTCGACGAGAGCGGTTCTACGCACTTATTCCTCGGCCTCCTCCACGGGCTCGACCCCCAGGAGTTGTAGAGCTCAAAGCCGCCTCGTCCAAAAGGCCCTCTTACAGTGCCTTAGAGGCAGTCCGAATGGAGAGTAGGTCGGCCTTGAGACCTAGAAGGCAGAACGAAGTCAGTCATAGCACATGGGGACAATAAAATCGAGGTCAAGAAAAAAAGACTCACTAGTGCAGTGGGTGTCAAGGACCTCACGTGCATCTACCGCTTTGTCGCGCTCTTTCTGGGCCTCCTTGAAAGCGCGTACCGCCTCCGTCCTCTTGAGCCAAAGATCATTGATAGTCCCGCCAGCCAAGGCGATGGCCCCCTCCTTTTCCAGAAGGGTCTCCTTCAGTGTGACAACCTCAACAGCAAGAGCATCGGCGTGACGTCTCTCCGCCTCGGCCGAGATGTTGAGAGCATCGCGGGCCTCAGAGACCTGGGTGACGTCTGTCTCAGGTACCTTGACGTGCTTCATAGAGTCTCGAAGCTCTCCCTCGAGCGTCTTAAGACGTCCCTCCGAGAAGGAAAGGGCCTCGAGGGCCTTCTGCACCTCCGCGCAGGCTCAGCTGGCGTCCTCCTTGGTTTGAGCGGCCTCCTCCTTGGCCTGGGCCGCCTCCCCATGAGCTTCCTTGGCCTCTTCCTTGGCCTTGGTAGTCTCCTCCTTCGCCTTCCTTGCCTCCACTTTAGCCTGGGCCACCCCGACCCGGGCAAACCGGCCGGCCTTGAGTTGGCTCCGCACCTCCTCCCGCCCTTAATGCATCACGTGAAGGAACTCGAACTTCGCATAAGAGCGCCTCCTCAGGTTCTTGGAACAAGGAGCAAGAAATCGGACATCAAGTTAGAAGTTATCCAAACTAAACAGACTCGGAGAAACACTTACCCAAAAAACTCGGCCCAGATCCTCGGTAGTGACATCAATGGCCAGCTTCAGAGCATGGGCCATCCATGCCCAATACTCCTCCACATCCTCCCAGCGGTTTACCTCCGCCGCGTCATCCATCCAAATCGCGGGGGCGCTGGGCTCTAGTGAGTTTTAGAGTGGGAGGCGCTCCCTACGCCAAGAAGGAAGAGCCGCCATGACCCTCTCTCGCACTGTCGACCTGATGCGCTCCACTGCGTCAAGCGAACCGCCGTAATGGGCCACCCAATCGGCCAAGGTGGGGAACAGCGGCTCGACCTCCGCTCTGGCCGCCGACAACTCGGCCTCACCGCTCACCTGCCCCACCGGGGCAAAAAAGCCAAGGTCAGACCAGCTAGGGCTACGAGGGCCCCCCCCGAGCGACTGCCACTCTAGCAAGAAGAAGGGCGTCTCCCTCCTCCTCGCGTCGAGGCGACGGCCGCGGGCTCTCGATAGCCACCTCCGCGGGCTGCTCCTATGGCGCCAGTAGAACCACCGACACCTCCTGTGTCGCGTTCTGCTGCTGTGGTGGCTGACCTAAGGTAGTCACAGCCTCCCCCTGCGGCTGTGGGGGACTCAAGGATATCGGCTCCTCCAGCGACTCATCTTATCGCCGAGGCAGCAGGGCTGAGGGAACCGCACCCTCCGGCGTTGGCTGCTGTTGTTGTTGCTGGTGTAACTCCAGCTGGCTCGGCTCCAGCCCCTCCACCCCTCGTTGTTGTATGGGCTAGTTCAGCTCCAGCCTCTCTTCCTCCTGTCACCCTTGCGGCTGCCCCTCCTGCTGCTCCCACAGCCGGTTTTCCTCCTCCTTCTCCTACGGGCTCTCCTACTCCTGCTTTCGCTGCACCTCCATCTTGTGCAGGCCCTTTGGCCATGGCTCTCGCCCCTCTTGCTGAGGAGGTGGCGCTCCTATTTCCTAGGGGCGCTCCACCATCTCCTCGGTAGAGTGAGAGGGAACCACAGCCTGCTCATCCTCAAGGATGATCGGGGCATCCTCTGTCCCTGGCTCGTGGTGATTAAGGGTACCCGCCTCGTGCGAGGCGGCGGAGGCGTCAACTTGGATAGGAGCAGGGGCCACGAGCATCGAGACCAGGGCGGTGCCCCCACTCTCTAACATCTGCTCCTGGTCGGAATCGCCTCTCGCCATGACCCCCGAACTGCTCGAGCCTGCAACGAGAGCAGACCCCGTCAGTCTGCCCCGAACAATTGCCGCTTGAGCTTGCAATAGCCAAGCCGCCTCTAACTCCGACAAGGGCCTCGGGATCACACTTGCCCCTCCCGCTGCCATCCTCACGGCCGCATCCACCTTGAGCCGCTTGGTCCGCGAAGGGTTCACCTCCTCCACCCGGCGTTTGAGCCTGGGCAACATGGAAAAAAGCAAGAACATCGAGTAATTCTATGAATCATGGGAAAAAGGGAGAAAACTAGGGATGGCGAGGCTTACCCAAGAGGGATGATGGTCGTCCTAGGTCCCCTTGAGCTTCCCGGGCGCCTCGAAGGGCCCCTCTAAACCAGATCCTGTCCAGAGCCAGAGCTGCGTGGAGCGACCGGCCCGGACCTCGTCACCTCATGCCCCACAAGGGCCGCCCCCCCGCGAGTCGTGCGTCGAGGTTGGTGTCGCCCGCTCTTCCGAGCCCGTTCGGCCTCAGGTCCTCGCCTCGAGCGTCGAGGACCTAGTTTGACACAGTGAGACATTGGATGGGCCCCGAGACGAGGTCGGTGGAGTGCCGCCGTGCTGGCGGCGAGACGAGGACCCCGCATGGGTCAAAGAGCCCCTACCTTCTTTCCTACGGTCGCTCCAAGACGTTCTCCTGCGTAGGAGGTGCGTCAGCTCAATGAAGGCTGGAAAGATGGGGCTGGAAAGACGTCTCATTTAATACCGCCAATTAGAATATAAAATCAACACAAAACTTAGTGAATAGGGATTATTGCTAATGCTTTCCACAAATTTTGGTGTTTCACTTGTTTTGCAGCACAAACATGAAAACATACCTAAAGTTGATCCAAAGTGGAGAAAAGAATATGATAAACAAGAATCCATTTTAGACCAAAAGAAAAGAAAGGAAATAAAGCCAAATACCAGATAATTCAGAGCCCAGTCAAAGTGGGAGAGAAGGCCAAAGTCCATGGATCAACCACACGGGCCAACATTGTTCAAATCCATCTTGGGTTGCATGACCATGCCTGGCTAAAAAGGCCATTCCGGGCTCATCCGAACTCCGTTTCAGATGATCCACCAGGTGTTGGAAAGCTAATGAGAAGACCAACGCGCCTACAAAAGATGATGTCTAGAAGACTCCCCTGTGCGTTGACTAGCCCAGGTGCGCCGGCCGACTCACTCCTGAGGCTGATCGGGCCCAGCTTCCTAAGTCGGTTACATCAATGCACCAGGAGGGCGGTGTGGTGGTCGGTTTGCACATTCACTGTACCTGGACGACGTGGGAGGTTGGTTTTGGGCATTAATCGAGGAAGATTCCTAGGATGATGCCTCCTCTACCACCTATAAATAGAGGGCTCCTCCCCCTCTCATTCCATCATCACACAAAGGGAGAAAGAGCACCACTACCACTAGAGTTCCACTCCAAAAGGGCTATGCCTTAGTAGATATAGAGTTAGAGAGGAGATGTGAGTGTGCGGGAGCAGGGAAGTGGCAGGCTTGTTGGCATCTCCCCTAACTTGTACCTCTACAAGTACTCCACTTGGATCCTTCACGGGATCTTGGCTAAGTGAGTATTCGTGTTTCTTATAGTTTGATAAAGGTCTTTTGTTTAGCTGAGCTTTACCTTCTCTTGTTTACGGGTTTGTCGTTCGTCCCCATGACGGATGCTCTAGCAGAGGGTTCCTGATAAAGAAGGATCACCCTAGCTGACACTAGAGTAGTAGACGCTAGCGCAGACGTGGTGTCTAGGCTAGAGTCTACCTTCGTTTGCCTCGCATCCCACGGTTGAGCGGTAGGCGGCAGGTGGTGATAGCCCTGTCCGTCCTTTGTAATCCCCACATTCGGGTGCAACATAGAGCTACAGGCCGGTATCACCTGGCAAACCAGGTGCGCCCCGGTGCTCGAAGTAAGCAGGTAGAAGTATTGCAACGCTATCCTTAAGACCCTAAAGACTATAGGAATCCATCTCTACCACCTTTCTATCTCTACCCTTGTGTTGTTCCTTTGACGAACTAGCTAGGAGAAATACCTCCGTTCCCAGTGGAAAATATGATATCCTGAATACTTTTGGGTGAAGGCTACAATGGTACTTTCGTACGCTTGCAGATTCTCTGCATACGTTAAGAAATACCAACAAGCTTTCTGGTGCCGTTGCCGGGGAACGGTTGCTATTTTCTTCGACCCTTTTTCATCCTTGTATCTGTATCCTTATTTTTAAAAACAAAAAATATATATTTTATCATTTATTTTTATAAAACAAAATATCTTTTCTATCCGTTCCTTCTACCATGAAGCCAAATTTAAATTCAAATCTTTCTACTTCAGAGATGGAGTTCTCAAAGCCACCATCTATTTCAAAACCTAATTTTTCATCCGGCTATGAACTCCACCCTAGTTTAAAAACTTCAGTTCAGGCAAAACCCTTCTCAGGGCTTGATCACAAAGACTCTTTTAGCCATCTGCAAGATTTTAAGGAAATATGTTCATGCCTAAACATTCCTGGCATGACATAAGAAATTCTAAAGTGGAAGTTGTTTCCATTCTCCCTCAAGGGGGAGGTGAAGCAATGGTACACCAATGACGTAGGAAGTTTGAATGAAGATTGGAAAGAACATAAAGACAAGTTTTGTCTTGCATTCTTCCCTGTGTCTCGTATCAACTCTCTACCAAGGGTAATCCTCGATTTTGAGCAGAACAAGAAGGAATCCATAGGTGCAGCCTGGGCTAGGTTCTCAATGTCAATACAAGCCAGCCTAGACCTGTCTTTACCTGATAGTGTGCTTTTGCATGTCTTTTATTCGGGATTAGACATAGATGCTACCCTATGCCTTGACATGGTCGCTGGAGGGCCATTTTCATATCAAACGATGATGGAACAGAGGAAAGTCCTTGATCACATCCTAGAGAAGCACGCTTCTCTTGTCATAAAACCCCTCCAAAACAAGGGCATGTCAAGTTATGAGGAGCCCTCATTAGCCGAATCCCTGCCCTTGCCACTCTTAGACTCGACTCATGAGCCCTTGCTCGAACCAAGAACACCGAAGGAAGGAATGCTTTATCCTTTGGAGTTTGGTATCAAACTCGAAGATTTTGGCAAAACCTCAAACCTCTCTTGGCACGATAAGCTTTCATGTTTTTCTGAGGAAGTTTCCCCTAAGCAAGAACCATCAAACGAATGGTTGATGGAAGTGAAATGTTCTTCTAAAGAAATTCAGATTCTTTCACCTTCCACAAACCGGGCCGTGTTTGTTAAAGGGGACTTCTGTGAAATCCCTTCACAACCTCATAGTCAGGACAAATATTATGTCACAATTCCTTGCAGAAACCCTTTTGGGAAATTTCACACTAGTCCCGACTAACAAACTCTTCAGAAGTCCATCCGGACTCATCATTGAGTGTTGTGGGATTGCGAGGGTCGTGCCATTGGAAATCAATGAAACTGAGGTTTACGTAGACTTTCACATCTTTGCCATCCTTGAGTTTGATATTCTCATAGGCCACCCTCTTGAATACCTTATTCAAGAAAAACCTATCAATGGGGGCCTTGATGATATGTTAGGAAAGATTGCTCCCACCACTCACCTAGAAACTCCAATGGTGGAACATCTCCCTAAACATACCCTGTTCAAAGAGGTGAAGTTCATTTCTCCGTTGGTTTCCCATCCTTGTGAAATAGAACGTCCATCATCGCCCTCACTCAAACATAAGCCATGTCCCCCTAGCATTGGAAATGTCGCTCTTGATAGTGGCCAAGATGCAACATTAGCTCCACATGAAAACCTCCAAGCTATGGACATGCCAGAAGCGACAATCCTAGAGACCAAGCAACAATCTACTAGAGAGCATGCCCCTTCTCTTTTGGGACACCCCATGTTTCATTCTCACTTTTGGGGTCTCTAGAGTTTGTTTCATTTCTGACCACGTGCACCCACGAGAATCCCAACCACCTCTTAATTCTTGTTTCAAAACTTTTAAGAGGATGGTTGTCGATGCTTATGTTTATAATAAGCATTGCAAACCTCGTAGTAGCATGATGGTGACAAACTTGCAGCTTGAGCATAATGCTAATTTCTTAGTGGTGAAGCTAGGAACTTTACCACCTTTGATAGCTGCAAGACAAAGTCCCATGGTCAAGCTTAAGACCATAACTTAAGCACTGCCAGGAGATACCCTGGATTATCTTAAAATATACATATAAATACTTTTCTTATTATTTTGATTACTACCGTAAAAAATCCTTTTAATAAAAGTAAGGACATGTTGTTAATTTAGTATGCACCTTCGGGTATGTCAGCTAACTATTTCAGAAAAGATTAAGAAGAACATGGGTCATATGATACTTGATGACATGAAGCGACATCAAATTCTAACACTTGGGCGATGGAACACACTCACGAGGAGGCCCCGATTCTACACTTGACTTTTACACAAAAGTCCAAACATGGGGGAGGATGGTGACAAGCCAAAGTTCCACAACCAAGTGGTCATCCAAAGAAAAAATTGATGAAAGTTGATGTCAGCAGCCTTAAAAAAATTAAAAAAACAGAGAGTATAAAAAAATATATTGACAAAAAAAGTATTAAAAAAAGAGAGTAGGAGAAAAAAAAGAGATATAGAAAAAAACAAGAAAGAAAAAATGAGGATAATAAAGAAAGAAAATAAAAATGGGAGGAGAGAAGGAGAAGGTTGGCCCACATGTTCAAAAAAAACAAATAGGTTGCCTAAACTCCACCCACCATTGCTTTCACAAGCAAGAAGGGCTCGTCTCCAAACCTTTGCTAGTACCATCAAGGCCCATGGAACATGCACATCAATGCATGTGGCCTGACCTTGTGGTTCACCTGATAAGAGCCATCATGCAAACCGCAACAACATCTTCGTTGTTTCATCCGTACATGCTGCCGGTAAGTACACTCAGGTAAAGCAAAGGTACTCACTTTTATCTCCATGAGCATTTACATCATTCTTTCATCCTATGCCATGTCATATGCTCTATGTTTGGGTGTATTCACATGTGCGCACATGTGATGCATCCATAGGATTTTTAAATTAAGCGTGGTGCTTAGGTTAAATTGGCCTTCTTTAATCAATCTTAAGCATGGTGTTTAATTTTGGTTAATGACCTATTGAGCAATTACCTGCATAAACAACGGGAGTAATTCATTATGGAGACAAAATCAAGGTTAGAGTTTCATTGCATCCTTACCTTAACCTTGCATGAGTTTTAATAAAAGTTGGATGAACAAGTTTTGGGTCATAATAAAATAAATAAATCATAATAAAATCCTAGCTCCCTAGTTTTCCAATCAGTAGAATCTGTGCTTGTTGTTTTTTGTTTTTGTTTCTTTTTACTAAATAAACAGGTACAAGAATAAGTGTGAGGGAGATCTCACAAACATAACTAACACACACATTCGAGATCTCCCCAACACAATGCACAACATCAAGTGATCCATCATACAGAAGGACCAAACAAACAAGTTGTAGAGAGATCAGTTGAACTTTTGGGTTCAACCGACCCGATCTTTGATTCACAAAACTCCTTCATCTTCAATGATGGTTTGTGCAACTCTACCCTCACATCTCCTAAAGTTTTGAAGTTTTAAATTTATTAAATTAAAAAAGACAAAACTTTTTGGCACAACTTCTCCATGCTATCCTTTGGTATAATTTGCATACTCCTTATTTCTTGCTAATATTCCTATAACTTGTGAACAACTATCGCAAGGACCTCATGTTATCTAAGTAATTGAAATATGTGATATAGTTGGATAATTTGAACCTTGCACTTTTATGAAGGACTTGGGATTTATTTTACAAAATTAAAATGCCATAGCATGCTCCTCAATGATAAAGAATTTCCTACCAAGGCCATATGACATGATTCATTTCTGCAAACCTTTAGGCATATGCTGCTTGTCGGATCATTGAGTTTGGTTAAATTGTTGTGACCTATGTGAGATTATGGTCATGCACCCATGATTGAGATTCACACGCACCCACCAATAAAATGCTGAGTCTTACACTAAGAGTTGCACACAACATGCACCCTTTCATCCACCAAAAAAATGCGCCAACTCTCACCCTGAGAGTTGCACAACCAAATAAAAACACCGACTCTTACCCTGAGAGCTGCACATTCATTATCCATCATATAATTACTCCTTGCATTCCATTATGACATCTCCCCATCCAAAGTTTTCATTACCACAAGAAGAGATATGGGCTATGTTAAAAATAAGAGAAAGAAAACATGCCAAGGGGCATGAAAAAAAAAAGAAATATCCATGCCTAGGGGCATGAGAGAAAAAAAAAATTCTAAGCAATAAACAACAGGAATGTCCAAAGCCCCCTTCAAAAAAACATATGAATATTTCCTTTTATATCCCATACTCTTCAAAGAATCATCCATCCAATAAAGAGAGTCATGATGCATGGAGTACCATAAATATTTAGAGTTAGAAACCATCTTCAATTTCACACACTTGTACATCTCAATCTAGTGTATGACTTGTATCTCCATGTGGTTCGGTTTTTGAGTTGATAATATATGTGATGCAAGTATGCCCACTTTCATACCTACCCAAAACTCCACTCAAATGCTTTAGAGATAGGTTATGATAAGAAGGCAATTTTAAAATTTCATGGTGAGGAACCAGACACACATATATGAGCGACTTGAGAGTATCATTTGAGGAGCAAGTCTATCTTTTCTTTTTCAAAAACTCTTATGAAAACCCAAGTTTCTGAGCTGATTGATGCAAGGGGATTTGAATCCATGCTGTTTCTTTATTCAATTACCCAAGACAATGTAGTAGATAATTTGAAGTTCACAAGTGCAGGTGAAGCTTGGAATATCTTGTATGTAGGTTATACATCAAGGAGATGACCCATCTTCGTCCTTTAAACCTTTACTCGAGGACAAGCAAAGGACTAAGTGTGGGGGTCTTGTTGGCGGTCCTTAAGTCACATTTTATACCACCACTTAGAATATAAAATCAACACAAAACTTAGTGAATAGGGATTATTGCTAATGCTTTCCACGAGTTTTGGTGTTTCACTTGTTTTGCAGGACAAACATGAAAACATACCTAAAGTGGATCCAAAGTGGAGAAAAAAATATGATAAACAAGAATCCATTTTAGACCAAACATAAAGCAAGGAAATGAAGCCAAATTCCAGATAATTCAGAGCCCAGTCAAAGTGGGAGAGAAGGCCAAAGTCCATGGATCAACCACACAGGCCAACATTGTTCAAATCTATCTTGGGCTGCATGACCATGCCTGGCTAAAAAGGCCATTCCAGGCTCATCCAAACTCCATTTCGGATGATCCACCAGGCGTTGGAAAGCTAACAAGAAGACCAACGCGCCTGCAAAAGATGAGGTCCAGAAGACTCCCCTGTGGGTCGGCCGACCTAGGTGTGCCGGCCGGCGCACTCCTGAGGCCGATCGGGCCCAGCTTCCTAGGTCGGTTACATCAATGCACCAGGAGGATGGTGCGGTGGTTGGTTTGCATGTTCACTGTACCTAGACGACGTGGGAGGTCAGTTTTAGGCATTAAGTGGAGGAATATTCCTAAGATGATGCCTCCTCTACTACCTATAAATAGAGGGCTCCTCCCCCTCTCATTCCATCATCACACAAAGGGAGAAAGAGCACCACTACCACTAGAGTTCCACTCCAAAAGGGCTATGCCTTAGTAGCTATAGAGTTAGAGAGGAGGTGTGAGTGTGTGGGAGTAGGGAAGTGTCGGGCTTGTCGGCGTCTCCCCCAACTTGTACCTCTATGAGTACTCCACTTGGATCCTTCATGGGATCTTGGCTAAGTGAGTATTCATGTTTCTTATAGCTTGATAAAGGTCTTTTGTTTAGCTGAGCTTTACCTTCTCTTATTTACAGGTTTGTCGTCCGTCCCCATGACAGATGCTCTAGCAGAGGGTTCCTGATAAAGAAGGATCACCCTAGCTGACACTAGAGTAGTAGACGCTAGCGCAGACGTGGTGTCTAGGCTAGAGTCTACCTTCATTTGCCTCACATCCCACGGTTGAGGGGTAGGCGACAGGTGGTGACATCCCTGTCCGTCCTTTGTAATCCCCCATGTTCAGGTGCAACATAGAGCTATAGGCCGGTATCGCCTGGCAGACCAAGTGCGCCCCAGTGCCCGAAGTAAGCAGGTAGAAGTATCACAACACTATCCTTAAGACCCTAAATACTATAGGAATCCATCTCTACCACCTTTCTATCTCTACCCTTGTGTTGTTCCTTGGACGAACTAGCTAGGAGAAATACCTTCGTTCCCTATGGAAAATACGATACCCTAAATACTTCCGGGTGAAGGCTACAATTATACTTCCGTACGCTTGTGGATTCTCTGCATACATAAGAAATACCAACAGCCCCGCCACTCCCTCGACATCATCATCATCATCATCATCCACGTCCATCTCCTCAGGAGGGGACTCCTCGATAGGAAGGTCGTCTTGCTTTTGCTTAGCCCAGCACATTTCGAGCACCTCACGCACGAGGTTCTTCTTCTTCCTCCTCTTCTTCTCCGGGTCTTTCCTTTTCTTTTCCTATTGAGCATCAAAGTGCCTCACCTGGCGATTGAGGTCATCTTCTCAAATCGGAGGCACCGAGACCCTATAGTCAATGTTACCCTATGCTCGACACCGTAGCCAAAACGTCAAGACAAGCCAAAAAACAGGGGAGAAACTTGAGAATGCAAAGTAGAAGGACTTATCAAAATAATGCTACGAGGATCTAGCAGCATTGGGATACGTTCCACGTCCCCTGGCATGAAGTCACCGACGACTGAGCTCCTCACCTGTTTCATGACGTTCTCGGAAGGCAGGTCCGCAGGCAACATTCGGCACCCCTTGAGCTGCTCGGGGAGCGCCTTGGGCCCCATCTGACCTAAGCACAATGGGCGCGCCATCAGAGCGACGACCCTCCGGCTGTGGAAGCCTGCGACGATGTACGCGGCGTGCACACCCTGCTGGGATAATGTGTGTAGCTCATCGAGGAGGGGGGTTCCGCCTTCGCTGGAGAGGCTGGGCTCCGGGTGCACCCTGATCACGCGCCCGGTGTAGGCGGGTAGCAGGCTGTCATCATTGCAGATGTAGAACCACCCGGACTGCCAGCGGCCATGGTTGGTGGATAAGCCCATCCTGATGTAGAGCTTGGACCTCTTCTACGCTAGGCTGCATCTGCCCATATGGATGATCCTCCTCTTCCCATCCGAGATCCAATTGGTGTAATGCTCGCCCTTGAAGAGGTGGAGCCATAGCTCCCAATGCGGCTCCATACCCATGTACCCCTCACAGAGCATGGCGAATATCGCCGCTTTGGAGATGGCGTTGGGGGTGAGGTGTTGGAGCTCGACCTCATAAAAGTGGAGCAGTGCACATGTGAAACGGCTCGGAGGCGAACCAAATCCCAACTAGTGGAACTTCACAAAGCTCACCATGTAGCCCTCCGGTGGCTGCGGCTCCCAATGCTCCATCGATGGCACGATCCACTCTGGCCGCTCAGCCAAAGCAGTGGGGTAAAGGAGTCCCTCATCCACCAGCCTCTCCAGCTCCCACTGTGACACATCGGAATGGGGCTAGGCCTCTGGAGGGAGGAACATGGGTGCCATGGATGCAGCGCGAATCTGCTCGGCGAACGGGCAACCAGGAAGGTTCCCAATCCTGATTTCTCTCTCACCACATCTTCTTCTCTAGCGTAGACAGGTGAAAGCTCGGGAGCTCTAGTGACGGTGATGGCGGAGGTGAGATGGCAAGATGGGGAACGGAGAAACCCTACCCCTCGTATTTATAAGTGATGGGGCCAAGAAACAACGGGCAGATTTGGCAATGGCACGGTAATTCTCCACATTTAATGCGCTCCCCTAACCGCCCCTCGATTCCCGAAACAGGCACACGCATCGCCCACATGATCTTTAGCCGTTACCTGGTTCCACCATGACTGCGTCGCTTTAGCTCTTGCCTAAAAAGATGCACCCAACGGATGGGAGAAGTTATCCATGGCGTTTCCTTCTACGGGAAGTAAAACGGACTCCAGTCCACGTCGAATTCTCGAGGGAACGGAGGCTGACCCTTGTCAGGGTTCGACAGCCGCCCTCGAGTACCTGAGTCAAGGACACCCAAGGAGGGCCAACATGAAGCTCAGCTCAAGGACGAACCCTCGAGACCCCCTCAGGCATGTCCAAGGCAAAACGAAAGGATTACCATGGAATCCCCATGGAGGGAGGCATCGAGCCGCCGAGTCCTATCGAATGGAACCGGTATCTGTGTGTCCCCTCGTTTGCATTAATGAGAGTGCCTCAGGGCCATTGATCAACCCCCATCGAACGAGGCACGAGCTCTCACTTGGATCCCCCAATATCAGCTCACAGAGAACGTCGAGACTCGCCCATCGAGGGTAGTACGGTGCTTCTCACCTCACATCCGATCGAAAGGACTCATGAGATGGACGCACGAGGCTAGCAATGCCCTAGCTGCATGAGTCTCGGGGGCTCGACTACACCTGGCACCCCTCGATGAAAGAGGGCTGAACGCACCTGGGGGCTCGACGGCTCGAGACACCCTTTGACTAGGCGCTGCGACTCCAGTTCATGTTATCCTAACCTTTCAGGAACGCTTGCTACACCCAACTGGATGGACGTCTCCTGATAAAAGATGTATAAAGCCCTCAGAGGAGTCTCCCTACTCCTCCGAGGCCTCAGGGGCTACCCCCGAAGGGTACGCTCGTGCACACCCTCTAGAAAATTGCAGTCGACACCTTGGTCTCGATTCAAGACCCCCCACGTGACTGCCAGCACTCACACGGGGGCTCAGGGGCTCGGGGGCTACTATCGGGTACCTGAATAAGGGGTACCCTTAACCCTCGACTAAGCAAATTAGCCTCGGCATTAACAAACCCAAACACCATCATCATTACTCCCCAACCTAAAATGCATGAGGTATCAAGCCCAAGTCTCAAACTTACTGGGCCGACCCACGAGCGGATCTCAACGGCCCAGCCGCCATTCCCTCAATGGAAACATCTTGGCTCAAGGCAGTAGTCTCAAGGGTACAACTGGCCCCCCTCGAGTCACGAAAGTTCACGCGGGTGAACGGCCGCCCCTCGAGTATGGCATCCCCCTCGACTCGCCTACCTCTTGTACAATTCCTAGGGAATTTAATGTATTTCACCTGCTCCCACCTAACCTCATGGCTACAGTTGTGGTAACAATGGGCGGTACGCTGGTCAAATCCACCTTATGCCATCCATACCCGGGAAACTGGTAGATCGTACCATACTGTATCACCACACCGCGTACTGTGCCCCGTTTGGCGCCCTCTCGAGACACATTTGTCAACACAAATGCTATATTTTTTGGGGCTTGGTCTTATCTGTTTGGGTCTCGACCCCCTTGACTACATTCGGCCCCCTTGATCACCTTCTCGAGCAAGATTTCAATGCCATTGTCAGCGCTCCAACCGCTCCCAACGCGACAGCTACAAGGATCTGCACGCCCGAGCATGGGCACCGATCTTTCACCAGCTATCAACGACATCATCACACACACGGGAAGGACGGCCGTCGTCTCCAAGCACATTGCTACAGGGTGAGTCAAGCCCAACACATGCCTCTACAGCAACCGTGACTTGATCGGCATCTCCTCCGACGTCACCACCTACGCCAACCCTACTAGCATCATTTCTAGGGTTACTCTGTATGCCCACGCCCCTTCTTGGCCTATAAAAGGAGGTGCTGGGCTAGTGTAGAGGGGGGAGGTTTAGACAGAGGACAGCCAGAGCCTACAATGCTCAAGTCCTAGTACACCTTACTCTCTCGCTTGTGTTCACCCCTGTACAAGCACTTCAATGCAAGATAATACAAAACATCCCCCCAGCTGGACGTAGGGCCTTCTCTTGCCCGAACCAGGATAAAAATCATGTGTTCTTCTTGCATCACCATCTGATTAGGGAGCACGCAATATAAATTCACTCGTTAGTGCTTGGCCCCCAGGGTCGAAACACCGACACTCATCTTGTTGGACGGGAGAAAAAATGGAAGACCTTCCATGCGAGCATACTCTGCAGGAGCAGCAGCATGAGGCAGCCATACAGTATGGCAAAGCGTAAGCAAGAAACCTTAAAGAAACTTTATGTAGCGAAGAGCACATGCACCTTGATTCAGCAAATTGCAGCCTGTCTACAAGCATGGCTTCGATCCGAGCGCATATAGAGGTACCTACCAACTAACTAATCAAAGACTCAGTGAGGATGCAAAAGATTGTTCTGCCTTTTGTAGGAGAAGGCCTCGAGGATGATACTGTTGAACCTAGTCAAAACTACAGACTCCAAGGCTACGAAAATGAGAGAATGTGAAGCAGGTTTGGAAGCATTGCAAGATCCGATGGTGGGTAGGCCACGCCCGGCTGCGGTGGCCATCGTCAGCTTCAGTCGCTAATTTGGAATGCTGACATGTTCGAGCAGATCTATTTCTGAAATGAAGTAGATGGAAGTAGAAGTGGGAAGAAGGGGAGAGGAGAAAAGGGGTGACAGAACAATAGAGTGAGCTGTTGTGCTTTGATCCTTGATTCACTGATACTTCGGTGACCCTAGTGTAACTGAGAGATAGGGACCACCAGGCGGTTGGACCACCTGTTGGTGCTGGTGAAGGGACGGGATGGAATCCTGCACAATGCACATGAGCAGCTCCAAAATGGTTTTGATGTTTCTATCTAGGAAACACAGGATGGGCACGGCGACTGATACGGAGGACCCGTTGGCTGCTGGGCCCACATGTCAACATGGAGTGGGTAGGTCGAAGCATGTTGCGTTGCATACTGGGTGCCACGACGCCGGTGAATCAGAGTTCGACAACGCCACGCGCGTCAGGCTTTCTATCAGGCGCGCTGTGGCGAGGATAGAGACGGGCCGACACGTGGCTAAAGCAAGCAAAGTCCCATGTCTGGCTGTGTTTTTGGGCCTTTTTGATGGGCTTGCTTTTGCAGACCTAACCGGCCTACATGAAACAGCCCAGTCGTAATCCAACGTCGTTGTATACGCCGCAGAAGATCGCGTTTATGAGAAACAAAAAAAAAGGAGTCAAGGAAGTTTAGCAACGCCATTATGACCAGACTCAAATAGTGAATCGTTGCATCCTATATCTACAAACAAGAAATAAGGACACACACTTTATATAGAAGGCAGCAACGGCTTAGCAATTGTAGTGCCACAATACGTTTGCCACGAACGAAAGCACAAAAACATACATGCGCTCAAATAGCATTTGTTCAAATTACATCCAGCCAAGGGAAGGAGCCATGAATTGTATATGCAGAGTCTCTGCATTAATAAATCTGGTAGTTTCAAATAGAAAGCAGCCAGTCTAGGTAAACAGTCAGCGTGTCTAGATTAGAGTCAATGCCACCACCACAGAAGCAATTCCAAAAGTGAGGAGTGCAGACCTAGAAGCAGAAAAAGCGGTAGATCCTTCATGAAACATAGATCCATGAGCTGATCAGAGCAAGAGCTGCAACCATGATGAGCACAGCGCGTGGCCTAATCAGGGCAAAAGCATGGCCCAACTTCCTGAGAAATCAAATTACGATGTGTGAGAATAAAACCAGTATCTGTATAGGCATTTTATTCAGATAACCAACAATGAGACATGAGTAAAGGAAGAAGTCCAAGTCTAGATGAGTATATGTTTCAATGCACAGGCACATCTCCAGATAGACCGGCAAGCCAAATCAACAAACAAAGTAAAGAAATAATGGTATGGAATGTTACCTTGCATACACAGCCTACTATGTAGTGAGACGGGCTGACCGGTGGCGCTTGACTGATGACGCGATTCTGATAGAGCATGAGTCTATCATTAGCAAAGAGAATAGCAAGGAAACAATGACATGGAAATAAACATCTTTAGCAAAGCAGAAAAATAGATAGGATCGTACGTGTCGGTCTGATCCTTGACATGGGCATCGATAGCATCGACCTCAGACAGCAACTCATTTGCAGCGTCATCTGCAGCATCATCACCAGTTGGGAATTCAAGTCTCTTGCAAGCCGAAGAAAAACCATGCTTATCCATGTGTTCTCTGTTTCACATAAGGGCAGTGTGTTAGTTTCTTCCCTTTTGAAACTACATTATGAACATGCAGTGCACTTACCCAAAATGTTCTTGCATGGGTTCCTTCTCATTAGGCTTCAGAGATGATGTTGGAGTCTGAATTGTAGCAAAAAAGGAAAAAATATGACTTCAAAAGTGCCAGCAGGCAATTTTGGTAATGTACAATGGGTACGGGAGCTTACAAATCCAGGAGTTCCTAGAAATGGTGCAGGGAGCCGTGGAGGAGAAGTAGACACAACAACACTATTTGATGAGCTTCCATGACCACCCAAAGAACCGTTGGTGCTACTATGGGTAGGAGCAGGAAGGGCCTCATGCTGACCATGCGTTGACATAATTGAAGTAACCTAAAATGTTTTCTCCTGCCTGTAGAAGCTCTGCTCAGTCAAATCAACAACAAAAGTGAAACGGCGGGAAACCACCCTAGTAAGATCTGCTGGCAACTGATCAAAGGAGCCAGCCAGCCTCAGAACCTGCTGCACAGATTTGCCAATGATCTGATGACCAAGGTCACCAAAGAAAATCATCTCTGCTTCGCCAGTACCGTCAAGAGCCACGAAGCAGAGCTTGTATCTACTCGACATAAAAATAGAGAAAAGATTAGACTCCACAGAAAAAGAAAAGCAAAGCAAATCACTAATGCATGGCCCTTTACCTGAATTTGAAAGATGTAGATGAGCAGGAATTGCATCTGTAACCAGATCCATTCTGGGAACATGACTTGCTACATTTGGTGCAGGATGCAAACCACCAGGATGTGTTGGGCACAAAGCGACCAATAGTCATGGTGCAGCGATAGCCACCGTCCTACAACAGGACAATAATGTTCTAATTTGTCAGCCACAGAAAAGGAAACAAAATAGCAAGTCACAGCTGACCAGAACAAAAATGTATACCAGGTAGCCATATGCATCCATGGCATTGAGCTGGAGAAGAGTCTTGGCCTCAAGCTGGCTAGGCGAACGCATAGGCTTTTCAGACTGGGCTGGAGCAGCAGCCTGGGCTATCTTGATGTTCTGGTCCTGCAAGCTGCATTTCCATTACTATAGAATCAGTGTTGCCCTGGACAGTGAATACTCTGAACATGCATTACAAGAGACACACTTAGTTGTTCGATGGGCGAACGACGGGAATTGAACCCGCGCATGGTGGATTCACAATCCACTGCCTTGATCCACTTGGCTACATCCACCCCTTATCCAGCTAAAGGATGCCCTCAGTACCCAAAATAGATGCACTGACCAGACTATGCTACACCTTGTCTGCCCCCCCCACGAAACATATGGTATGGATCTACCCGATCGAAAAAGACTCGAACCGCAGTCGCCCACCCCGTGGCACAGGGAGGCTAGAACCACCGCTTTTAGGAAATAAGCCTACAATTTGATTCTCGTCTCGTTTCACTTGCATTTTCTTTCGTTCAGTCTCGCTCTAAGAGTGGAATCGAACCACTCACTCCATTTGGAGTGGGCCCAGTCAGCAAAAGGGGATTTACAGTCCCCCGGTGTAGAATTCTCCAGCTTCAGTAATCCGTGGATTGAAATACCAGCGAGCAGCCGTGTTTGCACTCAGATAATAGGTATCTGCACAAGCAAACAAATAGCCAAGAGATTCAAAGGGGGTCGCATCCACAGGAAGAATAAGGCAGAGGCCACAAACAAAAATCAAAATGGCTAAAGTAGTCCACCGAAGAACGTAGACTGTACCATGGTACTTCTTCATCAGGACTCCCACAAGCAGGACCACAACTGGATTCTCACAAGTCTCTGCCTGCACTCCATCGAGAGTGAAAGATGCAGCGTGTTCTCCTCACAGGATGACCTTAATTTCCATGTAGCTATACAAAAAGTGTATCAGTTTAGAATGCTTTGAGTTTATCGCCTGGTTTGGAAACATGTATACCTCAGGTCCCTCAGGACTATATGCCTGGAAAGCGTAGGCTGCCACTTGTTTGGCAGCTGAACATTGTAGGAGTCGAATATCTCAGTGAGCACGCCAATAGTGTCTGTAAAAACATATACATGAACACCCCAGAAAGAAAAAAGGAGCAAACAACATTGCAAGTAGCAAAGTGACATACCAACAAAGTCCCTAGTGTCAACCGCCCGCGCCTTGAGGCTGTCGATAGGCGTCAGCCTGTATGCGTAGAATGGCATAGCTGGATTGTCAGCTCTAGCAGCGACTTGTGTGTGGCAGGTGAACTCAATCATGTATGCACACTCAACAGGCCTGAAGCTACACTTGGCATTGGAGACCCTGAAGCGGCTGACAACATAGACACCACACTCATGCATAAGCGGGCTCTTAGACGCAACCTCAGACTGTGGAATTTCAGCATAGATGTTGTTGCCCTGCAGGAAGGAAGAGAATGTCATATGCGAAAACAACAAATCAGAAGGGCCACACTGAGAAAGTAGTAAAGAAGATCTAGCACTCTAGCCAGAGAATACATACCGCACCATCAACAAGCACCATATCCCCATGCTGAATTGGGCCATCGTCAGTACCACCATGGTACTCCCACTTGCGTGAGACATGAACATAGACGCAGGCACGCTTAACACTCGGCCGCAGATCAGGAAGCGAATCGAACGCCATGAAGCACAGCTGCCTACCACTGCGCAATAATACAAAGTCTAATTCCACGTAACAGCATACAACAGTCACAAATGGGCATTTATATATAGATCTGCACACTGTATGTAGCCAATGGGCCAAGAAAACAACCCATGTACATGGCTTGATATCATACGGTATAAAGACACATGCCAATGGCAGCAACACATCCTGAACAATCTCTGTAGCAACGGCTGCTAAGAATGCCAAACACCCAAACTGCATCTTCAGGAAGCAAAGTAAAATACATGTACATAACATGGGGTCTCTATTAACACATCAAATCTAAACGAATAAATGTTCCACACGATCAAAACTAAATGAACTAAAAAGGATAACAGCATAGGTGAAAAATAAGAAGTTCTCAAACAAGCAGGCTCAGAGTAGATGCTTCTTTCAGAAAGCACTCTGACTGAACCGCTATATCAGGGACAGCACATGTCGCAGCCCCAGAACTTCCCAAAACACACTACACCAGCCCAGCAGCTCTCGTCGCAATAGAAACAGTAGCCCTCACAATTCTTCTATATAGCATTGCGCCCTGAAAATTATAGTCTACAACAATGAACCCATACAGGTCTGTAAGAAAGAAATAGCCTACAAAGCAGCCTGTTCATAGCCATGGGCATCCGCGTTCTGTTGAGATGCCCAGAAAAAAGAAGTCTTACCCGTATCAACGCCCTAAGCCAAGGGCACCACAAGCTCAACTCCATACAGGGGAGTCCCATCCCCACTGACTTCAAGGACAAGAGACACGTAGGGCAAAGTGCATCTAGCCGCAACAGCATGAAGCAGCGACACATAGGAGGCCCCGACAGTAAACATAGCACATATCAATAGAGACCCCTTCCTTCACCGATGTATGCGCTGACTAAAAGAACTCAAGAGAAATAAAAGAAAAGGAAACGAAATGAAAAAAGACGAAAAAAATGAAAAGAATCAAAGGGATCATATCGGTTAGAGCCATCATACCACCAAGAACATATAAAGACGCAGAAATCATAGAGAAAGAAAGGACTCGTTACCAAGCGAATGCAGGCTAGCCAACTCCACGAATCGCTACGTCGACCCTGGCTCAGATCTATCGGCCTCTAACCTGCAAAAGAAAGTAGATCAAACAAGGAGGGAAGAAGGTAAATCGATAAATGAAAACAGTATCTTCCCGCACAAAGAATGACAGTACGAATGTACATAGGAATCATACCAGAACAACTGCCTAGAGCTGGCCAGCAACCTACAGAAGATCAGAAAACACAACGGTCAGATCCAGAACATCTGAGGCATTTTCTCAAACACGCAATGCGCGTTCATACACAAAACACAGACAGCTAGAGCACACAGCTCATCTCGCCGATGACAACCAAAGAACACACCATCAGAAACCTTCATAGCCTAGACCCAAGCACATGCAGAACCCCAGGACGTCAGGCATCCATAGATCTACCACCCTTCCCCCCTTGTTCTCTCGAAGAACGGCCAAAGCTTCTATCGCACAAGGAACCCTAGCGAATGAAACCGCCACAATGCAGCACAGCATCCTACCCCAAAAAGCAAAGTAACAAATAGAAAGCAACTGGAGTCGTTCCCACGACCCCACCACAGAGGATTCACCCATCGAAAGCACAAGCGGACAGTGCCTCCCACCGGCCGACCAAATGGACGCAGAAGAACAGGAAATAGAAAGAGGACGGGGGCAGAGAAGCACAAGCTCACCTGGAGGAGGCAGGGAATGAAACAGAAGCCGTATGAGAGAGGAGCCGACGGAGAAGGCATTTATCCCACAGCGACCGCGGCCCACCAGAACAGAGGCCACGCCTTCTGACGACGCATAGCTGTTGTCTAACGGCAATTGGCCGAGGGTCCGACAACCGGTCCCACAGGCGCAGGCTGGCCAACCCTGGCTTGACAACGGCCTATTCTAACGGGTGCAGCTCGCTAGCACACCGTCCAGGGCATGGCCCTGCGTTAGACAGGTGGGGCGTGAATAGGTATGGGCCCAGAGTTCAGCGAGACCGCACCGCAGCACGCATAGCCGCCGAGGCGTGGCTACGCAGGAGCAACGGCAGAGCGGGAGGCACGCTCGCGGCGAGTCCGGTTCCTTGGCTTGCAGCCTTAGCCCAAGGGCACACCATCTGCATGACATACGGGCCCTGCATGAACCGACCCCACATTGCAGCGGGACAAGATACCTACACAGAACGCGCGAGAAGAATCCACGTACGGCGAAAACGCCGAACAGTGACCACCGCCCCAATGCACCCACCACATGACAGCTGGGCCAGACGACACCCAGGGCCACGAGCCAGCCACCAAAGCACATGAACCCGTGCGTCGCGCGGCACCACGGCCTGGCTTACGTAGGAAGCACCCAGCTAGAGAGAGGTCGTCCCAGCACCACGGCACGGGAACACCGCGCCACCGGCAGGTGGACCAAGAGAGGCGCGTCCCACCCGGCAGCCCCTGCGCAATAGGCGAGCGAAGGTGAGCACGGGCCGCCCAGCCCCAGACAGGCGGGCCAAGAGATGCCAGGTCCTCCCACAGCAGCCGGCGCAGCGCGACGCGGGCCGCAGCAGCACCCTGCCCCCGGCCTGTAGGCCCGGCGACGGCGGCGCCCCCACCGTCAGCGACCGCGGCGCGTGGCGACAGCCGGTGCGCCGCGCCGGAGCTCCACCCCGCGCAGGCGCTCGCGAGGGCCGAAACTGTCGACGTGGCCTATCTGAGCGCGCGAGAAGCCGTCGCCCTTTAGTACCATTAAATTTCATATGAAATGAAAAAGAGAAAACTATTACATGGCACTATAAAAGGTGGCACTTAGTTTCTTAACCCCTTTTTTCGAGAACTTGCTTATTTGGCCCTAAAACAAAATTTTGTGGTTTCTTAGCTCTTCCGTTAGTTTGAGAAGATAAGGTTAAGGTATACACAAAATTATTATTTTAACCCTAACGCCGAATAGACACTTCAGCTCTGGACCGCAAGATTGCTGCCATCGCACCAGTAGATGCTCCATTCCGTGGTGTCATGCCACTCCCACAACTCCACAAGCACTATACACATCGGACCACATACCCACCAATGTTTCTAGGTAAGAGACTCTGGCGCCGTTCATTGGAGTTCAAGTATTTATTCAAATACGTGAACATTATTAGTTTCTTTTTTTTTTTTGTTAACCTAGTAAATTCCTATAGCCTATATACAACTAAATATAGTACCAAGATCAAAGGTTTTGAGTTCGAATCACAACGATAGACATGATTAAATAAACAATTATAGTTGACCCTTGTTTTTCCACGTCTAAAGCTTGAAAAAGCTTGCACATGATTGAGAGTATTAAAGTATTAGTGAATTGTTCGCCATTTTTATCACCTTAAACTTTTAGATTAACTCAGTTGGTACGTATATACAATATAATTTAATACTCCGTCTACAAAAGAATGCAATTAAGGGATGTGTTTCGGTTTCGATCAAATTAGTTTAAGTTTGACTAAAGTTATAATGAACAATATTAGTATTTACGTCTCTAAATAAATTTATTATGAAAGTATTATATTATTAATCTAATGATACTTATTTTTTATCAAGAATGTTAGTACATTTTATATAACTTTGATCGAAGTTCAAGCTATTTGACTCCTCGATAATTAAGCGAAAACTACATGCTTTGTGGATGGATGGAGTGATACTTAGGAAAGATTAAAATAATGACTTTCCAATTGAATCATGCAACTACCACAAGAACTAAACCCAACTTATCCACACTACTACTGGTAGCAACTATTATTTCCTGATCTGTCTCAATAACCCGTTGCAACCTGGGGCTTTCTCCAGTGTATGCCTTGAGTGGTGTGAAGTCTGGAGAGAGATGATTGGAGAGTCGTTCCGGCATATTGTGACTAGCGGAGCCAAGTTTCAATGATGTCGAGAATTCTGGAGCAGAGCAAGTAGAGGCATATCGCTGCCCCCTGAGTAAAAATGTACTCAACTCTATATCTTTGTTGATATGTCTCATCTGGATACAGCTATAGCAACTGCTCGTATAAATATACACATAAACATCAGACACACGTACACCACACTCACACTACTTATATACAACTAGGCCTACAATTATACGCATATATGAAGACAGCGCACACCACACTCATACCACTTTTATCATTTCATTTGATAGTGTTAGAAAAACAACAACACAATGAAACTCTTCAATAAGACTAGTCTAATTGACAATAGAGGCCCCTCACTAACCGTAACTACCCTTGATTTTGATCAAGTTGGTAAGTAAGAATTAACGGTGCGGGTCTAAAGAAAGACAGATATTCAGGCTACGGACACCCCAGAACCATACAAACCCTATCTCTGCACACCATTCTTCCTGAGCCAAACAATCAAAAGGTATCCCCTATCTATCCAATCCTCTCACTGATTGCCCTTGTCGCCCACTTGTCCACCAGCACTGGCTGCTCAACCACTACTAGCTTTAGCTTTCCTTAGTATTAGCTAGTAAGAGATCTACACCGGCCTTCCTCTTCCCTGGTCAGCACACCGTCGTCCGGCATTGGCAGTGCAGGATGGCTCTGAGGCTGTGGGCGAGATTAGCCGCCAATGCGCTCAAGCTCTCGGGCACCGGAGCCGCTGCCCCGGCCTTCTCCATCTCCAGATTCTTCTCCACTGGTATGCTAGCTATCGTATCTTATATATATGCTGCCATGCTGGTTCTCGATCTGCTGGGAAACAAACATTGGGTTACTTGTCTTATATATATTGATAGTAACAGTCTTTGTATTTTTGTCATTTTGGTGTGTTGCGCATGCAGTTCCTGATGGGCTGAAGTACACTCAGTCTCATGAATGGGTCAAGGCAGGCGACGGCGTGGCCACTGTTGGCATCACGGACCATGCTCAGGTGAGTGAACCAGCGACATACTCCTATATAGTTTCGATCCTGTTGTCTGTCAGCTGAGAGCTCTTCTAGCTTGCTGACGAGAGCAAGTAATTCCAAGAAACATTACAGGCTAGGGACAAATATTTCATTTCATTGTAGGATTTTATATAGAGAGAATTATGTATCATAGTACTTAATTTGGAACTGAACTATATACACACAAACACAAAACTTGATTTGCAGACACGCAAAATGTTCAGAAATTTCGATGGTTAAAATTGAAATGGTTTGAACACTTTGATTTACTACTACTCGCTGGTCAATTGCTGCATGCAGGACCACCTTGGAGAGGTGGTGTTCGTGGAGCTGCCGGAGCCCGGCGCGACGGTCTCCGCGGGAGCATCCTTCGGCAACGTGGAGAGTGTGAAGGCCACCAGCGACGTCAACTCCCCAATCTCCGGCGAGGTCGTCGAAGTCAATTCAAAACTGACAGAGACGCCCGGCCTTGTACTGATGCTTGCCTCTAGCTAGCTCGATCGCCTCCCGGATCGATCGATCGATCATCTTATTATTTATTTTCAATCAATTATTCTCTTCTTGACAATATTTAATGCAAAATCTCCATGATGATGATCCAGATCAACACGAGCCCTTACGAGGATGGGTGGATGATCAAGGTGAAGCCACGCAGCCCTGGGGAGGCGGACGCCCTGCTCGACGCCGCCAAGTACACCAAGCACTGCGAGGAGGAAGACGCTCACTAGCTAGCTAGAGCCAGCAAGCATTGCATGCTTAGGACGCCGGCTGATGTGCTGAGCATGTTTGGTTTGGTATTCTAAAATCCGGATTGTGGATAAAAAATAATCTCTAATGTTCCTTGGATTCTGTGCCTGTGAGATAGAATCCTCTAGATTTCTAGGGTGTTTGAATGGAATTTTAGGATTTTTGAGATTTTTTTTTCTATCAGCATTCAATACTACCTTAGTTTTCTTTGTTGCAAAATCCAACTAATAACCCCGCCATTTTCTAGAACAGCCAAATACATTAGGTAGAACAAAGCTTCTTAAGACGGTTTGCTCAGAAAAGTGCATTTTGACGGAAAAAAAAATGAATTTTTGGTGGAGCATAGAAAAGAGGTGCTCCAAATATTCAGCCTTGCGTGTATTTAGGCCATGTTCGGATCTCCTATGAAACATGAGTATGGGAAAACTGTAAAATAAGAATGAGACCTGATGAGGACATCACTACTTCAAGATCCAAACAGTTAGATTCTAGAATCCAACTATCTACACCAAACCTATTATTTAGAGAATTTCACGATATACAAAGGCAAAACTTATGAGAATATAGGATTCAAACACCCTTCATTCAGGGGCGCAGCGGCATACCCTGCTTGCCAGCGGCCTTGTAGCATTCAGGGCTTCAGGCCCACGGCTCCACGTGACGCAAGTCTTGGGCAGTTGGGGTTGGGCTGGCCTGCTGGCCGGATGACGACCCGACAATATATCTCGGTCGCTCGGAGTCTTCCTTCGTCTCCGACGGACGCAACTCGCGAGACGCCGCCGGACACCCTGCTCGTCTCCTCTGTCTCCTCGTCTCCTCTGTTTCTGGTGACACCTTGAAGAAGAACGAGGTCATCCCTTTAGGCTCACCGATCGCTCTGACGAGAAGTTTGCCCAGCTTGACCCAGAGTACACCTCCTCGTCACCGCAAAGCATCTGGAGGACATGACTCGTGAGTACTGGGACGTCCTCATAGCTCAGCAGAAACTATTCGGCTATGCTGAAGATGAAAAGGAGGTCGCGGATGACGAGGCTGAGGAGGTGAAGAATTAGCAAGTCAAGAAGAAGGAAAAAAAAAGGTTCAATAGTTTGAAGTTTGCTGGTTTGCAATTGTTGCTGATTTGAACCGTACCAGTACTAGTTGACAGTCCTGGTCCTAGTTTTACCTTTGCCATATATAAGCACCTTTATGAGTTGTTTTCTTTCATACTGCTGTGGTGATAGATGCCAACTGTTTTGGAACCTGTCCATTCCTAGTTCAGTCCATGTTAATCAATAGCTCAGTGCATGCTAATCAATAATTCAGTCCATACGCTAATCAATTTGGTTTACCATGGAAGTCAAAATTAACATGGTGGTGGCTATCCATTGTTCCATTGATCACCACAACATGTGTTCTAATGTTTCCTGTATAAATCTTTTGTTAATTTCGTTGACTATGCTATAAGGTTTGTTATTGGACATTCCCAAAAATTTGGATTTGGATGGGGTGAAATTTGTTGTCATCTTTCATATAACGGAATGTTTTGATTCGGTTACTACATAGTTTGTTGAAAATTAAGTTTATCAGTGACAAATTTGGATCTGCTCCCAAAACCTCATTTTAAATTTACTTTGTTTGAGTGATGACATTAGGAACTCTGTCAGTCCATATATTCTGAAACAAAGAATGATCGGTCATTTGCTGTTACAGGACTTGCAGACTTGTAATTGTGACCATCTGTGTCTCCACCACAGCAGTTGCATTGGTGTCCTGCTCCACCATACTGATAGCAATTCACGGTTCAGCGCCACCTCAGTACTGGGTTCAAGGCTCCAGTTGCACTAAAGTCTGTAACTACTGCAACTAGCTTCCGTACGGTTTCCATCTTTTGGCGTACGTTTTTTATTCGACTCAAGCTGCTGGATTTGTAGCTTAGAGCAACCTCAATGTATATGGTAAACCAGTTCATAGGAGAGGCCCAACAACAGTGGTCCATTACTATTTTCTCCTCCACAATGTTCAACCCATAACATAGGGCTCACATGCAAATAAAAAGTCCCCAACCGTGATGCTTCTTCTCCACACCGGCACCACGCCCGCAATCCTCTTTTCCGCATCCGCACCAACGTCGCCGCCGTCTATTGTTTATGGGTACCCCATAAGCATATGGCTAACTAATGCTATGGACTGCTTTATTGCTTTACTCACAATGTTTCAGATAGCTGGTAGGAAATATTTTAACTCTATGGACTGTTCTATGGAAAACATTATGGTTGCTCTTATCACTATAGCAAACATTGAGGTTGCTCTTATTACTAGCTTCTATTGAGGGTGGGAAGTTACATACTTTGTTCATTTCCAGTTTTTATATATAGCTCCTCTACATATTGTCATGACTCATGATCCTCCCATGCTCAGCTCCCTGCACACTATGCTCTCATACTGTCTTTGTCAAATTTGATGTTGAAAAGATCAAATGAACTATAATTTTGAACCAGGTAATTGGCTACTTAATCCTTGGTTGATAACCGTAAAGTCTCGGCAGATGGTTTTCTGCGGTGGATAAGTGGACTTATTTGTTTTATTATGATTGATAAAGCGAACAAGGATCTTAACATGTGTACGCTTTATAAACAAGACCGAAGGGAACAAAGCGAGAGCACCCAAACAATAGACAAGCATATAGCTAGCGAAGGGAGTGCCAAAGTTTGAGAGAAGATAAAAAGCTGTAATGTACACTGCTAGCAGCTTTCTGGTATTTACAGATCTCTTCTATATATCTAAGCTAGGAGTACTAGTTAAAAGAGGAGCCTTGCGCCTCCAAAATTCGCCGCGCTAAAATGCTGGACCAAACTCGCCGGCCGGCTCCTGCTATAAACAAACCAGGCCAGGCAAGGCGAAACAAAGTGAAAACAGCCGAGAAAAATAACAGAAGACACACGTACAGTAGACTCTAAACTACTGGAGTAACAGCTATAGCTAGAATGGCGCCGTGGCGACGTCCCTGTCATCGATGGAGCGCCGCCGTGTTCGACGGCGACCGCCTTTGCTCCCGCCACCGCAACAGGCTTTTTCGGTGGAGTCGCCGGAGGAGGAGCAGCAGCCGAGGTCGACGTCGTCGTCCGACGAGGAGTCGACGGAGCTGGACTTGCGGACGACGGTCATCTCCACGGGCTTGAGGCCCTCCGTGAAGATCCGGATCGCCTCCTCCTCCGTCTTGGTGCTCACCACGTACAACGCCGCCTCCTGCAAGCACACACGTGTAAAAAAACACACACGGTTATTTAATTTATTTTGTGTTTGCTCACTTCGTTTAAATTTAAATGGTTATTAATTCAGAGGCCTATACTATTGTGAACACGTAGCGCGTATGGACGTATCCTGAACGTGTATTATACGGAATATATACGTGTATTATAAAGTACAAACGCAAAGACGTCACGGTCGTCGTGTCGTAGTTGTCACAAGTTATGCGACCTGATGGGTACGTATGTACTCAGAGGTCGCCTAGTCGCGGTACACGAATAGTCCACCTGCGACGTGTTGTAAGGCCATGTACAATGCACAGAGCGCCTATTAAAATGCTTAGAAGGAGGGAGAGAGAAAAATGTCAGCAAGCATCTCTCCAGGTGACGATCCTACAATGCAAAAACACTTGAAAAGACGCTTAGCTTGTTCGGTTAACTTAAGAGTTCCTTTAAGCAATTTTTTTTCCTACAACGCCAACGCCAGCCGAGCGGGACCTCGGCACCTTCTCGTTTCATTGCTAGCTTCTTGTTCCTTCCTTGCTTTGCTTTCTGTCTTCTTTCCAAATTCCCAATCCAGGTAGCTGCTCAGGGTCGGCGGTGAACTGAGGTCACATGTTAGATCCACGGAGCTAGTGATTGGTTGCCTGCGGCGGAGCGGCGAGAGCAGCGGCCTGTGGCTGTGGGCCAGTGATAGCTAGCTCGAGGTCACACGGCGGCGCCGTGCCCGCGCGGCAGAGCGGCGAGATCGAGCAGTGGCGTGCAGCTGTGGCCAGCCATAGCTCGAGGTGACGGCGCCGTGCGAGCAACGCAAGCATCGGTTTCACCCGCGTTCAGAAATTCTCGATCCAGACCATGAAATCATCCGATCTCCTATGTAATTTCGAGAGTAGAGGAGAAGATGCATACATGCACTATCTAGTTAGCGTGAAACCTATTCCATCTACCATCCGTTAAGGCCGTTGAGAGGCGCCCAGTTCCTAGGGATCGTGGGCGACTCGGTCGTGGCGTCGCTGCCTCGCGGAGCGCCGACTCCGTCCGGGAGCGCCCCGATCAATCCGAGCTGGACTCCACAGTGGCTAAACAACTGCTTTCTTGATTAAAAAAAATACAACTACGTATTACGTGCCAGTTAAAATAGTTACGTGCCGTTAAAATAATTCAAATTTAATCAAATTTTTACTAAATGATTATCGCATTTATAAGTCTAAATTAATTTATTATGAAAATATATTTTATAAATAATTTTATGATACTAATTTGATATCATAAATATTTATACTTTTAAATCTATAATTCATCAAACTTAAAATAAAAAATAAGATACTATGATAGAATTGTGTTTTTTAGGACGGAGGTAGTAATTAACAGGCCATAACAGTCCATAAGCGCCCCCATCGTACGTGGCCTAACAGCACGGAGAAGGAATTAAATTATTGCATTGTGCCCGGCCGGACACGTCTCTGTCCGTGACGGTTTGCACCCGTCAACGTGTGGACAGTCGGGCGCATGGGGTACACGTACGTACGACGTTCAGGTTGCATGACAAAGACCCGCCGTACGTCATTGACACGTCGCACGCCAATCATTCGTGTATCAGTACTACCTCCGTTGTCATATGTTTCATATTTCTTCTTCTTTTAAATAAATAAAAGAAAAAAAACCAAAAATAGTGGATGTGTGGCTGTGTGCTACAATACGAGTTTAGTCACCCCTTCGTCCTTGTCCTAATTAAATGCTAGGTATACTAAAAAATTAGAATAGATTATTAAATAAAACAAATGGCATAATCTATTAGTCTATTCTACGTACAAACTCTAGTACAGTTTATATACTTAAATAGAGATATTTTATATACTTATCACATTTTAAATTAGAAGCAATGGATTACTGAATACAACAACAACAAAACAAGTAACACGTAGCTCCTTTTTCAACTATATGAAAATAGATTTCGAGCTCATCATATATTGAATCTGGTGGGATATAAACAAATAATTAGTGTGCATGTAATTGGTGTTTTCAGCTTGGAGAAAGTTATTCGCCTAAAATAAATTTTAATTTAGTACAAATTATGAATACATCAATAGCACTTTATATTTTTGCATACGTAAGAATGTCCTACAAGAACTAAAAACTTAAAAGAGTCACAAAAAAAACTAAAAATAAGGCTTTTATTTAAAGCAATTAATTAATTAATATTTGTTCAGTCTATTTTGTGGATGGAGAAAGGTAGGTGAGTCACTATGGGGAAAGATGGTGTGGTGGAATGGTACCTAAGCACGTGGAAAGGTCTGCCTACTTGAATAGGATTTCAGGTACAGTGACGCTCCAATTATTTGGGAATTATTTTACTATTACTAAAAGCTATCATACTACTTTGGAAATGGAATAAATTAGCAATACTTCGCAAGCTAGCAAGCTTTGGATATCTGTAATCTACATTTCGTATATGAATTATGCGTACACGATAATGTTTTTATTTTACGAGAAGAGAAAAAAGAAGGGACGATCCGGGAAGCCGTGTACTGAGGGCTGCACAGATACATTTACAGATCGGGAAGAAATATGATACTCGTGTACTTAGTGCAAAATCTTGGATTTATGAAAAGAAAATTGTTGGTTTGAGAGCCAGTCGTATGCTCTTGAATCCTCCTTTGGGTCTGTAATTCTCTAAACTCTAAATGCTGCTGGTTGTATTTACGTTATGCGAGTAATGAAAATGAGGGATGCAATTCGGGGGGGGAAAAAAAAAGGACGGAAGAAATCGCGAATTCCAAAGCACGCAACAAAATGCATGTTACATGTAAAATGCACTATATATACGTGTGCTTACCCTTGCAAACTTGATCTGGTCGAGGGTGAGCGTCTTGGGCTCCCACTCTATGGACGACATCCGCCCGACCTCCTCCACCCTGCTGCTCGTCGTCGCCATCGACGCCATCTCTGCCAGCGCCGCCATGGATGCAGATGCAGCACCCTCTCTTATCGATCAGTAGGACAAATAAATCCGAAAGACACCCAAATCCTTTTTTTTTTTAATATACGACGTCGTCGTCGACCTCTCTCTCTCTCCTGTCGTTGATTCGAATAATAATTTGCTAATAGCTCTCCCTGCGCCCGGCCTGCGTTCTTCGAGACCGATGAAGACCACAGAGAGATGGCGCGCCACGGTCAGGTATATATACCCCGTCACGGCCACGGCAGAGGACGCGAGAGACCAGGAGGGGGTTGACGTGTCGCTCCCGTACGGGCGGCCCGGCGCCCACGTGGCGGCCGGAGAGTGGAGCCGCGCGCGGCCACGCGGCTCGTCGTCGTCGTCCCGGCTTTGTTGCGTGCGTGTCCCTGCCTGCCGGTCCGAGGTCTGTGGCTGTGGTGTGCCGTCAGGTGCGGCCGGGACACGTGGTAGTGGCGTCTCCGGGGTGGTCAGCCGCGCCGCCCAATCGGGTCTGGCCGCGTCGCGTCGCCGGCTTTGACGGGCCGGCACATCGATCGCCTCCTCCCAGGGATATGTTTGCGTTTGCGTGCCGGGCCTGGACTCGCCACCGGCCGGCAGCAGGCGGCAGGCGGTCGTTAACGGCGGGTGGTTATGTTCGGTGTTCATACGCTACGGAGTACTACCTCGTGTGTGCGTGCTCCCCGTCGCCCATACCGCGCGCATGCATGCATGTCCATGTGCCGGCCGCCGGCCACGGTGTTACGTGCATGCACTTGGATCAGAAGCATGCACGGTTGGCTCGATCGGTCGGTCGACCAGTGCAAATGCAATTCGGTCACGGCCGTCGTGACGAGAATGGGAGGCCAAGATGGATTGTTCCCTGTACCACGTACAGTAAACTCGACGTGGGCACGCTGGGGTTAACCGTCGTTGCTGCATGACACACGTGACGTGACGCGGCACAATGCATGCATGCAGGCCGTAACGTAACGTAACGTAACGAAACAAAACGCAAACGGATCTGCAATATCGTGCCACGAGAGGTACTTGCATGCGAAACCGATCGAGATAGAGCGAAACCAAACATCTTTTTTTTTTTTTTTTTGAGTGCAGAGTGCCGGGTGCGACGACTGCATGCGTATATGCGTCACCAGCCGGGCCCGCCTGCTGCATGTGGTGGGGACAGGGCCCTTGTGACGGAGAGGCGCTCCACGTCCGGCTCGCTGGGGCGCCCTCGGATCTCCGCGCCATCGTCCTCATCGTTTTCGCCTCGGTTCAATTTTCCATGCCACTGTGCATGCCAGCATGCCTTCGCTAGCTTTCGTTCCCCTACCGCCTATCGCGCAACACATGTCCACTCCACCAGCCACTTATACGTATGTACTCGTATATATGTGGAAGAATGGAGAGAGTGCGTAGCTAGGTGAGTCGTTTTCATTTCGATCCTAGCTAGTCTAAGCTCTTCCGGCCATGTATCATCATGCAAGAATGAAATTTGGGGTATTACGTCTCCTAACTCGGTAAATTTTGATATTTGCTTCACTAAACTTGTATTGTATGGTACGTACTAAACCGACGCTTTTCGCAAAGAGCCCAAAAAAGGATGGAGTTCTCCTACGGTTTTAGCCGCCTTTATACGTGGACTGATTTGCTAAGTTGGGTCTTTTAAAGGTCCATTTGGTCACATACATGTGTGTGTTTTTTTTTTTTGTCTTTATTTTAAGTAAAATGTCCATCTCTGAATCAACATTATGTGTTTTGCGATACGCATATTTTTTTTTATCTCTCTCTATTAATAAAACCTATTATCTCCTAGAATCAATATATTCTGGTAGAGTCATCTTTTTTTTTTTTGCAAAACAATTCTGGTAGAGTCATCGGGTCCCAAACTTTTCAATTTTGATATTTGGTTCTTCAAATCAATTTGTACGGTGCTCTCATCTAGGTCCCAAGGCTAGCCCTTCAAAACACTAAATTTCATAATTGTAAACCTTAAAACTAGTTTGAAACTGCAGTCGTTTCCCAAAACTTCACCAACATCAAAAGCATGCTTGAATAACAATTTTGAATCGATTATTGATACATGTCCTTCTGAATTGAACTCAAGATCAATAAGTAGCATCAATTATTTAAAAAAATATTTGTCATATTAGCTTGATTGTCCTTAACAAGTCCATTAAAAACTCAATTATTAAGGGTGGGTTACAACATTACAGCGCCTGAGTTATTTTTTTTAAAAAAAATCATGTTTGAGGACAATTATGATTGACAATATTGTACGTAGTAAATTACTTGAAGTATTTTTAGAAATAGCTCTTTTATTTATTTCACAAATAGAAACTAAATATCTTAGGTAAAAAGTCCAAGTTACTCCTTCCAAGTTTGGACACTTTCCAGATAACCCTAAACTAATGTTTGGTTTGATTTACTCGTCCCAACTATTTAGTTTGTCCAATTTAACCCCAAATTAAAAAGATTCGTCTTTTTTGTTTCTCTGCGCACAAGTTGAATTTTGATCAAATTTTATGGTTTTATAGAGGAAATCACATTTTACAATAAAAAATACATTATGTAGTTTCATCATTACAGTTAATACAATTGTGTATTTATAGTGTTTATCTATCAAATGCCATAACTTATGGACATAACGATGAAAACTTCTAATATATCTTTTTGATACAAATTATGGTATCCATAATCACCTAAACAATGAAATTAAAACATAACTTGTAAGTATAGAAACAAAAAAATACATATCTTGTTAAGTGGTAATTGGATCAACTGAGATACTTGGAAGCAATTGTTGGGGATTTGACTTCGCCAGAAAACTTTATGCCCAAACTTTGAACATGACTTCGTATGTCCAAACTTTAAAGTTGACTTCGTCAGCAAATTTTATGCCCAAACTTTAAAATTGACTTCATCGGCAAACTCTATGCCCAAACTTTAAAGTTGATTTCGTCAAAAAATTTTGGAGATAGAAAAGATTTTCTATAGTTAACAAAGTTCCAGTGCTGGAAATAGCAAAGAGAAAATTTTGGCTTCGCAGAAAAGAATTTGGCTTCACTAAAGAAATTGAAGATTTAGAACTAGCAGAGTGGACATTACCATTTCGCCCCTCTTCTCGATCTTTAGCACAAATGTATAAATGAGCCTAAGGGCAAAAATGCCATTTTTATGTAAAATACGATGTCCGAGCCCCCTATAAATACCTCCTATAACATATATTGTATATATCTAAGTGTAGTGTACTAGTTAATCCGGTGATTGACTTGCTTACACCGCTGGCCCACAGCTACTGCCGCACCCGCACCACGCCAGCCGGTAGGAGCCGGCCAGGCCGCCAGCGTCTACTACAATGCCGCCAGCGTCTACTACAATACCAGTGCAATGCAAATCGATCGGTGAAATTTTTGCATTTTGGTCTTTTTAGGAATATTTTTTACAAATATCTCTGACAAAATATTTTCTAAAAATGCATCGTTTTCAGGCGTATTAGGGCATGACGCCGAGGTACGAGGCTCGGCGTAAACTGGACACAACGCCGAGGTCCTTACCACGTACCAGCGACCGCGATCGTCGGCCTCCGAGGGCCCACACGTCAGCACAGCGTCAGCCCACGCCGAGCCACATACCTCGGCGTCAACTGGCCACACGCCGAGCGTTTGACCAGGCATAGACGGCCCACTTAAGCGCTGCGGCCCAAGAAGCTCGGCGTGCCGCCCGTTAACGCCAAGCTTCATACCTCGGCGTGGCCCGACTCAACGCCGAACTCCGGGCATTACAGGCCGCGCCGAGGCCCCTTCTTCCTCCTCTCTCCATTCTTTTCGTGTCCCGGCTCCTCCCTCTCTCTCCACTCCACCCTCCCCAAACCCTAGGTGCTAAATGCTCCTCTAGGTGGCCCGAGATCGCGTCCCGACGGTTGCCCGAGGTAAAACTCCATCCCCTCCTCCAATCTATCCGGATTGATTTAACTGCGTTGTCTCGAATTTGCCTCCTACATTGGTATATGGTGGTGTGGTGTATATGTAACTTCATTTGCGAAATGGTAGGATTAGGTTGATTGTTTGCAGTGGAGGATGATTAGGGTTTCACTTGGATGTCATCATCTTGTTAGAATATGATACCCATGGTGCCCTTTGGTTAGGATGATTAGGGTTTCACTTGGATGTCACATGGATTTCTAGTTTTAGGGTTTGGTTTAATTTATAAACAATTAATTATTATGTACTCATTGTGGCCACATAGAGTTGTAGATTTATTGTTTGGTTAAATTAGTATTATTAATTGTTAGGCGTTGTCTCGAATTCGTTTGTCCACCAAACCATTAATAATAACAATAAGTAAAACTAAGAAAAAAATGAATATAATCTAAAACAAGTGTTTCATCCAACTACTCTACAGCTACAAACAAAGATGTTCATCCAAACCAACCTTGTCACCATGTTTCTAGGGTTAACCAACTAAATAACCATTGCAACGAAATATAACCGGATAGAATGGAAGAGGGGAGGGAGCCTTACCTCAGGGAAGCATCAAGAGGCAAGGTCCGGCCGGCCTAGAGGACCATTTGGGGGTTAGGGTTTGTGGGAGGGCGGGAGGAGTGAGAGGGAGAGAGGAAGCAAGCGGAAATAATAGATGGAGGAGGAAGAAGGGGGCCGGCTGCGGCCTTTACAGGAGAAACTTTGACGCTGAGTCGAGCCACGCCGAGATATGAATCCGGCGTAACTGGCCGCACGCCGAGCTTCTTGGGCCGCAGCGCTTAAGTGGGCCGTCCATGCCTGGTCAAACGTTCGGCGTGCGGCCAGTTAACGCAAAGGTATGTGTCTCGGCGTGGACTGACGCTGCGCCGACGTGTGGGCCCTCAGAGGCCGACGACCGCGGTCAATGGTGACGTGGCAAGGACCTCGGCGTTGTGTCAGTTCACGCCGAGCCTTATACCGCGGTGCGTCAGCATGTACGATGCATGCAGACCGTAACGTAACACAAATGGGGTTTTTATTTACTACTCCCTCCGTTTCAAATTGTAATTCACTTTGATTTTTTTTGTATGTATTTTGTTATGTATCTAAACATATTATTTATCTAGGTATATAATAAAATATATATAAAAAATTAAAGTAAACTATAATTTAAAGGGAAGTGCCTGTGTGCGTGAGTGATTCTACGCAGTGATCTGCAATATCATGCGAAACGGATGGAGAGCGAAACCAAAGATCTTTTTTGAGTGTGAGTGTGCCGGTTGCGACGACTGCATGCGTGCGTATATGCACCACCAGCCGCCGGGGCCCGCCTGCTGCATGTGGTGGGGACCAGTACGGGCCTTGTGATGGAGAGGCGCGCCACGTCCGGGGCTCCGGGGCCCGCGGCCGTGGGCGGCCGCCTCGGATCTCTGCGCCATCGTCCTCATCGCTTTCGCCTCGATTCCATTTTCCATGCCACTGTGCCAGCATGTGTGTGCTTGCCTTCGCTAGCTTTCGTTCCGGCCCCTACCGCCATCGCACGACACATGTCTACGGCAGCAGCCACTTACTTCTTATACGCACGTATATACAGTGGAAAACACATGTGTGCACGTACACACATGGGGTGGGTGCAAGAATGGAGAGAACCACTCCGTACGTAGCTAGGTAATAAGTCGTTTTCATTTGGGGATCACCTATTCTACTCTCTTCCATACCCATCTCTTATGTATCATCATGCAACACACCCATATTTTTTTATCCGTCCCAATTAATCAATAAAACCAACTATCTTCTACAATAAATTAAGCAACAGTAGTGGTAGTATCATTGGGTCCCAAACTCTTCAATTTTGATATTTCCTTCCTCAAATTTGTACCACGGTGTTATCTAGGTAGTACCACCTGAAATACTAAATTCCTTTAATCATAAACCTTAACCCCGGTTTGAAAATGTAGCCGTAACAACCCTAAATTTCGCCAACATCGAAAGTGTGCTTGATCATTTTTTTTTTGGCGGTTCTAAAGTGAGGATTATTGACACCTTTCCATCCGGAATGAAATCAAGTTCAATAAGTATCATAATTTAATTTTGACAATTTCTATTTCCCATATTATTAACTTGGTTGTCCTTAACAAGTCCATTAAATACTAACTTATTAAGTGTTACAATTCCATTCACAACTACTATAAACATACGGTGCATGACAAAGCGTGAGTTAAGTTTTTAAAAAAAAAAAGTGTCCAAGGACAATTTTTATTGACAATACATAGTATATTACTTCAAATATTTTAGAAAACAGCTCTTTTGATTATTTCACAAACAAAACTAACAAGATTTGTCTTTCATGTTTACACAAGTTTGAATTCTGATAAAAAAATACATTATGAATTTTCATCCATATTATCAAAATAATCATGATACTCTCTTTCAAAATAATCATGAAACTTTCCTATGTATCTTTCTAATATAAATAATGACGGACATTTATCACCTAAAAAATTAAAAATAAAACTTAACTCGTAAGTATAGAGAAACAAAAAAGACAAATATTGTTAAGTAGTAATTGGACCAACTATTTAAGATACATGGACGGAGTTGGGCTTTGAGACATCTTGGTAAACTTGAGGGGAGTAATTTGAACTTTTCCTACATCGTACGTTTGCAAATGATGATATATGAGTGTGTAGTAGTACTTGTTAATCCGGTGATTGGCTTTGCTTACACCGCTGCCCAACTACTGCCGCACCCGCACCACGCCAGCCGATAGGAGCCGGCCAGGCCTCTACTACAATGAATGATGGAGTGGACTTTTTTCTTTTTTTATACCGATACAGCTGTAGTATCTGTTCGTGAACGATGGGGTGGACTCGTGTGAGACTATTGTTGTTGGTTAGACAGCGCATCGATGCAGATCTTTTCAAAAGAAAAAATATGTGCTTATTATATATACATTATATATACATATAACTGCAAGGATATGCCATTTGATTATTGTAATGGAGTTGACTAATACAGCAAGTTTTGATCAAGCTAATAAGTTAGCGTGACTGATTGAGAGTTTTGGTCAGGTCGGTCTCCCTCCCAACGCCCCCGTCTTCTCCAAAAGAGTAAGAAGAGTAGGACACGATCAGCATGAATTGCCTACGTGTGGAGTTCTCAGCGCGACGCATCACGCATGCAATATTTCAGTTTCTTAATCCTTGGTGTCTGCGTCGTTGTCCAAATGCTTTCCATGATTGATCTGGCCATCATATCTGCGTTAGCCTTGCTCCTGAACCAGATATCAAAGTGGCAGGCAATAATATGCTGGAAAAAAAAAATCAAAGTTGCAGGCGGGACACGGGTAGTATCAGAGTGATACAAGTTTGATCAAAGCGAGAACTGATCCGATCCAACAGAATTAAAAAGTCAAGATCACATGTACTAGTGCCAGTTCTTGAGCAGTCACATCACCATCGAAATAGTGGTCGATATTCATACAGCTAGCTAGGCTAGCTATGCAGAATACTCCACCTCACTGTTGTTTTACTTCCAACGATGCAGCAGGACCAGGGACCGGGATCCTGTTTGTGTGCATCGTTGCTCAGCTCTATGATAGTTCAGTTATTGATAATTATTACGACCACTTGCTTACCTAAGAACGAACGAAACTATTTTTTTTTTTTTGAGAAGAACGAAACTAGTATTGATTACACGTATGTACTCCAGAATTATTAGCTTATTCTTACTGCTGTTGTGAAGCGGCTTCACTACAAGCTTCACAACAAGCAGTCAAGCGTGACTGGTGTATGGTATTCATTCATCACAATTTGACAACAAGGGCTAAACTATGGAGTTAGTTGTTGATCCAGAAATACCAGCATATACACAAAAACCGATTTTAGGAAACTATCAATTTTACTTCCAGAGGCGCGGTCACTAGAAACCACCGTCGCTGTAAATGCATAAAATGATACTATACTATGGACATAACTCTGTAACCACTGGCGGACCCAGGGCCCGGCAACCCTGGGCCGCCGCCCGGGCTCATGCACGAATGTTCTAGTGTATAAAATCATTTGTCTATATGGCCCGGCGACCCTGGGCCGCCACCCGGGCTCATGCATGTATGTTCTAGTGTATAAAATTATTTTAGTCTATATTTTTTTGTGAGATTAGACCTAATTTCTCGCTTTGCCATTACTTTGCCCGGGCTCATAAGAAGTTCTGGGTCCGCTAATGTCTGTAACTACGTATTCTCCTCCATTTCAAATTATATTACGTTTTAGCTTTTCTAGATAGATTATTTCCTCTGTATTTAGATATATGTTATTGAATTTTTTTGAGGAACTGATATATGCTATGTACTGAAACTATGTACGATAAAGTTATTGGTAATTCTTTTTTGAGAAAAGTTATTGGTAATTTTATATAGGAAGAGAAAAAAATAAAAATGTGGTCCACGGGCAGCCCACCTCTCCCTCTGCGGACCACCAGACTGCTGCCAGGCCGCGCGTGTAAATGTTGATAGGAATGATCCAAGGCCCATTAAATGTGGTTCTAGTGGGCCCTCAGCTCGCCGATCCATAAGGCGAGTGGGCTAGCTGCCACCATGGGCTATTGAACGATACCCACCCGGCCCATATGCCACCATGGGCGAGTGGCATAGCTGATGTTCGCCGTCACATGTTTGTTGGGTTTCATTTCTTTTGCACGGCACTTTGTTTTATGTTGGAATAACCTTTCTCTTCCAAAAAAAAAACGTAACCTTTACCTCTGCAAGGTCAATTCTAGAAAAATAATAGTTGCAGGGTGACAGTGTGCGTCTTTGAAATGGTTTAAAGAAACAGTAAGTCCTCTACCTATATGTCCCAAAGGATGCTAGATCAGTTGGTCAAGGCACCTCTCGTGCTTCTCCCCGTCTCGGCGATGTTCTTCTCCGACGTCGGCGACGAGCGTGTGGAGGTAAGGTCCGCTTTGGTCGGATCTTGTACATGAGATCGAGTCCGGTGATGTTCCATCACCTCAGTGAGGTGGTGGATCCGGCGGCTCTGCTTTTGAAGGATGCTGTGATGGTTGTTGTTTCTACGGTAAGACGGCGAGCAGACCGAGCTCCTTCTTCCTTCGGCGGTGGTCGACGGCGAGCTTCGGTCCACGAGCAAAGGAACTCGGGGTGTCTCCCCAGCCGATGTTCCTCCAGCGGTGACTTCTTCTCTTGCGGCTCATGTCAAAGCCTAAGTGCGAAAGGGGTTCCTCTGTTCCAGGTCTGGATCTGCCTCTGCTTCGCCGACGATGACGGCAACCGGCGGTATGACGGCGGCGGGCAACGTCGTGGATTTCGGGAGGCTTCGGGTAGCACAGGGCTCAGGGACCTTTCTATAATTTTTATTTTTCTTAGAGGCCTTTGTGCAAGATTGGTAGGACAACTGTCCATGTATCCTTATACGTATCTGTATTTCGTATCCATGTATGTTTTCCTTATCTAGAAATACAGGTATGTTTTATAAAAAAAAAGGCACTCCGATGGTACCTCCTAGGTCCTGAGTTCAAACCCCAGTGAGAGCAAATTTTAGACTGAGTTAAAAAAAAAACCTTGCCCACCCTCTTACCAAAGCATTGGGGAGCCCAGCCCAATTTCTCACTTGGGCGACAGAGGCCACCATGTATGGGTGAGGACAGGGTTCGGGGGTTTTCTCGCCGGGTGAGAATGCAACTTCTTAATTTGAAAACTGTAACGGCAGTCTTAACCGTCCCGGTCAAGTTTTTTTATCTATACGTGCACTTTTTTCACTTGTTCGCCTTGATGGCAAACGAGAAAATCCAATGCATTAAAAAGTATAAGTTTTCATTCAAAATAATGTTTGAACATTGAGAATGCGCTAATACAATAATTGGTTTTTTAAATATATAGTGACCAGAATAAAGAGTCTTGCTTCTGCGTTTGAACCAAGCCTTGTAAATTAAACGTTAGAAATGATCAACACAGATTACTCTCTTCAATTTAAATTATAAGTCAACTTAGCTTTTCTATAGATAGATAAATAGTTTTATTATTGTACACATAACAAAAACACTATATTATACCCCAAAAAGCTAAAACGGCCTGTAATTTGGTACGAAGGGAGTAGCCCCATTGGCCACGTTACTTGAGCTAGGTTTGAAAGCAAAACAGAAAACTTTCACTCAAATGGCCAAAAGCTAATAAGTAAAGGCACATAAGATCATCACTTGATACATGGAAGGATCGTGATCACTCCAAATAAAACTCTTGGTTCCCAAACAAAAGAACAAAGGCTAAACACAACCCAAATAATCAAATAAGAGAGATAATAGTTTCGTGCAATCCCACAAGCAACTTCATGCAATCCCGAAAAGCATTAAAACCACTTCATCAATTGTCAATCGATCATCACAACTATATTCATCTGATCATCAACTTGGTCTCTCAATAGTGTGTAATCTTTTCAATTTTTAATTGCCTATATATGATTTTCCATAGTTTCTGTTAATTCCTTAGTTCCAAAATAAATCAACTTAATTCTAACAAGTCTTAAATCAAATAAATTGCTATATCTAGACATATAGTGTATATATACACACATAGCAAAAGTTATGTACCTTGGTAAATCCAGAACGAAATGTAACTTAGAATGGAGAGAGTATTATTTATATGCTTATAAATTTTTCATAATTAAAAATTAGGTAGTATGTTTGATTATAAATCTACCCATATTAAGTTTGTATTATGATAATTAAAAAATTGTTAGCTAAACTATTGAATAAAGATTTTACAATTTGAATGTTGATATGCATGTGTGCCTTATAGAATATTGAGGGAGTATAAGTTAAGCAACAGAGACTTGATGTTAAAGAAAATCCATCCCAGGAATGTTGGACGCATGCTCCCGTGTGTTAGTTTTTTTCCCTCTCTACACGCACTTTTTTCCCCTCTCTACACGCACACCATGTATAGGGTCATCCGATCCGTGAAACAGGAGCTGCTCCTATCATGTTACTCGGAGGCACAAAGCACAATCAAACAGAGCTGGTAGAAATGGAGGCATTGGGCCTCCAAGGCTAGCCAGATAGCTAGGTGTACCATTGTCTACACCATAGAGAGCGTTTCGTGCCAACACTTTTTTTTTACTCGTTTGGTGCCAACACTAGGTAACCACCCAAGTGCAGCACTGTAGCATAAGGATATCCGACCGTTATATGTCCGTGTGCTAGTGTACATATATGTATTTTTTTGCAAATCGTACATATCTCTATATATGATTTCTGCTCCAAAAGCGGGCTAACGAATCAGGCCACGTCGGCCGCAGCCCCGTTAGCCGTCAGATCAAGTCATCGAGCGACATGAACCGTCCGATCGGACACATAGCGGGTCTCTTACCCGTGCCGTCAACTGGGCGGTCGCGATTCCACGTGAGTCACGAACTCGCACGCTAGCGAGCCACTCGGCCTCTCGCCGATGCCCCGCGCATCTCCCTCCACCCGGCGCGGGCGGGGTGCTGACGCCACGGGCCCGGCATCCGTGGCCATCCCAACGCGAGCGGCTGCCCAAGACACGACAGCTGCAGCCACCCTGGCGCGGCGTCAGACTCGAGCGCTGCAGGCCCGGCGGTCCCCTCCCAATCCCGTACGCCGCCACTTCATTTATATTTCATATGGTGTTGCTATGCTTATGTGCCTGCCACAAGCCACGTCGATGGATGCGATCAACTGCAGTCATCCTCAGAGGCCAGATTTGAAGGAAGTCATGTGCAAATTTGTGGTTTTTCATCATGTAATGATGGTATGGATTACATCAAGTCATAGTTAGCCACCAATAAGAGTGTTTTATCTGTGGTTGAGGATCTAAATCCAAAGCCAAGCAATATAATGATTGGCCTTTCATGTGTTTTATCTGTGGTTAAGGATCTAAATCCAAAGCCAAGCAATATAATGATTGGCCTTTCATGTATTTTTTTTACAGATCAAGTAGTTGATGATACTCTAGGGCAACAATATTGGGACTTAGATCCTAAGGAGCAGGCTGACGCTGATTCAAAGATTTCAAATGTTAGCAGTGAAGATGCAGCTCCTGACATTACAGCTCCATAAGGCTCTATAGATGAAGATGCCCGTCTTCCATACAAAATTGTCTCTACCCCTCTTGGAGATTATAACAAAGGTTAGCTACTGGTTTTCAATTTACGAAATCATGGTTACTATTGTTAGTTGGTCATAGCTGCAAACAAATAGGTAGAATAAATGTAATTTGTAAGCAAGATTAAACCTCAAACAGTTTTGAGCCTCCAAGGGCAAACATGAATGATGTGTCCATTGCTAATTCTCCTTTATGAAATCATGTCACAGTTCCTCATTTAACCAAAGATACACAACTTTTTTTGCCTAATCTTCAACCAGTAACTCAAGAAAAAATAGCTAAATTCAACGAATGCATACAATACATTTGTGAGAAAACATAGAAGCAAAAGCCATATCTTAAGGAATGAATAGTTAACACCAAATGCCTACACTCTTTGGTGCTGCATATCTAAAGGACCAAGCAATATTTCAAAAATTTTGACCGCGTAAGAAAAGAAAAAAAGAAAATGAAGGAAGAAAACTGAGATCTTAAATAAACATGTAGCCCATTGGGACTGCTCTTCAATTTAATATTAATGCTATGAAAACAAGTTTGTTTCTTTCTCCCATTAGGAACTGTCCTATTGCCCTTGCATTCACTGTAAGCCCAGAGTTGATAGCCCCATATTCATATTACATCATTGATCCAAGTAAAAAAAATATTGTTTTCTCATGATTTTATTTGTACACAAAAAAAGGACCATCTATAATACAACGGGCACGTCTACTGGCCATAAGCGACAACGCCATGATCTTTTCTAGTATGTATCGGTAGTGGTAGCCAAAGAATTCTCAAGAACAACTGGATATATGTACCATTGCCTAAACCATAGAGCGTTTGGTGCCAACACCTTTTTTTTTTTGACTCGTTTGGTGCCAACACTAGGTAGCACTGTAGCATAACTGCATAAGGATATCATCCTACCACTATATGTCCGTGTGCTAGTGTACATATGCATGCAACTATGCGTTGATAAGGTAATGCTAGCAAAGGAATTCCTTGCTTGTGAAATACAGTGCATTCCTTACGTGTGAAATAAACACATGTACCCCTCGTTTAACTTCCTAATATATTAAAATATGATTTAATTCCTATAATTAAAGGATGAACTCTCAGTCTTTTTATATAGTCGCTTTATACAAAATAGACAAGTAAATAAATTACTTTCTATATAGAAAATAATTATGTATTTTTATTTAAGTAACATCATCTTCTTGTACCCCGAATTTATTGTATTTTAGAAAATTTGAAAAATCAGAATGCACTATATTACAGGATAGAGGGAGTAGGACCAGCGTGATGTATTCAATCCTTCCAAAATTTTATAAAGTTTGGATATCCTATAAGTTTTTGTCTTTTCTATCTAGAGTACAAAGTAAAATCTGTATATTTGAAAATCCAAAACAACTTATAATATGAAACGGATGGAGTATATGCCAAGATATATACTTCCTTATTCGTGAAATGCAATGTACTCATTCCGTTCTAAATTGTAAGTCATTCTAAGAATTTTAGAGAGTCAAAGTATTTCAAGTTTGACCAAAGTTCTCTAGAAAATTAGAAAGATTTGTGACTTCAAGTAGAATTATTATGAAAAAAATATTATTAACTAAGAATTCATTGATACTTAGTTGGCATCCTAGTTGTTATTATTTTATCATATAAATTTAGTCAAACTTAAAATGCTTTGACTCTCCAAGATTTTTAAAATGACTTACAATTTAAAATAGAGGGAATATCTTTAAGCTCTAGCTAATATATATATAATTATAGGGTACAGTAAATTAAATGACGCATGTGACAATTTCTTATGATATTGTTACTGTTACCATATATGTTTGGGTTTTAGTGACCGAGGGATGCATGTGAATGATACCTACTTTTAACATGAGTTGAGGGGTTAATTAGTTTACCTAGAATCTCTTATAGTTCAGAATAAACTCCAAATGCTTACAAACCTTATACGTACTCTGTATTTCAGGAGGGATGGAATAGCGCTCTTAAATTGCTAGGGAAGATGGGATTGACGATCATTGAAGAGAGTTGGAGGGGAATGTTGTGTGTAAATGGCATTAGAGTGGGTAGGGACAGTGGCGGATCCATGATAGAATTCAAGGGGAGGCCAATGTTAGTCTTGTGACTAATCACTAGTTACAAGCATGATCTTCTTTTTTATATAACACATCCATACAATTCTTGAGGAGGAGTTTGTATGCTAAATTGAATATATTACTCCCTCCATTCCAAAAAAAACATACAATTATAGGAAGTGTGCCGGTCAAACTATATCAACTTTGACCAAGTTTATAGCAAAAAGTATTAGCATTTATGTCTCAAAATAAGTTTATTATGAAAGTATATTTCATAGCCAGTCTAGCGATACTTATTTTGTCTCATAAGTGTTAGTAGTTTTTTATATAATTTTAGTCAAAGTTCGCAATGTTTGACTTCCCAGGATGTGAGAATTATATGTTTTTTGAAACGGAGGGAGTATTAGACAAAGTAAAACTAGAATGTAAGCAATGTATATGCAGTCTGCTATATGTTCCCTTAATTCCTGATGAGTGTAAGTGCAAGGTGTTGCAGGATAAATTGTCACTTTGTTTTTAATAAAGTCTTAAGTTGAAGAAGAGAACCAAATAAACATACTAAACTATAATAACAGACTAATTAGTGGAATATTATATTACAGATTGATTTCGGTAGTTGCAAGTGTGCATGCATGCAACAATACTTATCAATAGTTGCAAGTGTGCATGAATGCAACTATACTTAGCAATGCTCCTATACTTAGCAAGATTCCTTTGGAAATTTGTTGAAGCAGGGGGGGGCGCAGCCCCCTATGGCCCTCACCTGGCTCCGCCAGTGGGTAGGGTGGTTGACACTTTTTTGTAAAAAAAAAAAAAAAACACTGTACGGAAGCGTCTCTCATATATATGCACACAAGCTCATCTTTATGAACGTGCACACACACGTCCTACCCACGAGTATTTTCGAAACAAGGCTGCATGGACACATATCATCGAGACTAATAAAATCTCCATAAACGCCTTGCTGCAAACCGGTATCAAGATTATATATACGAACGTCACCTACGACTAAAAATAACAATGATTTTAAATCTTGAAATAAATTCAGCAAATGCAGATCACACACATCAAATTGAAAACTTAAAACACAAATAGTCAAGTTCAACGAAGAAATTCTAGGGGTCCATTTGGCAACACTCCATAAAGTGGATTCTCAAGGAGAATCACTCTCTAGCTGTCAAATGTAGTTTTTTTTTAGCGAAAAGTGATTCTCTACTAATTCCGTAATGATTCTCTCAAATGAACAAAGAGGAGCAAGAGCTGAAAAAGTATCTTTTCTATGAAGTGATTCTTCGTCCTGGTTTTCTTAGAGTTTATACTAAAGAATTAAAGAAAATCACTTTTGGTCACAAAATCACTTCACTAGAATTAAGGAGTACAGCTCTGCCAGACACACCCTAAGTAGCTAACAAGCTATGCTCAATTCTCAGGGTGGTTGATATCACCCCCCCCCCCCCTAAATCAATTAGGAACATCATTGGTTTTGTCAAGCTAAGTATGTGGTTGCTAAAACTAGCAAGTATACTATTACTAGCTAGTAATCTCACCCGATGGAACCAGCTAGTTAAGGCTTAGTTTAATTGCAGGTGTGGCTATGCTAACCACCGATTTAATTTGGTTGGCAACAACATAAGTATGCGTATAGTATAGTCCCGATCCGGTCCTCCGTTGATAAATGATGGGGCGCTAGTGTCTAGGGTTAATTAATTTGTTTATATGTGCTTAATAACATCAGGACACAGGCATGTCTGGTCATCAATAGTCCAGTCGATCGTACGGGTGACATACATGGGTGCAAATAAATGTGTGGTTGAGTTGTAATCAGGTGTTGTACGATGTGTGTAAGCTAAATTAGCTTAACTTTGATTAAATTATGGAATAGTAAATATATATAGTATTAACATTTTTATCTGACTAAATTTACTATAAAGACAATTTTTTTGTAATTAATTTAATGATCCTTATTTTGTATCTAAACAGCAGTACTTTTATATAATTTTAGTTAAATGTCTAAATTGTATTTTTTGTGAACGTAGTTAGTATATTTGCTAGCAACTATAGGCAACATATAAAGGAGATTTTTGAGTTGATTCTTGTAAATGAAATCTTTCATGTTCTCTCCACCGCAGAAGTTTGGGCCCAGTTTCTCGTAAAAAAAATATTCTGGTACTAGGATTGATCTTAGAAGTCAACAAATTAAATTACGTACACAAACTCTACCTATATGAGTATCTCTAAAAGACTGAGCCGGTAGAGTTACCACAGGCTTATTACTGGAGCACTAAGATTTAAACCATGATGAGTAGCGTCTCATTTGATAATCCTATCATTGGACCACATGCTCATTCGCTTGTCAAGAAAATTATTTGCATTTCTTCCTTGTTCGCTAAATCTATTGAATCAGACGAGAAACGTGACACAAATTAAAATAGCTGGATGTCGTTGATTGGTGCTTGACACTTTTTTCTGGACAGGGTAATATGTACAAAAAATGACGCGTGTAGTCAGGATGGAACCTGCAGACAATTGAACGCAAAGCAAAGAGGAAGCGTGCCATCATGATGAGAAGCCGAACTGCGGTTGTTGCCAATGCAAACGGAGAGAGAGACACGTAGCTAGTATCGATCATACATGATCTCCCTGTCAATGCAATGCAGCCAACCATATACATTAGAGAGAAAGCGAAGTAGCTAACGAGAAACGAAAGCGCTTAATTTGATAATTAATTATAAATTGCAAGTAGTACTAGCTAGCTAGATAGATAGCTAGTGGCCGCCAACCACACAATGCAATGCAACCGGCAGCCGCTGTAACCACTGTTTGGTGCACCGGCTCCTCCTCCTCGTCTTCTTCAGGCCTGCATCTGCATTGCGCATGCGCTGCTCGATCTGCTCCACAGCCGGCCAGCGGCCATAGTATTCGTATCCCCCGGCCGGCTCGTGACAAAATTTTCTTTTCATGCAAAATGGGCATGGATATGGGTGTACGGCCGCGCCCGTAATAATCGTGTCGGTACACGTCTTGGTCAGGCTGGCTGTGGCTGTGCCAGTAGAATCCACGCCGCCGGTGCAGTCGCTCACCGCGATCGCCGGCGGTGATCACGGCCGCGGCCCGCGCGGGGTCTCGTCCTTCGCTAGCTTGTCACGGGAACCAAATAATAATTTATGTGTATATATAGTTATGTATACTATAAATAAATAAATTAAAATAAACGTGCTTGCTACTGTTCCAACTGCCACTTTCTGCTTCCTTGCTTGAAGCCACTCCTATCATCCTAGCTAGCTAGCTAGCTTAGCTCCCGGAATTCTTTTTTTGTCCGTGTCTAATAGGAGTATATATCGCAGAGGATTAAGACGCAGCAACCAAATTTTTTAATGTTCTAAATGCACAGTAGTTTTTAGTAATGCAGATATATTGTATATATCTAGGTGTGTAGAAAAAAAAAACTATATATCAAGAAAAGCCAAACATGACCTATAATTTGGCTCAAAGGGTAACTAATCAATAAAATAAAATAAAATGCGACGATCGAACTTTACTGACTATCCCATGGCTATGCTAACATAAGTACCAAACGTAACTCCAAGGTACTAGTATTCTACTCCACACTAGACAGTAGAGCTGCTGGGGGCCGGGTGGGAGTACACTGGTGACTTTGGTGTCAATAATAACTTGTTTAGCTTAATCCCTGAACAGTAGAGGCGGCTGCAGACGCATTACATTACATATATATATGGTTTGTTTTTTCACCAAAAGGAGAGCCGAGTAAGTATACAAGGCAGGAAGTGCAGGCATGCATATGATGGGTGAGGCGATGGGTAGCCGGGCAACGGTAGGAATGGAAATTTTGAGCAGCGGTGAGATTAGTTGGCAATGATTACTGATTAGCTAGCGGGCCATGGGATATGTTGGGAGGGAGGAAAAGAGACTACAGAAAAGCTCAAGTTTTCACTAGCTTTCGCCGCTTTCAAAACCAAGGAATGAAAGCGAGGAGTAGACGATGATGATGCACCTGATCGATGGCCAGGCAGGGGCTCTCGAACGAATTCGATCGATGGGATCTTATCAAAAAAAAAAAAAGAATTCGATCGATGGGAGAGCCATAAAAAACTTACGTACATGCCGTTGCGCCCAAAAGCTGCAACAACGGCACCTTTGCTTCCCGCTTTATTTTCCCTACTACTATACACCCTCTTTATTATTATTATTATCAGCAGTTGATGAGCATGCCACGCTGGCCAACCTTGCTCCGTTCACCCGCCAACCTTGCAGCATGCCTTACTTTGACGGTATGCGTAATTTATTTTACATCAGTTTGTAATGCGATGCCATGTTAAGTGAATTAAGATTAAATGTTGACAAATTTTAACTTTGCCATTAATTAGTTGTATGTTAAATAATAATAGCAGAGAAATTTTACAAAAGAAAATATGATGTTAATATACCGTACATGTATGCGAGTCATGTCGTGCATGATCACGTGACTATGTGAGAGAAGGATATATATTTTGGTACATGATCACGTGATTGTAGAAGCCGTGACACAAGCTAAAGATGTGCCAAAGAGACACGAAACTTTATACCAGGATACTTTGCAACCGATAGTTGATCGAGTTAGCTGGATGACTTGGTGATCTCTCTTATCTTGCAAAAAATAGAATATACCAAGTTGCCTCATCTACTATGTGCAAAAGTAACACCGGTCGGGTTCATCTACGTATATCACGTATGTCGTATAACAGTGCAGTGTTAACATAGTAGCTAGCGTCATGTCCTAGAAGTTATCCATATATAACTACCCGGGGGTAGAATCTAAGTTGCATGATTCAGTTGTTTACGTACACCCCATGAGCTGTGATTTCCTTGAGGGCATCTACCTTGTTCCTCATAAACATCACTTCTGTTTTTTTTTTTTTTGGAAAGGCATCACACTTCTGATTATTATTTCCTACGAAAACCATAAACGTTCAAGACAAAAAAAATTCATGTATAATTAATGATTTTCATAACATTTGTTTAGTTTTTAAATGTAACACTTTTTGGAACCAACGACAAGAAAGCTATAAAACTATAGTATTTTGCGTAACCGGCCTAGCCTCAGGATGGGGGATATGTAATCGAGGTAAGATAATGTACTGATGACATACCAAGTTGCCTCATCTTAACGTAATCAGAACAGAAGCTACGATATCCCACGCAATTGAGAATAAGTTAAAGCAGTAGTGTATATAAATTCTAAGATGTGTCTATATGGCTCTATGATATATTGGATACATTTGGATTACTAGCTTAAGAACAACTCCAACAGCTTGGCTAAAACTTGGCCATTTTATAAAATAGAAAAACTCCTTAAAAAAGAATAGGTCTATAAGAGGCTCGCTATTTCTCGACCTCAGAAAGCTAGCGCCATGGAGTCCTCCTATTTTACAGAGACAGATAACACATCTGTTGAAGTACAAGTGTTGCTATACAAATTCTAAAATAACCTCCAAAACAAGAATAATTGAGTCGTTAGAGTTGATCAGCACTAAAATATATGATAGATAGTAGTTTATTTATCTTATATTCCAAACAATACGAAAGATATGCCCTTTTCTCATCTCTCCTAAAAAATTCCACTTAACTACAACCACCAAATTCTATACTCATAAGCATCTCATTGAGTACAACTTTTATTTGTAACTAATATTTTCTATGGCGATGAACAATCAACTAAATCCCATTACAATTTGGATAATGATGTCCAACACATGAATATAGTACAATACAATCCCAACATAGAACCATTGCAATCATCATCATTCACACGCATGTACTACACAAACCTTTGGTACACTTTAGCGACACCACCTAGCAAAAAACCGCCACATAAACAAAAACTCCTCCGAGCTAGAGTACAGTAGCTCGCACCTACATAACGTGCTCCCATTCCGCTTCCTCCGACCGATACGCCAACCCGATGCCGCCGCCGACGACGAGCGCGTCGACGGCGCAGCGCCGCCGGAGTCGCCACAAGGCGCCACCGCCGCGCCAGCCCTGGTGCTGCTCCTTCGGCCTCGACCCCTCCACGGCTGCCGCCGCGAGCCGGAGCCCGGGCCCCCTCCCCGCGCCGCCGCGAGCCAAGCCGCCGCCGCCACAGCTCGCGCCGCCGCTCTCCCGCCGCATCCGCTCACCGGGACGCGTGTCCCCCATAGACGACCCGACCTCCTTGCCTGGCGCCCCGGGGTCGTCGTCAGTTTCCTCGCGGCTGTCGTCCGTCACCGAATGCCCACCTCCTGTCCTGCCGGCTCTGCCCCCGCCGGCGCCGCCGCCGCCGGCAGCGACCGCCGCTGTGGAGAAGCCGAGGGCGATTCTGAGGCTGAGGCTGGTCGGTAAAGGCGTGATCTTGGAGGTGGACGAGTTGGAGAGGGTGCGCAGGGAGAGTAAGGTGGTGGGGAACGTTCTTGGGGAACGAGGCGGCGAGGTGACGGTGGAAGGAATGGTGGAGGTGGAGGCCTTCAGGGAGGCGGTCGACATGATGTTGGAAGACGAAGACGAGGCTGTTGCGATGAGGCGGCTCGCTCGTGGTGGTGTTGCGCGAGCGATCGACGTGCTCGAGGTGAGCTCTCTGTTGTCATGCTGCTACTGTTTGTTGATTTGTGCGCAAATTTCACTCTTTATATTTACAGTTTCTGCTTATAGTTATTATACGTTGTATTGATAAATTGCACATCTTGCCATCTTGGGGAAGGTTGTGTGGTGTTATTCTAATGTAGTAATGACCGGAGAGTGATAATTTTAGAATCCGGTAAATACTAGCAAATTTGCCCGTGGTCACAAAATCCATAATACTCCCTTGATTTAAATTATAAGACATATTGATTTTTTTCTACAAATATTGCTTGGTTTTATTGTGTATCTAGTCATAATCGATGCCTAATAATAAAGAGATAAAATACCCGTCGCTACGAATTTTGTCCACATCTATTGCAATGAGTTTCATCATTTTTAGAAAATAATAAAAACTTATCAAATATTTTTTCAGTGGGAACTTAAACTATTTCCAAATGCATTTAGGTTTTTATATCGTATTCAAAATAATTCATCTTTATACCAATTCTTATGTTACAGATTAAGTACAACCCTAACATTGAGTCTCTTCCAGTCCCGCTGGTTTGTATTGATAACTTTTTATAAATTTATTAACTTTTCAAACTGCCTTTGGAGCATACTATCTATGGTTTTTTATATGCCTTCAGGCTTTTCAAGATTTTATTTCACACACGGTTACACTCTATGTTTAGAAGGAATTTAACAAAGTTTGAATTAGAAATTTTAGATTTGACTTTGATTTTATATGGATTTTATATTTTTTGTCATTTTTTTTGAAAACACAAGCAACTAACAGAACACTTTGTATTGGGATTCTTGAAGTTTACGTAAATATCTTGAGGTCATACTATATCTATTTTTTTAGTTGGGACACTCAAGTTTTTCCTATTCTTGCCACCAACTCCTTGTTGAAGTAGATTGCGAACTCACTCAGGTACTCTTTGCACGATCGGTATGGCCCGCTATGAAAATCTCCTCACCGTTGTGGTCCGTGCTGCTCTCGGCCACTACCTCCATGGTCGCTTTGTTTGAGTGTGGCAGAGTTCTTCAGCTGGGACCTCAGGGCAGTCCGTGCCATGTGGGAACTAGGCAACCGCAGCCCGTACCAAAAATAATCTGATGCGGCCATCAAATGTCCTAGGCGCGAACCATACAGAACTTTTACTATATCATTTGTTGTATATATATTTTGAGATAAAATTTTACTGCATCAACTTTTTTATGTGGAATCCTCTATTTTTTTTTATTATTGGCAACAACTCCTTTTCGAATTAGATGATGAACTCACTCATCACTCTTTGAACGGCTTATAACATTGCGTATAATATGTAGCGAAATTGTCATCGCTTTGCAAAATTATCATTGCTATTATTGATTTTGCAAAACAGCCGTCACACTTTTTTTTCTTTTTTTCTATTTCGTTATTTTATTTTCCTTATTATTATTATTATTATTATTAATTTTTTTTTAATGTGCGGACTGGAGTGCTGGCTTTTTTTTATTTCCCTTTTTCTCTCTACGGACGGGAGGGCTCCGATATTGTTTTCTTATACTGACAGGAGGGCTTCGGGTATTTGTTTTCCTATATGAACGGACAGACTAAGGCGCAGTTGGGCTGGCGGACAGAAAGTTTCTGGCGGAGAGAAATTTCTTCATTTAAGTATTAGGGAAAGATTATGGTTTCAATTATGGTTTTCTAACCGTAAACATATAGGACACGGAGAGGTGAAAGAAAAAAGAGGTGGAGAAATTTTGCCTCTTTATAGATATATAGATTAATGTTGAGAGGTTTGGTTATTGCTTTGTTGGTGGTCAAAATGGCATAGTACAGAAATACCAGTTTGGTATCCTTGAATTTGTTGGGGGTTAGCGTTCATGGTGTTTGCAAATTTGGTTATGGGACCATGTTATTGGACCATCATTACATCATATTTGTTGTTAATTTTGAAATTTTGTAATTTTTTGGCTCTGGTATTTTGACTGACTTTCCTCATTGGGATCATCTTCAATTTACAAACATTAAAGCGTCTATGTTTTAATTATCTTTGAGTTATTATAAATCTTTTTTTCTTTCTGCTAAAACTCCAGTCTGTTTTCATGCCATTGTTTTTTTTTTGTTTAATATTTTACCTTTCTTTCATCTTATCAGTTTTAGAATTTTGAAGTTCAAAACTTCTAGCTTTATCTTGTTCTTGCCTTTACACCTATAGATGTACACTGCACCTTTGAATTTTATTATATATGATTAGCGCTGTTGACTGTGCACTTTTCCTTGTTTGTTCTTTGCTATATGAAAGCAATCTCGTTCATTGTAGATGCAGAACTAATTAGCATTAATGTTGTGACCAAAGGGATCTTGCTAAGCTTTTGAAATATTTGATGGATGTCTCATGTACTAGAACATGGTACTCTTTGAGTTATTGAGAATAAATGCAGACCAGCCGATAGAAATGCTCTGCTTATTTGACAAATTAAAGCTTTTAATTATGCTTCTTAGGCTCTTATCTAGGAGTAGTAGTTGATTTGGTTGTTGCCTGAAATGGTACATAAGGTTTGACCATCAGATAATTGGGGCTGTGCAATAAGTATTTTGCTCTTCAATCTAGATTGTAACTTTGAGGGAACTGTAAATCGATGTCTTCTAGCCTGCTGAATTGACTAAGTTTCCACCATCTTTCATTCCTGTCTTAATTTTAATACAGAGCAACGATAGTTGTGTTTAGTGAATTGCAAGAATGCAGTTGAAATGACTGCTTCATTATAAGACAACCATCTGATTTGATAATCAGTACCTTAGATGATCTGTCCCTGAGAACACAAGAACTAATATCGAATTTGTTGCTAGAAATTGACTTCTTCACATTCTAAGAAATCCCATCAGTTTGTTCACTGATTTTTACACCTTTTCTAGACACATGAACCACCTATTTATGCTTTTGCCTTTTGAGGGATATGACTTTACAACTATTTCCTTTGATTTTTACAATTTGTTTTTTTTCTTGAACACGCAAGAGGGTTGTGTATCATTTCATCAAGAGAGAAGACAATTCACTATTTTTTTTCTCAAACATGCAACAGGGTTGCATATCATTTCATTAAGAGAGAAGACCATTCACTATTTCAAGCTACTATTTTTAAGTGTAAAATTCGGCGCTTCCAAGTAACAAAAGGAACCTGTCTGCATCATGCTTGTAGGTGTAGACCGTGTTTGGTACCCACCCTAGAAAACACACCTGGTACAGACATCAATGTCAGCCATTCGATTTTGAATGCCTAGGGTTTGATGCAGCTGTCTGTTGGAGGTCCCTAGATGAGGGCTCGAACCAAACACGCCCGTAATCTTCACTAATGTATGATGGCAACAGTATACTAAGAAGTATTGCTGTAAAAAGCTACATCTGCTGGCTCGCAACAGCAATTATGCTGCTTATAAATCAACTTTAGCATTTCCATATGATCTTTGAGGGGGATAATGACCCACTTTATTGTATTGGAAATAGGAAAAGTAGACTACAGTTAATGCAGATTCTTTGACGTGTACTTCTATACAAGAGAAGTTTGTGTTATTATCGGATTCACTTTACCCTTTTTGCATGTCTGTTAATTTGTCTGAAAATGCGTATTGGTTTATGGCAAATTTATTCTTAACACATTTCACTTAATGCCTAAACAAATGTCTCAGGTATCCTTGTCACTTATGTTTGACAGAGGAGTTAACAACTGTCTAAGGTATCTGGATGCTGTTCCATGGAATGAATCTGAAGAGGAGACAATTAAGTTACTGATGTACCAGCATTCTTCGTACAAGGCAGCTTTCAGAGATTTGCTGGCAAGGTTACAGCCAGAGAGACCTGCCTCGTCTGCAGAACTGGTAGTTGAACTAGCCGATTCAATCACAAAGGGGACCAACAGTAATGCTCGGAAAGAGCTGCGGAACTTAGTCAATGGGATCTTATCAAAATCATCTGTCTACATAAAGGGTGATAAAGAACTGAACAGCAGGAGCATTTACTGCATCTACCATTCTTGCCTGAACTCTCTGGCGGGATTATTCAAAGAATCTTCGGAGTTGGCCCAGGCTGATCAAACATCACTATTGTCAGTTGGGAAAGGACCACTCGAGAGAATCCACAAGCTAGTTGAGGACATCAACTGGTTGCTGCAGATTCTCATAGACAGGCAGATGGGAGAGGAATTTGTTGATGTATGGGCAGACCAAAAGACCCTCAGCAGCATGCATGAACGGGTATCGCCGATGGTACGCCATGAGCTGAGCCGGATTTCCGCCACGGTGTTCATCGCCATGGGGAGCGGCAAGATCCGCTGTACTGGAGACAGAAGGTTTGCCGTCTTCCAGGCCTGGTTCAGGCCAATGCTGGTGGATTTCGGTTGGCTCCGGAGATATCCCAAGGGCCTCAACATGACAGCGCTGGAGGAAGGAATCGGGCAAGCGCTTCTGACGCTCACGTTGAAGCAGCAGCAGGCGCTGTTCTTGGAGTGGTTCGAGGCTTTCAGCGGCCAAGGCCGGGAATGCCCCGACCTGATCAGAGCCTTCCAGGTCTGGTGGCGGCGGTCGTTCGTGAGATCCTTAAGTAGGAATAGCTGAGCGGCCTTTCATTAAAAAAAAATAGCTGAGTGGGGTTTCATTCTTGCAATTCGTCAACTGAATACGCGTGGTACGTGCTTGTTTATGCCGTGTGATGGTATATGATATGATATAGCTGGTGTGCCAGATTCCCCTGACGAAGGGTTGTTTAGATGTCTAGCTAGAGGTGTGACAGCACATTCTTCAGCTCAGGTTCTCCGTGTGGAGCTGAAGGTATATACAGATATCTGCTGTGGCAGTTGAGGAACTGCACTAAGTGAGTACTGTTCGAGTGTTTAATAAAAATCAATGTGACAAGAACTGGTGGTCCAATTCAACGGTGGATTGTTTGGAGAATTCTACATGCAGGCGTGCAGGAGAACCAGAGAGCTCTTCTGTCTTGGGGCCCAACTTGGCTTCTGAAGTATTAACTGATCATGTGTACATCTGTGTCCATCTGCTTCATGTGATGGTGGGGCATGCATGGCAATATATCTACTGTTGCCTGAATCTTTGTTTTTTTTTAAGCCTCTCATCTAGGGACGGTTGTAGTATCTGGTACATGCACAAACACACACGACACATCTCTCACACACACTCACTCACACCACACATGTGCACAACTAGACCTATAACTACACACAGATCGAAAGACCACGTCCTTCTTGAGATCACCGGGACCATCAGGCTCCGTAGACGACGGATACGTCACAATTCCATCTAGGTACGGCTGTAGTATCTGGTATATGCATAAACACACACGACACACCCCTCACACACACTTATTCACACCACACATGTGTACAACTAGACCTACAATTACACACAGATCGAAAGACCGCGTCCTTTTTAAGATCACCGGAACCAACACACACGACACACCCCTCACACATACTCACACCACACATGTGCACAACTAGACCTATAACTACATATAGATCGAAAGACCGCGTCCTTCTTAAATCACCAAGACTATCAGACTCCGTAGACGACGGATACGTCATAATCCCATTATAACGCTACACGAAGAGAGGCTGTAGAAGAAAACGAACAAAAATCCCTATTTATTCTGTGCGGGACGGGGCTTCGAAGCGCCGCCGGCCGGCTCCTCACCTGAAGTCCTAGCCACTGGGCTACGCGCCTGAATCTTTCTTTGTTTCTTTGGCTGGATTTGATTGGAATCTCTTATGGCATTGAGTACTGGTAGAACTGAAACCCAACTGCTCTTTGCCGACCCGGTCAGGTTATATATGCAGTTATGCACCTCACGTGTGTGTATCCATGGGCTGCTAGAACAGCGATGTTCAGTCGGCAATGCACATGTGTTCTGTAGGCCAGCCAGCCTGCTTCTGGGCTGTACAGTTTTCTTTTCTTTTCTTTTTCTTTTTTTCATCCCACGAAGGCATAATTGTTCTCAGACCGGGCCTTGTTTAGATATCTAATTTTATCACTAAATTTACTATATAGAATTTTTATTTTCCGTTACATCAAAATATTGACACATGCATGAAGTATTAAATATAAATAAAATTAAAAACTAATTGCACAGTTTTATTGTACTTTGTGAAATAAATATTTTAAACCTAATTAATTAAAGTTTGAATAATTTTTATCAAATAAAAACGAAATGCTACAGTGCAAAGATTTCTTTTTAATACCTATTATCATGGCCTTATTAGATACCTACCTGGATTGTATGGCGGCAGATTATTTTTGTTTTTCAGGGTTGGAGGATTTCTTTTTTAAAAAAAATAGGATTCGAGGATTGTTTTCTTTCTGCCAGGTGGGCATGCCGCTGCCACACCATAGTAGCACGGTATGGTCATGAGTTGCCAGTGGTGGGCCAGGAGTCTGTTATGGCTATAGTATGAGTTGGAATGTCATCATCACCCAAGTAACCAACCATGCATGATGCATGAAGCATCCATCCATCCAACCACTGGGGCACGTGTCTGCTGGTCACCCCACCCTCTGCTGCTTCTTGGCATCGCCACCAGCCCCTACAAAAAGATCTGCAGCCAGCTCCAACCGAATTGCTTTTGTATGTATGTAAACGCTTCATGTGTAGAATGGTAACATGAGATTGGTGTAACTAAATCCAATTTGACGCCTACTTTCCTCCATGATACATATAGACTATTTTGTTAGAATATTTACACAGATAGTGCTGGTTAATAAAGTTTTCTTTTGGAAAAATGTACTTAGAAAAGACTTCCGTTTACGATCGGATGAAGTTGCAAGCTGTCTCTATGTTGCCATGGATTTATAGCTAAAAAATGTAATTAAAGTTTCAGGTTTTAACAGTCAAAATTCGAAAATATAGTACCTTCACACACATGTGTATACATAGATCCCGCAGCACAGGATATCTTAACGTAGAACCAACGATCACCGGGCTCTGTGTTTGTTATATATGGAAGTAGAAGACACCGGATGTAGTGAGGTGGTTGTTTAGTTCCCCGATTCTGGAGTGGTAAAATTCATATTGTTGCGGTGTAGCGTATTATAGTATTTTGTTTGTATTTAGTAAAAATTATTTAAATATTAACTAATTAGGTTTAAAATATTGTCTCGTAAAGTATAATTAAACTATGTAATTAATTTTTTATTTTATCTATATTTATTACTCTATATATGTGCTGGTATTTTAATATGATAGAGAATTTTCTTTTTTCAATGTAAAATTTGACGTGAAATTAGGAAACTAAACAAAATCCAGGGAGTCAAAGACAAGGACTTCATGTGAGCTGATCAGATGATGTAAATTTGACTTGACCGGTCGTTCAGTCCAAGCTCCAGTAAGTAGTAATGCCAGCCTCGCTGTCGAACTTGTGTAACGGGCTGCTGTTTGTCCAGGTATATATAAATAATAATATTTAGCTCAAAAAATATATAAATAATAATAATAATAAAAAGAAGAAAATTAAACTTGGTTGTGTTCGAAAAGGTTGACAACATAATTTAGCACAGCGGCCATACCATTCTAATTTATTTTACCTATACCACTATTTCTTTTTATTTTATCTAGTGGTATGTGTATATCAAAAGTTGGCGATTCCACTCTGGAGTAGTATAATATGGCCAACTTTCTTTTGCGCAAAACATTTTGTTTTGATTTTTCGCCCCGTATTTCGTTTTGTTTTACGCAAAACAGTGTGAACCACCAAGTGTCAACAAGTGCCGCCTGCGGCCTGCCCTGCTCGCGCACGACCGCTACAGGGAATACTCCGTACGCAGTCAGGTGCTACACGTGCTCACCGTGTGGATGTCCGGACAGTGGAGCCTGCTGGCCGGCCTCTTCGTGGTCCACGTGACATTCTCATAGATGGTGCGCGCTCCTGCTCAACGCTTTGCTCGTGCAAGTCTTTCTTCTTTCTCAGTTAGCTCTGTTTGATGATCGGCCTTGGACTCAATAAGAGAAAAGGAAACTTTGATCGGGGTCCCTTTCACGACGACGTCTGCAACACACTTTCCTCCTCTGTGTATGTAAAACAAAACATTCTTCCGATGTGTTCTTTCTTTCTTTCTTTCTTTCTTTTTCCTTGAAAGCTAGCGTAGGCGCGTAGCAAGTTTAGCATGAATAAGTTGCACGTGTATATCGAGCAGCACTAGAAATGCTTGCACCATGTTGATTCTCTGTGCATACCACCACGGTCAGACAGTTAAAGTTCTACTTGGCCAAAAGTCTGCCGGTGGCGGTCACAAGTAGAGGCAATACTAATTTGGTAAGTAAATGTACCCAATAATAAACTTTACCCCCCTTTGCCTTATCAACAACTTTTAATGAGAGGCCCACAAGATTGTTTATGCCTTTGATCATTTCATCTTTTCTCATGTTATCAATGTAGGTTTCAAGTTACAAGTCAAGTCAAAGCTTGAAAATCATTGGGGAAGAATTCAACAAGCCTTCGTACCTTGTTTGTGTCAAAATAAGCAAAAGAAAATCGGCAAGACTCGAAGAATCCATTCAAGGAAGGAATTGAACTCCATATGACCTCATCAAACGACTGTCAAGCTTTTGACTGATTTTATCGACAACTACCATATATACTCGTCGTCTAAAGTGGTTATCATTTGTTTGCTCTCTAAGCAGCTTTGTTAATCTTCCATACGTCAGATACTTATGTTATATCCCAAGAGCTTGGAGGCCATGAAAATAACGAAATCCTACCAAGTGGCCTATTAGAGTCTTAGTCATATATTCTTGCTCAGGCTCTGATTTTGTTGATCTTAGTCTTATCGGAAAGCTTGAATCTCTACAAATTGACTGTGCATGCTTTTGAGTCGATCAATTATTAGTCATGACACAAGTCCAATTCAAAAAAAAACCCTCTCGCAGAATCTTTCAATCCCCTTCTGATTTTCCCCCCCTATTGCTAGAACCTATGTAAACCTTTCTAATACATTTTTAACACACATGTTAGTTCTAGACTGAAGGATATGATCATATATAGGCAACGACCCTTGTATCTCCTCTTTAGAGTTTAGAACATGTGAGATTGTGAGCATGCATGGAATAGGGGTGGCGCATCATGCACGGACTAGCAAGAAGAGAGATGGAGAGAAGAAAGATATTTTTTTCCCAAGCAACAGGTGATCCCAAGTTTGAAGGGGGTGGTGAATTTTTCTCAATCAGCATATATAATTGATAGTTTGTTTTCTCATTTCCCTTGAATTTTCCTTTAATCTAAATATCCAATATAAGGAATAGAGTTTCTTTTTTCTCATCTCATGAAGATCCTATCTGATGCAAATCGCGCCCGTAATTCACGGAGCGGTGACTGGGGCGATTCTGGGAGCGAATGCAACCCCGACCCCGATCTAGATCTCCGCCGCCGGTGATCTCGATCAGCAAACGCCACCGGCCACGTGGCCACGGCGTTCCCGCCCTGTAACACGTCTGGTGTTATATTAACTAAAACATGCCATGTCATCATATGCATTACAAAGCATTCATGTTTAGGTCAACCTTGATGTGCATCAACCTTGATGGCGCTTTTGGTTGCCTATAGAAAATCCAGATGTCACATTTTTTTCTTCTTTATTTCCATGTGCTGACGGTTCTTTTCTTCATAAGATATAGCAATATTCACCATCTCTTAGAAAGTAGCATTGGGAGTTCCAGTCATCATTCTCTGTATCTTACTATTCAGGCCTCGGAGAAAACATTCCTTCTTTTTGCGGTCAGTACTAACATGGTCATGGGCATATTGGGACAAATGATTAAATTTGCCAAAATACTGCATAACTGACATATCATCTTGTCGCAAGGAAAGAAATTCCTCAAGTTTTATGACCATAATTCTCTCAGGAATAAAGTGAGCATGAAAACCTTCACAAAATTCTGCCCAAGTAATACGATGACCGTCTGGTTGTGCAGCAACAAAATTTACCCACTAGGCCCCTGCAGTACCTCTCAACTGCTGTGCTGCAAACAGAGGCTTCGAGTATTCAGTGCACTCAATCAGGCCAAACTTTTGCTCCATAGTACGGAGCCAATCATCTGCCTCCAAAGGTTCATCTACCCTAGAGAAAACTGGAGGACGTGTATCAGTGAAGTCCACATAAGTGGTCTCATCTCTATTATTTTGACCATGATTCCCCTGATGTGCATTTTGGTTCTGATTTTGGGCCATCATGGTGGTGGCATTGACTAAGGCCGCAATAGCATCGGCCAGAGTCGATGGAACTGGTGGAGGGTTAGGTACATCACCTCCATCATGAGACGTCCCAGCATCACCTTGGGAACGAGTATGAGCAGGCATCTATTTATAAACAAACCATACTTTATTCACAATGACTTTATTGAACTGGATAAGCAGATATTACAAATGTCCAACATACTTATGATACATTATTTTTGTTATAACGGTCTTCACTCCGACAAGACTTCCACACCTACTAGGGTTTCATAAAGTAAGGAAAGGCTATATTACACAACTTGCTACTCAACTCCTCACTCATCCTCCTCACTGTCATCCACGGGTATCACCTCTTCCTCTTCTTCTTTCTCCTCGGGATCCTCTTCCTCTTCAAGCTCTTTCTCTACTATCTCAGGATCTTCTTCTTCTTCTTCCATAAGATCCTCTTCATCTTCATTCTCTACATCCATCTGGTTCTCTTCTTCCTCATCGATGACATCATCATCGAGAGACACTATTTCTTTAGGGTCTTCTTCTTCCTCATCCTGACCCATTACAAGACCAAGATCATCTTGGGTTGCCTGTCGTTGATATTCAGGATCCAACAGGTTATTCCGCCTCACACACTCATCATCAGCTTCTTTAGCATACTCCTCTAATTCTTCGACATACTCCTCAAGTTCTTGGATACGATCATTTGCTGCGTCTTCTCGTGCCCAAGCATCATTTCTCTGGTGCTTCATATACCTCCGATATCGCCTCAACTGAGTAATCTCAGCGGCCTCTTTGACCCTATCGGCTTCAGCCCTCTCCAGTTCGGCCCTAAGTCTTGCTATTTTAGCCTGCGGATCTGGATTAGGATTGTTACTGCTTTCTCCAATCTCGTATCTGGGAGCTAGTTGATGTTGAGGTACCCCCTTCGGTCCAGTGCTCTTACAAGGAGTCTGCTTGGTAAGGGCCATCCTGAAGGAAGATAGATCATAAAGGATAAGGATAGATAGGTAGGACTCTGAAGGTTAGTATGAAAAGGATTGATGCTACTTAACCCAAACCACTTTAAAGAGGAAGGTAATTATACAGGTTAATTAAGCATGATGCATGAACGAACTTACGATCTAAGCATAAAAGATTTTTAAAGTAACACATACATAATTGTAATTTTTATAACATAGGGCAATATAGTATGCTATTCCACCACAACACTTTGGAAATAAGAATAAGGGTCGATAGAAAGAATCATAAGTAAGAAATAAGCAATTTGGACCCAAAATAGTTAAGTTAAATTGTTTGACTCAAAAACTTTTGAAGTTTTTGCAAACGAATACTACAACAACTCTTTTAATAATGATCCGGCTTTTATACCAGCTGTGGCAGAACCTCCTAAATAATATGGCCCACATGCACTTATCATCGTCTAAACAGACTTTCGATACCAATACATCAGAGTAAAATAGCGGAAGGATTACAATAACATAAGTTTATAAACCATTTAGTTCAAAACTTACAAACCATAAGTTGGATTATTACAAACCATAGTAGTAGTGAAGTAGCTATAGATAACTTATTTACAACACCCTGACGGTACGCTCTGCCCAATAGCCAAACTTCCTACTCATCGTCACTCTCCGCGATGACTGTCATGCAGCAGGATGCAAAGCAAACCTGCTCATGGGGCTCACCTGCAACAAGGGTTCAATAAACCCTGAGTACAAAAGTACTCAACAAGACTAACCCGACGAAAAAGAGGGGTGAAGACTCAGGAAATGCAAGCTAGAGGGACAAGGTAAGGCTTGCAAGAGATAAGAATTTTTGCAGAAAAGTGCTCTAGCTTAATATTACCAACCAACTCCATTCTTAAACCTTAACCATCATTCAAGTTGTTACTATGATGATGAACACCGATCGAGTCTTCTTCTCCGAGAAGCAACGGCGATTCGAATCCATTTTTATATACCCAGGTGGGACCTAAGTCACTGATATACAGGAGACTCTAACTCCTAAGCATATCAGATGACACGATATACGGGATAATAATCGCAACCATATATCAACCACATGATATACAGGAGACTCAAACTCCTAAGCATATCAATATACATGGGACTCTCGACCCCACAAGTATACCACACCATGTGTGGGTGGCTATCTAAGTCTCGATATCACCAATTCACCATCGAACGGGACATAGGGCATCAATAGATGGAAACACTACAAAGGGACTCCTTTCCCAATGCAAGTTACCCGTCCGGACTCGATTTATTAAGTACCATCATGATTCCAACAAGTGAAGCCAATCTCATCTTTTTCAATCTTTTTCTTTTTAAAAACCTACTAATTAAGAAGGGCTAAGTATAAGTACGCATTTCCAAAAACAGGTAACAAGGAATATGGAAAATAAGGCAGGTAAATGCAATTGGTGGGTTATCACTCAACGCCTATTACTTAATGCAACATTTCATAACTGAAGCGATAAAACTTTTATAAAATCAAGGAAGGGTTTAAATGTATCCGGGGCTTGCCTTGGTGTTCGGGGTAGACGATCTCAGACTCTGGATCAACACCTGATTTCTGATTCAACTCTTCCTTGGGGTCTGGTTCAACGACGTTTAACTCTTCGTTAACGGAAGCTACACGATAACATGATATGTTTTAACATGATGGAATAGTAAACATGATGCTTGATGAATGCATAACCAGATTAAGGACTTGAGTACAACCTTCCTTCATGGTAAAGTTGCAAGCCAACAAAACTTACTAAGTTCATTAGGGTTAACTACTCTATTAATGAAGTTCATTAAGCACATAAAATAATGTTGATTAAGTCCTAATGATATGATTAAGATAAGCGCAAACAACTAATTAAAGTACCAAAGGTCATTAGGATTAATGATCCAAGGTCATCAATCATTGTCAAAGTCAAACAAATCCTATAATGATTAAGCATGATTAAAGGGATTAATTAACTATTTAAAAAACATAAATTAAAGACATAAAATTAAAGTTGTCTAATTGAGCCTAAAATTTTATTTTAAAAAGATTTTGGTCTAATTAGATGGCAAAACAATTTTCAAAAATAAAAGCCAATTATTTTATTTATTAAAAATCATTAAAAATGTATTTTTCAATTAAAAGGGCTAATTTTAACTTATGCAAAAATACTCAAACTTGGCATTTCATATTTTTCCTAGGTAGAGGACATCATAAGGAGCATACACAGAAATTTTTAGAATTTTTGGAGCTATACATGAATTACTACGAATTATGGAAGAAAATAACATTTAAATCATTTTCTAGAAAAGAAAAAAAGGAAAAGGGAAAATCTTTCCCGACGTTGACCGCGGCGGCGGTGATTTTGACCAGCAAAATCTCGCCGGCGGTGAAGTCTCCGGCGATGGGACTTGGCCCTATAGGCTCGTCTCGACACGGCGAACAAGATGAGCTAGCTAATGAAGTGGCGGGGCAAGAGCGACAGGCTTGCCGGCGGCCATGGCGGCACGACGGAGCTCGGGCATGATGGTAAGGCTCACCGGAGCTATTTCCGGTGACGGCGAGCACACGGGCATGGTCTAGACATCCACGCAAACACAAAAAGCAACAAGATGAGGCCAAACCTGGCCCCCCAGCCACGACGGCTACGCGCGCGGCGGCTGGCAAGGCAGCGTACCGCGGCGAGCACGTACGTCGGCGGATATGGCGTGGTAGAGATGAAATTGAGAGCATGGACAGGTGCAGGAGCTCACCGCAGTGACGATGCGCACTCTAGCCTGCTCGGAGGCGAGCTGAGTTGAGATGCAGACGGAGGCGATGATGGCGGTGGAGGTGCTTCGATGGCAAGGTGGACGCTTCAGTGACTCCTGTGCACCAACGAGCGGGCCAAGGTGCATATGAGAAGCAGCAAAGGATGGAGAACACGATAGGGGAGCGAATGAAGAAAAAATTACCAACACAGCATGCGGGAGACTCGGGCGGCAAGGGGTGACGCGAGTTAGCTTAGGCGAACCGCAAGGACGTTGCGGAGCTACTGTTAAGAGCAAGCGGGCAGGGATGGATCGGCGGTGGCGAATTTGGGCGGCGGAGCGAGGTCATGGGAACAGCGAGCAAGGAAGAAGAAGAAGGGAAACGGAGATGGCCGACCTTCATTTATAGTCCAACGGCGAGGCATGGACGGGCGACACGCGGGCGGTGAAGCTTCGAGCGTCAGGGGTGAGCTAGCGGCGATAGCAGACCGGAATGGCGCCGGCGGCCACGGCGATGCCATGAACAGAGGATACATTGAAGATGGTGATGTCAGCAGTACTGTAGCTCATGATGTCATCCGATAAAAATTACAAATTACTCCAGATTTTTCATAGGAACTTGAAAATATCCCAAAATATCATTTGTATTATTTTTCAAGAGCTACATTTTTCATTTAATAAGAATTTCAAATTTTGCTTAGTTTTTGAAATATGAATTCAAATTCAAAAGGAAAACAAAACCCTAGAAACAATATTTGAAATTACTTTTGATTTTTCAATAAAACTTTAAAATCTTCAAAACTATGGAATGCTTAAATTTTCAAACCAAACATTTTTCATATACAAAGGTTTCCAAAAATGTGCATAATATTTTAATCATGGGTTTAAAATCAAAAAGGGGAATGTAGGAAAACTGTATTTTCAAATTTATTTGAAATTCTTTTTGGAAACTTGAAAAACTTTGAATACCAACTTTGTAACTCTTGTTAAGATCTACAAAATATATTTTGAGAGTATCTCCAAATGCTATATATTTTGAATTATCAAAAGGGGGTAAAACAAGTTTTTGAAATAAAGGGTTTTTAAAACCGAATTCAAACTCGATTTGGTTTCTAAATTAATTGGTTGGTCATTAGTGATCACAAACATCATCCAAGGACATTTTTAGGTCTAAGACCCAATAGTACCCTTGGTTGACCAAGTTGACTTTTGAAAATCATTTTATAGCTTTTCTAATTTGAATTTAAATTTGAATTTCAAGGCTTGGGAATAAGCTTTGAAATCCAAATTCAACTTCAAATATGGAATTCATTTTTAAGGGTTGAACTTAGATTTATACACTATGCTTGACACTAGTGTAAACACGGTTTACACCTCAAGTACATAGAACATAACCTAAGTATTTGGGATGACATTCGAAAGTAGGGTTTTATGATTTCACGTGACAAAACATTTCAGAAACACAATCGACCTATGAAATGTAAACTTATTTTAGTTGATGCACATCAAGGTTGACTTAAACATGAATGCTTTGCAATGCATATGATGACATGGCATATTTTAGTTAATATAACACCAGAGGTGTTACAGTCCTTCCCCCTTAAAGAAATCTCGTCCTGAGATTTAAAGATGTGGGTAAAGTAATGGAAAAGGAAATATGTCAAGAAAACACACTTTGATAAAGTTCATAAGAAAAGGGGTTTTTACAACTCACACTGAAGTAGTTACAACATGTAGAGGGAATTATAACTTAGATAGAAGCATATAATTCCGAAAAGTTCTCTAATAGGTAATCTTCCGATTCCCAAGTCGCCTCTTCTTCTAAGTGCTGATTCCATTGTATCTTGTACCACTTGATTGTCCTGCTTCTAGTAACATAATCTTTCTGATTCAAAACTCGAATTGGATACTCAGTATAAGTCAAATCAGGTTCAAGTTCAATACTTTCAACATCAACAACTTTATATGGTATTCCAAGACATCTCTTGAGTTGGGACACATGGAACACATTGTGTACGACCGACAACTGTTTAGGTAATTGCAGACGATATGCTAATTGTCCACACTTTTCTATGATTTGAAATGGTCCAATGTAGCGAGGTGCCAATTTGCCTGACTCCAAACCGAGTAACTCCTTTCATTGGTGACACCTTTAGATATACATGGTTTCCCTTATTGAACCATAATGGTCGACGTCTTTTGTCCGCATAACTTTTCTAACGAGACTGTGCTACCTTTAGGTTTTTTGTATCTTCTTAACTTTTTCTTCTGTTTCTTTTACAAGATCAACTCCAAAGAATCTTTTTTCTCTAGGTTCTGACCAATTAAACGGGGTTCTACATCTGTGACCATACAATGCTTCAAATGGTGCCATCTTGATACTTTCTTGATAACCATTGTTGTAAGAAAATTCTGCTAAGGGCAAACACTCATCTCATTATTCTAGAAAATTCAAAACATAAGCTCTCAGCATGTCTTCAAGTATTTGATTGATTCTTTCAGTCTGGCCTCCAGTTTGAGGATAATATGTTGTACTATGCAAAAGATCAGTACCTAATGAATCATGCAATTGTTTCTAGAAATTATTCATGAACTATGTGCCTCTGTCAGACACAATAGTTTTTGGTACACCATGAAGACTGATGATACATTCAAAATATAGTTTGGCATAATACGATGCTGCATAGATATTCTGGACTAGAATGAAATGTGCAAATTTTGTAAGTCGATCTACTATGACCCAGATGGACTCAAAACCTCTCAAGGTTCTGGGTAAACCCACTATAAAGCCCATACTGATATCCTCCCAGTTCCATGCTGGAATAGGCAATGGCTGAAGTTCCCTTGCTAACTTCAAAGGCACAGCTTTGACTTTCTGATAGGTATCACATTGAGCAACATACTTAGCAATTTCTATCTTCATCTTGGTCCACCAAAATTTCTATTTCAAGTCATGATACATCTTATTACTTCTTGGATGAATAAAAAATTTTAAGAGGTGTGCTTCATCGAGGATCTTTTGATGTAACTCAGGGACTTTTGGTATGACCAGACGATTCTTATACCATAAGACATCTGCTTCATCAATTGTGAAACAAGAAAACTTTTCTTTTCTAACTTTCTTTTTGATATGCTTAATTCCCTTATTACTTTTCTGAGCAGCAATAATTTGATCTTTAAGTGTTGACACAATAGTAATGTTAGACAAACTTTCTTATTGCACCATTTTTATTCTCAACTTTTCTATCTCATTACATAAAGAAACATCCAAAGGCCTCACTATCAAGCAATGGCAATGACTCTTTTGGCTAAGTGCATCAGCAACCACATTTGCTTTACCAGGATGGTAATGCAATTCTAAATCATAATCATTGAGTAATTCTAACCACCTCCTTTGCCTCATATTCAACTCATCTTGAGTATAAATATATTTTAAACTCTTGTGATCAGTATAGATGTAGCATTTGTTACCCCACAGGTAATGTCGCCATATCTTTAATGCATGTACAACAGCTGCTAATTCTAAATCATAAGTTGGATAATGTTCTTCATATTTCTTCAACTATCGAGAAGCATAAGCAATAACTCTCCCTTCTTACATCAATACACATCCAATACAAATGCCAGAAGCATCACAATAAACATCAAATGGCTTTTCGATATTCGGCTGTGCTAAGATTGGAGCAGTGGTCATTAATTTCTTCAATTTCTGAAATTCTTCTTCACAATCTGGTGACCAGATAAACTTAACATTATTCTTTAGCAATTCAGTAATGGGCTTGGATATCTTGGAGAAATCAGGGATAAAACGATGGTAGTAACCTGCCATTCCCAGAAAACTATGAACTTGATGCACTGTTTTTGGTGGTTCCCAATTAAGTATATCTTGTACTTTGCTAGGGTCTACAGCAACACCCTTGTCTGATAAAACATGTCCAAGAAATTTCACTTCTTTCAGCCAAAACTCACACTTACTAAACTTGGCATATAGTTGATGCTCTCTCAGACGTTGCAGAACAATTCTGAGGTGTTCAGCATGTTCTTCTTCATTTTTGGAGTATATCAGAATATCATCAATGAAGACAATCACAAACTTATCAAGCTCTGGCATGAACACTGAGTTCATCAGGTACATAAAGTAGGCTGGTGCATTGGTAAGTTCAAAAGACATGACCAAATACTCATATAACCCATATTGAGTAGTAAAGGCAGTCTTTGGAATATCTTCCGGGCGAATCTTGATTTTATGATACCCAGATCGAAGATCAATCTTGGAAAACACCTTTGCCTCCGCTAATTGATCAAAAAGAAAATCAATGCGGGGTAGAGGATACTTATTCTTCATAGTTACTTCACAAGGGACGATAATCCACACATAACCTCAAAGTTTTATCTTTCTTTTTTATAAAGATAGCAGGACATCCCCATGGTGATGAACTAGGTCTGAAGAAATTTTGCAACTGAGTCTTAAGTTGTGCCAATTCTGGTGATGCCATCCGATAAGCTCTTTTGGATATTGGAGCGGTACCAGGTTTTAAATCAATTCTGAATTCCACCTTTCTATCAGGAGGTAAACCAGGTAGATCATTAGGAAACACATCTGGAAACTCACAGACTACTGGTATATCCTAGATTTCTTTCAACAAAGTGGCACATACCTTTTCAACAGTTCTTTTAAGAGTGGGAAGATGGATGAGAAGTTGAGATTTACAATTAGGTATGTTCACTCTCACAGTCCTATTCAGGATGTCTATCACAGTACCATGCCGTTTCATCCAATTCATACCTAGGATCACATCTATATCTTGATCCTTTAATATTATCATATCAATGGAAAAAATATACCCATCCAAACTTATAGGAACATCATGTACCATCTCTTTAGTATACATATGCCCCCAAGCGACTGTATAAAGAAGTCTTCTTTTGTCCCCATTATTGGTATTTCATGTGTCTTAACAAATGTACCATTGATGAATGTATGGGGTGCACTAGAATCAAAAAGCATAATTACAGGATGATTAGCAACACGGAACATACCCATCATGACGGGCTCTCCTTCTGGAATTTTCCCAACTTGAGTGTAGAACACCCTACGAACCTTCTTCTAATTATTTCCCTTCTGCACATTCTGATTTCCAACCCTATTCTGAGTCTGTGTTTGTTGTGGTGCAAAAGCCCTGGGAGCATAGGAGTTGTACTGCCTCGGATGCGGGCAGTCTCTTGCAAAATGACCAGACTTCCACAATTGTAACATGGGTAACTTTATGGCGGAGAAGTAGGGTTACGAATACCAGGGGCATTCGGCTGTCGTGGATAAGAAAGAGCAGCAGCAGGACGGACAAATGTCTACTGCTGGGCTTGGTATTGAGGTGGACGGTATGGAGAACGAAAATGATTTTGGGGATGATAAATAATTTTCTGGCGCTTTTGGTTGCCTCCAGAAAATCCAGATGTCATATTTTTCTTCTTCTTTGTTTCCATTTGCTGGCGGTTCTTTTCTTCATAATATATTGCAATATTCACCATCTCTTGGAAAGTAGCATTGGGAGTTCCAGTCATCATTCTCAGTATCTTGCTATTCAGGCCTCGGAGGAAACATTCCTTGTTTTTGCGGTCAGTACTAACATGGTCATAGGCATATTTGGACAAATGATTAAATTTTCCAAAATACTGCATAACTGACATATCATCTTGTCACAAGGAAAGAAATTCCTCAAGTCTTATGACCTTCTTGTCATAAGGAAAGAAATACTGCATAACTGACATATCATAACAGACTCAGAATAGGGTTGGAAATCAGAATGTGCAGAAGGGAAAGAATGAGAAGAAGGTTGGTAGGGTGTTCTAAACTCAAGTTGGGGAAATTCCAGAAGGAGAGCTCATCATGATGGGTACGTTCCCTGTTGCTAATCATCCTGCAATTATGCTTTTCGATTCTGGTGCATCCCATATATTCATCAATGGTAAATTTGTTAAGACACATGAAATACCAATAATGGAGACAAAAGAAGACTTCTTTATATAGTCTCCTGGGGGGGGCGTATGTGTACTAAAGAGATGGTACATGATGTATAAGTTTGGGTGGGCATATTTTTCCACTTATATGATAATATTAAAGGATCAAGATATAGATATGATCCTAGGTATGAATTGGATGAAACGGCATGGCACTGTGGTAGATATCCTGAATAGGACTGTGAGAGTAAACATACCTAATTGCAAATCTCAATTTCTCATCCAACTTCCAACTCTTAAAAGAATAGTTCAAAAGGTATGTGCCACTTCGATGAAAGAAATCTAAGATATACCAGTAGTCTGTGAGTTTTCGGATGTGTTTCCTAATGATCTACCTGGTTTACCTCCTGATAGAAAGGTGGAATTCAGAATTGATTTAAAACCTGGTACCGCTCCAATATCCAAAAGAGCTTATCGGATCGCACTACCAGAATTGGCAGAACTTAAGACTCAGTTACAAGAGCTAGGGGATAAAAAGTTCATCAGACCTAGTTCATCACCATGGGGATGTCCTGTTATCTTTGTGAAAAAGAAAGATAAAACTTTGAGGTTATGTGTGGATTATCGTCCCCTGAATGAAGTAACTATCAAGAATAAGTATCCTCTACCCCGCATTGATTTGCTTTTTGATCAATTGGCGGAGGCAAAGGTGTTAAGATTGATCTTCGATCTGGGTATCATAAAATCAAGATTCGCCCAGAAGATATCACCATGGGTTGTATGAGTATTTGGTCATGTCTTTTGGACTTACCAATGCACCAGCCTACTTTTTGTAGCTGATGAACTCAGTGTTCATGCCAGAGCTTGATAAGTTTGTGATTGTCTTCATTGATGATATTCTAATATACTCCAAAAATGAAGAAAAACATATTGAACACCTCAGAATTGTTCTGCAACGTCTGAGAGAGCATCAACTATATGCCAAGCTTAGTAAGTGTGAGTTTTGGCTGAAAGAAGGAAATTTCTTGGACATGTTTTATCAGACAAGGGTGTTGCTGTAGACCCTAGCAAAGTACAAGATATACTTAATTGGGAACCACCAAAAACAGTGCATCAAGTTCGTAGTTTTCTGGGTATAGCAGGTTACTACCGTCGTTTTATCCTTGATTTCTCCAAGATATCCAAGCCCATTACTAAATTGCTGAAGAATGATGTTAAGTTTATCTGGTCACCAGATTGTGAAGAGGCATTTTAGAAATTGAAGAAATTAATGACCACTGCTCCAATCTTAGCACAGTAGAACATCGAGAAGCCGTTTGATGTTTATTATGATGCTTCTGGCATTGGTATTGGATGTGTATTGATGCAAAAAGGGAGAGTTATTGCTTATGCTTCTCGACAATTGAAGAAACATGAAGAACATTATCCAACCCATGATTTAGAATTAGCAGCTGTTGTACATGCATTAAAGATATGGCGACATTACCTATGGGGTAACAAATGCTACATCCATACTAATCACAAGAGTTTGAAATATATTTTTACTCAAGATAAGTTGAATATGAGGCAAAGAAGATGGTTAGAATTACTCAACGATTATGATTTGGTATTGCATTACCATCCTGGTAAAGCAAATGTGGTTGTTGATGCTCTTAGCCAAAAGAGTCGTTGCCATTGCTTGATAGTGAGGCCTTTGGATGTTTCTTTATGTCATGAGATAGAAAAGTTATGAATAGAAATAGTACAATAAGGAAGTTTGTCAAATATTACTGTTGATTCAACACTCAAAGATTAAATTATTACTGCTCAGAGAAGTAATAAGGGAATTAAGCATATCAAGAAGGATGTTAAAAAAGAAAAGGTTTCTTGTTTCATAATTGATGAAGCAGATGTCTTATGGTATAAAAATCGTCTGGTCATACCAAAAGTCCCTAAGTTACATCAAAATATCCTCGATGAAGCACACCTCTCAAAATTTTCTATTCATCCAGGAAGTAATAAGATGTATCATAATTTGAAACAGAAATTTTGGTGGACCAAGATGAAGATAGAAATTGCTAAGTATGTGGCTTAGTATGATACATGTCAGAAAGTCAAAGTTGTGCACTTAAAATCAGCAGGAGAACTCCAGCCATTCCCTATTCCCACATGGAAGTGGAAAAATATAAGTATGGACTTTATAGTGGGTTTACCCAGAACCTCAAGAGGTTTTGACTCCATCTGGGTCATAGTGGATCGACTTAAAAAATCTGTACATTTCATTCCAGTCCAGAATATATATCCAGCATCGCATTATGCCAAACTGTATTTTGAACACATCATAAGTCTTCATGGGGTACCAAAAACTATTGTGTTTGACAGAGGCACACAGTTCATGAATAATTTCTAGAAACAATTGCATGATTCATTAGGTACTGATCTTTTGCATAGTACCGCCTATCACCCTCAAACTGGAGGGCAGACTAAAAGAATCAATCAAATACTTGAAGACATGCTGAGAGCTTACATTTTGAATTTTCTAGAATAATAAGATGAGTGTTTGCCCTTAGCAGAATTTTCTTACAACAATGGTTATCAAGAAAGTATCAAGATGGCACCATTTGAAGCATTGTATGATCACAGATGTACAACCCCGTTAAACCGGTCAGAACCTAGAGAAAGAAGATTCTTTGGAGTTGATCTTGTAAAAGAAATAGAAGAAAAAGTTAAGCAGATACAACAAAACCTAAAGGTAGCACAGTCTCGTCAGAAAAGTTATGCGGACAAAATACGTCGACCATTATGGTTCAATAAGGGAGATCACGTATATCTAAAGGTGTCACCAATGAAAGGAGTTACTCGGTTTGGAGTCAAAGGCAAATTAGCACCTCGATACATTGGACCATTTTAAATCATAGAAAGGTGTGGACAATTAGCATATCGTCTACAATTGCCTGAACAGTTGTCGGTCATACACAATGTGTTCCATGTGTCCCAACTCAAGAATTGTCTTCGAGTGCCGGATAAGGTTGTTGATGTTGAAGGAATTGGACTTGAACCTGACTTGACTTACTCTGAGTATCCAATTCGAGTGTTGGATCAAAAAGACCGTGTTACTAGAAGCAGAACAATCAAGTGGTATAAGATACAATGGAATCAGCACTCAGAAGAAGAAGCTACCTGGGAGTCGGAAGATTACCTGTTAGAGAACTTTCTGGAATTTTATGCTTTCATCTAAGTTATAATTCCTTCTACGAGTTGTAACTAGTCTAGTGTGAGTTGTAAAACCCCTTTCCTTATGTACTTAATTGAAGTGTGTTTTCTTGACACATTTCCTTTTCCATTGCTTTACCCAAAGCTTTAAATCTCGGGACGAGATTTCCTTAAGGGGGAAGGGCTGTAACACCCCTGGTGTTATATTAACTAAAACCTACCATGTCATCATATGCATTGCAAAGCATTCATGATTAGGTCAACGTTGATGTGCATCAACTAAAACAAATCGAATTTTCATAGGTTGCTTGTGTTTCTGAAATGTTGTGTTACATGAAATCATAAAACCCTAATTTCGAATGTCACCTCAAATACTTGATTTATACCCTGTGTACGTTGAGGTGTAAACTATGTTTACACTAGTGTCAGGCATGGTGTATAAAGTCAAGTCCAACGTTTAAAAATAAAACTCCAAGTTTGGATTTAGATTTGGTTCTCAAATTTGAATTCAAATTAGGAGTCTATTGAAATAATTTTCAAAAGTCAACTTGGTCAACCAAGGGTACTATTAGGTCATGGACCTAAAAAGGTCCTTGGATGATGTTTGTGATCACTAATGACCAACCGATTAATTTAGAAACCAAATCAAGTTTGAATTCGGTTTCAAAAACCATATATTTCAAAAGATGGTTTTACCCCCTTTTTGATAATTCAAAATCTATAATGAATTTGGAGATACTCTAAAAACATAGTTTGTAGATCTTGACAAGAGCTACAAAGTTGGTATTCAAAGTTTTTCAAGTTTCCAAAAAGAATTTCAAATGAATTTGAAAATATAGTTTTCCAGCATTTATCCTCTTTTGATTTTAAACACATAATTCAAAAATTATGCATAATTTGGGAAAACTTTTTATATGAACAATGTTTGGTTTGAAAAGTTGAGCATTTCATAGTTTGAAGATTTTTAAGTTTTATTGAAAAATCAAAAGTAATTTCAAATATTTGTTTCTAGGATTTTGTTTCCCTTTTACTTATTGAATGAAAAGTGTAGCTCTTGAAAAGTTATGCAAATTATATTTTGGGATATTTTCAAGTGCTTATGTAAAATCTGGAGTAATTTATAAAATTTTAAAATGACATCACCTGCTACAGTGGATGCTGACGTCATCATCGTCCTTCTCCCTCTCTGTTCCTCGCCGCCGCCGTGGCCACCCAGCCCATGCCAGCTCGCCTCCCACATGCGAAGCTTCACCGCCTGTGTGTCGCCCACCCGCGCTTCGCCTCCTTCCTTTATATACTGGTGGCCAACATCATTTTCTCTCCTTCCTCTGCTCCGCCGCCGCCGTCGAACTTCATCCTCGCCGGCAAAATTCGCCACCACCGAGCGCGCCCCTCCTCCATTCTCCATTAGCTTTGCCTAGCTCTTGCGCATCCACCTAGCCTGCTTGCATCGCCTCGCCCCGTCAAAATCGTCCCTGCGTTGTCGTCTTCCTCCCGGGCGACAGCCCCGCCACCGCGAACCGCTCCTCTGTCCTCAGCTATCATCGTTGGGTATTTTTCATCATCTTCTTCGCCATAGTGCTCGCCATGATCTCCTTCAGCTCATGCGCTCGTTTGTTTGGCCGTTGGTGCCTAGGTTGCCCTGGAACGCCGTCTTCGCCGCTAGAGCGCCGCCGCTGTCCCTGTCATCGTCGCGCTCCCTGCTCCGCCTCATTCCGGCCGTCATCTTCGTGCGTACCATGACCATGGTGAGATCCTGGTGCTCATGGTGTTGTTCTTTGGGTCCGGCGTGCCTTGTTGTGGCCAGCCATCGCGGGTCGCCGCCGGCACGACCATGCCAGCGCCGCCGCGCGCGCAGCTGCTCAGGCTAGGAGCTGATTTCGGCTCAATCTTCTACTCTGTCATGCTCACGTGGGTGGGTTGCGTGCGTCCATGTGCTCTTGTTCTCTGTTGCCGCACCGTCGCGCCACCATGCTGCCATGGCCGCTGTCGGCCATGCTCCGCCACCGAGTTATCGTGCCCAGCCGCTTCGTCCCGCTTCGTAGAGCGCGTAGGTGCTACCCATGTGGTCAGAGACCTCGCCACCGACGAGGAATCCACGGTCAAAATCCGGCCGCCGCCGGTCAACGTCGGAAAAGGATTTTCCTTTTCCTTTTCTATTTTTAGAAAAATGACTTAAATGCTTTTTCTTTGGAAAATCATAGTAATCCATGTATAGCTCCAAAAATTTTGAAAATTTATGTGTATGCTCTTTATGGTGTTCTCTATCTAGGAAAAATATAATATGCTAATTTTGAGTAATTTTTGCATAAGTTAAAATTAGCTCTTTTAATTGAAAAATACATTTTCAATAATTTTTAACAAAATAAAATAATTGTTTTTTATTTTTGAAATTTATTTTACCATCTAATTAGACCAAGATCTTTTCAAAATAAAATTTTGAGCTCATTTAGACAACTTTAGTTTTATGTCTTTATTTTATGCTTTTTAAATTAAGTAATTAATCCCTTTAATCATGCTTAATTATTATAGGATTTGTTTGACTTTGGGATTGATTGATGACCTTGGTTCATTAACCCTAATGACCTTTGGCACTTTAATTAATTGTTTATGCTTATCTTAATCATGTCATTAGGGCTTAATCAACGTTATTTTATGTAATTAATGAACTTCTTTAATGAAGTAGTTAAACATAATGAACTTAGTAAGTTTTGTTGGCTTACAACTTTATCGTGAAGCAAAGTTGTACTCAAGTCCTTAATATGGTTATGCATTCATCAAGCATCATGTTTACTATTCCATCATGTTGAAACATATCATTTTATCGTGTAGCCTCCGTTAACGAAGAGTTAAACGTTGTCGAACTAGACCCCAAGGAATAGTTGAATCAAGAGTCAGGTGTTGATCCAGAGTCCGAGATCGTCTACCCCAACACCAAGGCAAGCCCTGGATGCATTTAAACCCTTCCTTGATTTTATAAAAGTTTTATCGCTTCAGTTATAAAATGTTGCATTAAGTAATAGGAGTTGAGTGATAACCCACCAATTGCATTACCTATCTTATTTCCATATTCCTTGTTACCTGTTTTTAGAAAATGCTTAGTTATGCTTAGCCCTGCTTAATTAGTAGGTTTTCAAAAAGAAAAAGAATGAAAAAGACGAGGTTGGCTTTTCTTGTTGGAATCATGATGATAGTTAATAAATCGAGTCTGGATGGGTAACTTGCATTGGGAAAGGAGTCCTTTTATAGTGTTTCCGTCTGTTGATGCCCTAGGTCCCGTTCAATGGTGAATTTGTGATATCGAGACTTAGATAGCCACCCACACATGGTGTGGTATACTTGTGGTGTTGAGAGTCCCATGTATATTGATATACTTAGGAGTTTGAGTCTCCTATATATCATATGGTTGATATATGGCTACGGTTGTTATCCCGGTATATCGTGTTATCTGATATGCTTAGGAGTTAGAGTCTCCTGTATATCAGTGACCTAGGTCCCAGTTGGGTATATAAAAATGGATTCGAATCGCCGTTGCTTCTCGGAGAAGAAGACTCGATCGGTGTTCATCATCGTAGTAACAACTTGAATGATGGTTAAGGTTTAAGAATGGAGTTGGTTGGTAATCTTAAGCTAGAGCAAGACAATTTTACTATCTGCCGAGCTTTTCTGCAAAAATTCTTATCTCTTGCAAGCCTTACCTTATCCCTCTAGCCTGCATTTTCTGAGTCTTCACTCCTCTTTTTCGTCGAGTCAGTCTTGTTGAGTACTTTTGTACTCAGTTTTTATTGAACCCTTGTTGCAGGTGAGCCCCATGAGCAGGTTTGCTTTGCATCCTGCTGCATGAAAGTCATCGCAGAAAGTGACGATGAGTAGGAAGTTTGGCTCTTGGGCAGAGCGTACCGTCAGGGTGTTGTAAATAAGTTATCTATAGCCACTTCACTACTACTATGGTTTGTAATAATCCAACTTATGGTTGTAAGTTTTGAACTAAATGGTTTGTAAACTTATGTTATTATAATCCTTCCGCTATTTTACTCTGATGTATATTATTTGTATAAAATTGTTGTAATACTGCAATGTCTCTTTATAATGATTGATCCTTCTTGGAGAATCATGGATGATTCGGGATTCACCCAACAGAACTTTTAAGTTTTATGGAACACATGCATGATGATAAGTGCACGTGGGCCATATTATTTAGGAGGTTCTGGCACACGCCTCGACTTCACCATCGCAGTGTGGAGTCAGCCATCGCAAAATACGTCGGTTAGCCGTGTTCTGGCGCCGTTGTCGCACAAATTACCGCTAGGGTTTGCCGCTTAGGAACTCTGGGTCAGGACTGATCTACGGCTGTGCTATCCTTGTGCACAGGCCACTTTGGTGTACCTTCCTGATCGATACGCATGGCGTCGATTGGGAGTGGCGGCTCGGGGGGGTGATGGAAACTCCTAAAACCCTAATGTTTCTGATCTCCTGCAGAAGCTCAAGCTCACGGAGGACGAAGGTGCTGTCCTGGAGTTCAGTGATGATGAGGATGAAGGGGTCATGAGGCCGGTGGAATGCGCTTTGTTCGAGAAAGTCCTGTCCCCGGTGCCGGTGCATGTGAACACCGTGAGGTCGGCCATTAAGGCAGCGTGGAACAATCCGATCGGCCTCAAGATCAGGGCAATTGGTAACAAAGGAGACAACAAATTCATGGTGGAGTTCGACAGTGTTCATGATCTGGATAGGGTTCTGGCCGGATCCCCATGGATGGTAGGTAAATACTTGGTCCTGCTTCAAGAGTATGATGATAAGCTCACGGCGGCGGACGTCAAATTCGACCAGGTGGAGCTTTGGGTTCGCATCTCAATCTTCCTCTCGGTTGGATGAATCGTGCGAGAGGATCGAGGGTGTAACACCTCTGGTGTTATATTAACTAAAACCTGCCATGTCATCATATGCATTGCAAAGCATTCATGATTAGGTCAACCTTGATGTGCATTAACTAAAACAAGTTTACATTTCATAGGTTGATTGTGTTTTTGGAATGTGTTTCACATGAAATAATAAAACCCTACTTTCGAATGTCATCTCAAATACTTAGTTTATATTCTATATACTTAAGGTGTAAACTGTGTTTACACTAGTGTCAAGCATAGTGTATAAATCTAAGTCCAACTCTAAAAATGTTTTCCACATTTGAAGTTGAATTTGGATTCCAAAGCTTATTTCCAAGTCTGGCAATTCAAATTTAAATTCAAATTAGAAATGCTATAAAAGGTTTTTCAAAAGTCAACTTGGTCAACCAAGGGCGTCATTGGGTCATTGACCTAAAAATATCCTTGGATGATGTATGTGATCGCTAATAACCAACCAATTAAATTAGAAACTAAATTGAGTTTGAATTCGGTTTCAAAAACCCGTTATTTCAAAACCTAGTTTTATCCCCTTTTCTGTAATTCAAAATCCATAAGGAATATGGGGATACTCTAAAAAGGTAGTTTGTAGATTTTGACAAGAGCTACAAGGTTGGTATTCAAAGTTTTTCAAGTTTCCAAAAAAGAATTTCAAATGAATTTGAAAATACAGTTTTCCAACATTTGTCCCCTTTTGATTTTAAAACCATAATTCAAAAATTATGCATAATTTGGGAAAACTTTGTATATGAAAAGGTTTGTTTTGAAAAGTTAAATATTTCATAGTTTTGAAGATTTTCAAGTTTTATTGAAAAATCAAAAGTAATTTCAAATGTTTGTTTCTAGGGTTTTATTCCCCTTTTGAATTTGAATTCAAATTTCAAAATCCAGACAAAATTTGAGGATGCCAGTTAAATGAAAAGTGTAGCTCTTGAAAAGTTATGCAAATTATATTTTTTGAAATTTTCAAGTTCTTATGTAAATTTTGGAGTAATTTGTAATTTCAAACGAGTGGCAATTCTGTAATTTTCTTGAACAGCACCGAAACCTATCGTCGGCTGCCATCGCCGGCTTCTCAAGCCGCGCCGCCGTTCACCGCCGCACATGCACGGCCGCCAGCGTGCTCCAGGACGCGCGAAGCTTCATCGTTGTCGTGTTGCCCGTCCATGCCTCGTCCCTGCCCTATAAATAGGTTGGCCGTGGCCGACTTCTTCTTCTTCTTTCTTCCTGCCGCCGCCGCTGACGACCTCGCTCCGCTGCTAAAATTCATCACCCTCGCTTCATCTCTGTCCGCTTCATCTTGCCAAAAGCTTCGCCACGTCCTTGCGCTTCAATTGAGCCAGTTCGTGCCCGCTCTCCCTGCCCGAGCCGCCCGCACGACGTCGTCTTCCTTGTGACCGGTCGCCGAGCCGCCGCGAGCTTCCTCGCCGTCCACCGCCGCCAAGGTAGAAAATATTTTACCTTTAACCCTCTCATCATATTCTTCGTGCTTCGTTGCCCCTTATGCGCATCTTGATTGGACTGATGGTGTACAGGAAGCGCCGGAACGCCGTCCTTGCCGCCGGAGCGCCGCCGCCGCCATCAGCGTCGCCGCCGCCATCAGCGCCGCCGTCCACAGCTCGACTCAACCACCCCGAGCCTTCATTAGCGTGCACACTAGATCCATGGTGAGCTCCGCATCTGTTGGTGCCTTTAATTTTTCCTATACTGCACCATAGACGCCGGTCACCGTGGCTCGCCACCGGCGTGACTTTGCCGCTCCGCCGCGCGCGTGGCCATTTGAGTTAGAAGCCAAGGCTAGTTTCATTTTCTGGCCCAACGCCTTCGCATCGAAGTCCTACACCTGTCTATGCCCTTGCCATCACCGGGAATCGCTCCGGTGAGCCTTACCGCTGCACCCGAGCTCCGCTGCGCCGCCATGGCCGCCGGCGTGGGTGCCGCCGTCGCTCCGCCGCCACGTTAGCTAGCCTAGGTTGCTCGCCGTGTCGAGATGAGTCTGTAGGACCAAACCTCATCGCCAGAGACCTCGCCGTCGGCGAGAAATCGCCGGTCAACTGTCGCGCCGCCGTCGGTCAGCGCGGGGACACTATGCTGATTTTATTTTTTCTTTTTCCAGAAAATGTTTTAAATGCTATTTTCTTTAGAAAATCATAGTGATTCATATACAGCTCCAAAAATTCTAAAATATTTTTTGTGTGTTCTTTATGATGTCATCTACCTAGAAAAAATATGAAATACCAAATTTAAGTACTTTTTGCATATGTTAAAATTAGCACTTTTAATTAAAAAATGGACCTTCAATGATTTTTAATAAATAAAATAATTGGTTTTTAATTCTAAAATTTGTTTTGCCATCTAATTAGACCAAGAGATTTCTAAAATAAAATTTTAAGCTTAATTAGACAACTTTAATTTTTATGTCTTTATTTTATGCTTTTAAATAATTAATTAATCCTGTTTAATCAAGTTAATCATTATAGGATTTGTTTGACTTTAGGATTGATTGATGACCTTGGGTCATTAACCCTAATGACCTTTGGCACTTTAATTAATTGTTTGCGCATACCTAGATCATGTCATTAGGGCTTAATTAACGTTATTTCATATGTTTAATAACTTTCTTAAATAATGTAGTTAACCCTAATAAACTTAGTAAGTATGTTTTGGGTGGCTTGCAACTTTATCGTGAAGGAAAGTTATTCTCAAGCCATTAATCTGATTATGTATCCATCGAGCATCATGTTTACTATTCGATCATGTTGAAGCATATCCTTGTATCGTATAGTTTCCGATAACGGAGAGTTTAACGTTGTCACCCCAGATCCGAAGGAAGAGCAAGCTCAGGAGTTGGGAGTTGATCCAGAGCTCGAGACCATCTACCCCGACTACCAAGGCAAGCCTCGGATGCATTCAAACCCTATTCCATTTTATAAAAGTTTTATTGTTTCAGTTATGATATGTTGCATTAAGTAATAGGAGTTGAGTGAAAGCCCACCAACTGCATTACCTGTCTTATATCCATAATTCCTTGTTACCTATTCAAACATATGTGTAGTAATATTTAGCCCTGCTTAATTAATTAAATGTTCAGAGGTAAAAGAATGAAAAAGATGAGTTTGGTTTTATCTGTTGGAATCATGCTTTTAGTTAATAAATCGAGTCCGGACGGCTAACTTGCATTGGGAACGGAGTCCCTCTGTAGTGTTTCCGTCTGTTGATGCCCTAGGCCCCGTGTCGATGGTGAACTGGTGACATCCAGAAATTAGAAAATCCACATGCATGAAGTGATATACTGATGGTTGGAGCCGGGTATATCATGGAGTGACTTATAGTGGGGCCAGAGACCCCACATATGTCATAGTGTATTTTACTGTGGGTTTAAGTTCCCACGTATCTCGGTACACTGGGTCAAAGTGCTCACATGTATCATGTGGTGATATATGGCTGCGGTTGTTATCCCGGTATATTGGTTCACCTGCTATGCTTAGGAGTTAGAGTCTCCTGCATATCAGTAACCTAGGTCCCAGCTGGGTATGAAAATGGATCCGAATCGCCGTGCTTCTCGAAGAAGAAGACTCGATCAGTGTTCATCGTCGTAGTAACAACTTGAATAATAAGTAAGGTTTAAGAAGGAAGTTGGTTGGTAATTGGATTTTGAACAAAACAGCTTTTCTTTCTTTCAAGCTTTTCTGCAAAATTTTCTTATCACCTGCAAGCCTTACCTTGTCCCTCTAGCCTGCATTTCCTGAGTCTTCACCCCTCTTTTTCGTCGGGTCAGTCTTGTTGAGTACTTTTGTACTCAGGGTTTGTTAAACCCTTGTTGCAGGTGAGCATCATGGGCAGGAATGCATCGCATCCTGTTGCATGACCGTCATCGAGGAAAGTGACGATGAATAGGATATCTCGCTCTTGGGCAGTGCATACAATCAAGGTTAATGTAATAAGTTATATCGTTATTCCGCTGCTATATGGTTTGTAATAATCCAACTTATGGTTTGTAAACTTATGTTATTGTAATCCTTCCACTATTTTACTCCGATGTATATTATTTGTATAAAACTATTGTAATACTGCAATGCCTCTTTGTAATGATTGATCCTGCTCGGAGAATCGTGGATGATTCAGGATTTACCCGACAGACCTTTTAAGTTTTATGGAACATATTCATGGTTATTTGGAGTCTGTTTAGACAATAATCATGCATGTGGGCCATAGGATTTAGGAGGTTCTGCCACAGAGGGCCATGGATCTGATTGGGAGAGTAATCCAAATGGATGTAGACGGTGATGGTAAGGCAAGCAGCGCCTTCCTCTGTGGTCGCGTTGCAGTCCAGATTGATAAACTTGTGAGAAGGGGGATCCTACTCAGGATCAACAAGAATGAAGAACCTCGATGGTTCCAGGTCAGTACGAAAGGCTACCCTACATTTGCTTCCATTATGGGCTGATGGGGCACTCCGACATCGAATGTCTCACGCCAACTACCCGAGGAAAGGATGGTAAACTGCCATACGATGTTAATCTTTGCGCCCCAGAGGAGAAAAAGTGGTGGCCGCAATCTTTCGTAGCAGCTGCTGCTGACTCCTTTGGGAGTGGCTCATCATCTGGTTTCAGGCAGTTGGGCTACCAGAACAGGCCGAGTGGGCACGAGCCGAGGTCTACTAAGTCCTGCCACTCTAATAGCCACGTAGGGGACTCGGAAGAACCCGAGATCGAGTCACCCATGAAGCAAATGACAAAAGAAGATGCACATGAGATTGCAGGTAGCTCTCTTAATGCCAATAGACAACTGAATTTTCAAGTGATGGAAGAGGACCAACGTCAAGGGCATGGAAATAGGAAATTACAGGAACCCAAAGCAGTCTACCCTCCAGACCTAAACATTCCTCTTGGGGGATCTGGTGCCCTAGTCCCTGCGGGCCTGGTGAACTCCCAAGTGTCTCAGTTGGACGGGTCAGGTGAGAGCAGTGGTGGTAGTATGATTGAAATCTTGAAGAAACGGAAGCGAGGCACCTCACAAATTGCAAGATCGGTGGCGGCTGTGAGCGACAGCCCCCGCCGGGCACAATGAAAATCTTATGCATGAACTGCCGAGGTCTGGGGTGATCCGAGGTAGTTTAAGAGCTTCGTAGCTTGATACAGCTACACCGCCCTGGTTTGGTTTTTCTTTCTAAAACACGCATTTTCTTTGATAGAGTGGATGGTCTCAAGCAATCACTTGGCTTTGCTAATGGCTTGGGTGTGGGAAGCTTTGGATGAGGTAGAGGCTTAGCGCTTCTATGGACAAGGGATGTGTTTGTGAAGCTTAAAAGTTGTGACAAGTTACACATCGATGTCAAAATGCTAGATCCAAGAACAATGCTCCCCATATGGAGATTCATGGGCTTCTATGGAGAGCCCAACCGTGAGCTGAGATATAGGAACTGGGAGTGCCTAAAGTTCCTTAATACTCAGAGTTCATTGCCCTGGCTCTGTGCGGGGGCTTTCAATGAGGTTCTGGAGGTGCAGGAGCAAATTAGGGGACAACCAAGGCCGAAGCGCCAAATGGACGGTTTTCGTGATGCGGTCCAGGTTTACGGCTTCGTGGAGTTGGATTTTATCGGCTTACCATACACATGGGACAACAGATAGCAGGGGCGCGATAATGTCAAAGTTAGGCTTGATCGAGGCATGTTGATAGCAACATTCCTAGAGCTCTTCAATGATGTTCAGGTTTAGCACGTTCAGACTACTGAATCTGACCACTGTTGTCTCGCTCTTGAATGTGCACAGAGACAATCGAGGAGGAGAAGGAGGAGACAACAATTTTGGTATGAGAACATGTGGCGCTGGGATCCCTTGTATTCTCGTGCAGAGGAGATGGCCTGGCATGACCCAGGTGACCACGCTTCGCTCGAACAAATCTCTGACCATCTTGGCATGTTAAGTCATTCTCTGACAAAGTAGGATTGCTCTACCTTTGGCTCGGTCCGAAAGAATCTGACACAGCTTCGGGCGGAGCTGGAACGAGTTAGAGGCATGTCCATCGGATCAGGTCCAACCAATGCTGAGAGAAGAATAATGAAACAGATTTTTGAACTTCTCTCTAGAGAAGAAGCAATGGAAAAGTAGCGAGCTCGGATTGAATGGCTTCAGGTGGGCGATCGCAACACAGCCTTCTTCCAAGCTATGTCGAAGGAGCGGGTGAGGGGAATCATATTCAGTCCCTCTACCATGATGATGGTGTGTTGGTCACACAACAGGATGACCTAGAAACAGTGGCTAGAGACTTCTATAACACTCTCTTTTCTGCCCAAGATCACCTGCAACCGGGGGCAATATTGGATCATGTTCCAGTCAAAGTAACAGACCAGATGAATGATGAGCTGGCCAAACCCTACTTGGCTGAAGAGGTACACAAAGCTCTGTTTATGATGGGGCCAACAAGGCCCCTGGCCCCGACGGCCTCACTGCAGGTTTCTACCAACACCATTGGCAGCTGGTGGGGCCAAGCATTACTCAGGCTACTGGGGTTTCTAAACGGGGGAGACATGCCGCTGATAGTCAACAACACAACGCTTATTCTCCTACCCAAAGTGAAAAATCCTCAGGAAATGAAGAATTTTAGACCGATATCACTACGCAATGTTATCTACAAAATCTGCTCCAAAATTATAGCAAACAGATTAAGGGGTTTTCTAGATGAGATAGTTACAGAGGAACAAAGTGCCTTCATCCTGGGTAGATTGATAACTGATAATGTCTTAATAGCATATGAGTGTACCCACTATCCGAAGAGGAAGAAGGGCAAATCAGGTGCATATGCAATCAAGTTGGACATGGCTAAAGCCTACGACAGAGTTGAGTGGGAGTACTTGAGATAGATCATGCTGTCTCTGGGTTTCTGTCAAAGTTTTGTGACACTGATCATGAAGTGTGTTACCTTAGTTACCTTGTCAGTAAGGGTTTATGGTGTGCTAACTGAAACTTTCAGACCAACTAGAGGGATTCGGCAGGGTGACCCTATTTCTCCCTACCTTTTTCTTCTATGTGCTGAAGGTCTGTCATGCTTGTTGAAGTCAGTTGGGCCAGTGCACCTATCCAGAGGAGTGCGTGTGGGTATCCATGCCCCCTGGATCTCGCACTTACTCTTTGCGGATGATTGCATAGTCTTTTCAGAAGCATCGCAAAGAGGGGCCTTGAGACTGCAGCAGCTACTAGAGATTTATAGTAGAGGTTCAGGACAGTTGGTGAACCGAGATAAGTCTACAATTTTCTTCAGTGCAAACTGTTCCGAGGAAATGAAAACAGAGGTTTGTGAGATCTTGAGCATTGATCAAGAAGCACTAGCGGAGAGGTACTTGGGCTTACCAACAGCTGTGGGAAGGTCGACCACAGGTACCTTTGATTATATTCCAACAAGAATCAGGAAAGCAATGGGCAATTGGAGTGGGAGAGAGGCTAGCTGGGCAGGGAGGGAAGTCCTCAAATCCGTCGCCCAAGCCATTCCAACATACTCCATGAGTTGTTTTTTGCTGTCAAAGACAACGTGCAAAAAGATGAGATCTCCTATAGCAAACTACTGGTGGGGCAATTCGGTTGACAGTAAGCGAATTCACTAGATGAATTGGGATCGACTCACGCTTCCCAAACCCAAGGGAGGGATGGGCTTCCGGGATATGAGAAATTTCAATCTCGCTATGCTAGGCAAGCAAGGTTGGAGACTGATGACCAATTCGAAAAGTCTGTGTGCTAGAGTCCTGAAAGGAAGATATTTTCATGACGGGTCCTTTCTAATGAGCAACAGGAAAAGGCGATCGAGTCATACTTGGCGAGCCATCCTTGCCGGTCGTGATGTGCTAATGAAGGGCTTGATTAGAAGGGTGGGTGATGGAACTTCGACTCACATATGGAGAGATCGTTGGCTCCCAAACCATTTTAATGGGCGTCCGCTCATGCCTGATGATGGACAACAGGTGTCTCTGGTCTCTGAGCTGTTGTTGGATAATGGTCAGTGGAACGAGGACCTTGTTAAGGAGATTTTCATCCCGGTCGACGCCGCTGCTATCCTTCGTACTCCAGTGCGACCTTGATAGGCTGACGTTTGGGCTTGGGATCGGGAGAGGCATGGCTTCTACTCAGTCAAGTTAGCATATCACCTGCTAGATGAAGATCGATCTGGTAATGCAGCGGGGACAGAGGCATCAGGCTCTGGTGATTCTGTATGGCAAAAGATTTGGAAACTGAAGGTGCCTCCAAAGGTCAGGGTTTTCTGGTGGAGGGTGATCCATGAGTTCCTACCGTCGCGCCAAATCCTTCACCGGAGGCATCTGGAGCCAATTGCCAACTGTGAAGATTGTGGGGCTGAATCTGAATCGATTCGCCACTCTTTGATGGAGTGCCCGTTTGCAAAGAGGTTCTGGGAATCAACTAAGTCTAGTACAGGGGTGAAGCTTCCGGATTTGCATCCGGAGACCTGGGCACATGATCTAGCCGAAGGCAGGTTGGTGACAGAATTTGAACAGCAGGTCATCATCATAGGTATGTATGCGCTCTGGACGAAGAGAAATAAAAGAAGACATGGGGATACAGTGCCGCCGGTTCAGGTTCCTGTCAGATGGGCAGTAGACTTGGCATTCGATCTGGGGTAGAATTCTCTCCATCAGGTACCTTCTCCGACCACAAGACAGGAGTCGAAGTGGGAGCGCCCTCAACGGGGTTTGCTCAAATGTAATGTGGACGGTGCCTTCTACGAACGATCAGGCAATGGCGCCACCGGAGTAATGTTGAGGGATAGCATGGGGACCTTCATCAGAGGTGGAGCCAAATGGTATGATCATGCCCTTGACGCCCTCGCCATGGAAGCCATTGCTTGCAGGGATGGCCTGGCATTAGCAATCCAGTCAGGTGCCCGGAAGGTCTGGCTAGAAACCGACTATCAACAACTCTTGAAACTCTGGCAGTCGGGTTCATTTCAGAGGTCGAGTATTGCGTCGTTTCTTCAGGAGATTTAGGAGCAGAGCTTAGTCTTTCTTGATTTTAAGTTTTCTTTCGTTTCTAGAACTTACAATAAGATAGCACATGTTTTAGCAAAGAGGGTCACAGTCGACACTAGAGCTGCGTGGTGGACTTGTGTGCCAGCCTATGTGTCGGACTTGTTGACAGGACACTGTAATCTTACTCTCCGAGAATGAATGAATCGCCAAGTCAAAAAAAAAAAAAAAGAAGACCCTATCTGGTACCGTCGATCCTCCGCTTGGGTTTTGTAGCCCGAGCGAGGCTCACTCCTCTTTACGGGGGTTTAGGTGTATTGCCCGTTGCTATGCCCGGATTTTTCGGTGTCACGTTGAACATCGGTGTACGTACGTTTTTTTTAACCGTTGGAGTACTAGTAGCAGCAGGAAGGAATTGGAGTGAGCGTCGCGTTCACACGGCGTGTCGAGCGACAGGACTAGTCGCGGTGGACGTGACGGCTCTCCATCACTGACACCGCAGCTGCAGACGCCAGGCACAGCACGCAGCGGCAGTCGAGCACCGCACACACCACCATGCCGTCACGCGCCGCGCCACCGTCCGTCCGTCCCCGCGGTGCCCCGCGCGCGCGCACGCCATCCATCCCCCGCCCCACGCCTCCCACGCCACTGACACCCAACACCCCACCACCGCGGGCCCCGCCTACCTTTTGACTTCGCTTCCTTCCTCCCTCCCTCGCAACGCAAGCTTCTCCTCCACACCTCGGCCTCTCGCACACCCACGCCGTCCGTCCCAGGCGCCAGGGCCGCCAGCGCCAGCGGCGGAAAGGGAAGACGAAGCGGAAGGAAAAAATAAAAAAAAAACCCGAAAACTGAAACAAAAAACAAAGCCGCAAACACAAACACGAGCGCGAGCAAGCGCCCGCAGCGCCGGAACAGCGAGGCGAAGCCGTGTCTACGCGGGCCGCGGCGACCCCGCGGGCGTGACGTCTCACTGGTCCCCGGGGCCCGCGCCGGTCCCCGGCGCGGAGGGCCCGCGCGTCAGCGGCGCCGGGCGGGAGAGCGGCGCGGCGGGCGCGGGACCTTGGACGGAATCCAATGCGGTTGTGAGAGAGCGTTTTGACGTCCGCAAGGACGGATCCACCGGACGCGCACACACGCACCCCCCGGCCCCGAGTCTCTGGATTTTCTACTGCCCCCTACTACTGCTGCCTGCCTTGCCTTGCCTTCTCTCCCCTTCCCTTCCCTTCCCTTCGCTTCGCTTCCGCTTCCTCCTGCTGCTCGCCGTGCTGCTCGCGGGGGGAAGGAAGTCCATCGGAGTCGCCGTCGCGGGAGTGGGAGCCCCGGCCCGGCGGCGCCACCTCGGCGCTTGAGGATTGAGGGGCGTTCACGCTGCTGAGGCCGGGCAGGGGTTGAGTTGAGGCCCGGCCGGATCGCCGGATTTCGCAGCGGGCGAGCTCGGATCGAGCAGCCGAGGAGGTCGAGCCGGTGCGGAACCCCCGCCGGCCGCAATTCCCCTGGTGGCCGCCTTGCTTTCAGCGGAGGCGCGAGGCTGGTGGGAGCTCCCGTGCTAATCCGCGCTTCCTTTCCTTCCCTCGGCCTACTACCTGCCTGCCTGCCTGCTCGGTGCTGCTAGCCTGCTACTCGCTCGCTGGGTTGGTGCCGCTGGAGTCCAGCACGAAAGGTGGTGCGGAGGAGGTGCGCGGACGCTGACGCTCGGGCTCGGCTCCGGTTTTTGGCTGCCACCGGACCGGACTCGCAATCTGGGCTAGATTCGCGTCGCCGCGGCGGATGCTTCGACGCGGTGCGGATCTCGACCGTTGCTGTTCCAGCAACGCGGAGTGAAGGCCAGGTACGGTACGGTTTCAGAGTCTCCAGAAGATGGTGCCGTCGGGGCACCAGCCCAACCCGGTGGGCGGCGGCGGCGGCCCGGGGGGGCCACCAGCAGGTGGGCGTGGGCGCGTCGCTGCTCCGGACGAGCTCCAGCCTCCTCAGCGGCGGCTCTGGCGTCGCCGGTGGCCAGCCCGGGATGGGGATGGGGATGGGAGGCGGCGTGGTGCTCCCGTCGCAGTCGCCCTTCTCGTCCCTCGTCTCGCCGCGCCCGCACTACGGCGGCGGCGGGAACGGCGGCTTGCTGGCGGGCGCGTCCAGCGTCGCGTCCATGCTCGGCAGGCAGCAGTCGTATGGGAATGGGGGGACTGGGGCAATGACGGGCGCCGGTCTCCCCATCGGTGGGATGCAGCAGCACAGAGGCGGGATTGATGGCGTTGGTGATTTGGTGGGAACTGGAGGGCCGGACTCCATGGTGTTCTCGCCCTCCTCGGGACCTGGTAGCATGGGCAACCACCAGCTTGGTGCCGACAGGGGCTTACAGCAGCAGCAGCAGCAGCCGCAGATGGATGCGCCGCAAGATTCACAGAATCAGCAGCAGCAGCAGCAGCAACAGCAACAACAGCAGATGTCAATGGCGTATAATCAGCAGTATATGATGCCACAAACTCCGCAGCCGCAGCAGCAGCCTGCGGTGAAGTTGGAGAACGGAGGCGTCCTGGGTGGGGTCAAACTGGAACAGCAGATGCCCCAGCCTGATCAGAGTGTTCTCTTACCCGTACAGATGCTGCGCAGTTCGAGTGGCGGCGTGAAGCCCGAGCCGCAGTTGCAAACGTTGAGGAGCTTAGGCACTGTCAAGATGGAGCACCAAAGCTCAGACCCATCTGTGTTCCTACAGCAGCAGCAGCAACAGCAACATATGATGCAGCTGTCTAAGCAGAACCCTCAGGCTGCAGCGTCTCAGTTGAGCCTCCTACAACAGCAGCAACGGTTCTTGCAGCTGCAGCAGCAACAGCAACAGCAGCAGCAGATGCTCAAGAACATGCCTTTGCAGAGAAACCAATTGCAGCAGCAGCAACAGCAGCAGCAGCAGCAGCAGCAACAACAGCAGCAACATCAGCACCAGCAGTTGCTTCGTCAACAAAGTCTTAATATGCGAACTGGTAAAACACCTGCTTATGAACCAGGGACCTGTGCAAAGAGATTGACACATTACATGTATCACCAGCAAAACAGGCCACAGGTAAACATTTTTCACAAATAAATATTGCCATTATTGCAACCTAGGTAGATGCTTATTACTAAAGATATTATGGTATTAGGACAATAACATTGAGTACTGGAGGAACTTTGTCAATGAATACTTTGCTCCAAGTGCCAAGAAGAGGTGGTGCGTTTCTCTGTATGGGAATGGTCGTCAAACCACCGGAGTTTTCCCTCAGGTTTACCTTCTCTCTCTGACATTGAGCATAGGCTGATAGTTCAATTTTAATGTCCTGCGTGTTTGCTATGATCAATAGCAACCATGCAGTCTTTTGTTTACATGCGATATGTTTTTGGGAATACCCCAATTTTGGTCTTTTTGATTATTCTTACAATTTCATTTTATGATTTAGGATGTATGGCATTGTGAGATATGCAGTAGGAAGCCAGGGCGAGGTTTTGGTGGGTATAATTGTGATTGAAATCTACCCTAGTAGATATTTTCTATTTGTGTGCTACATCACTACTAACTATTTGATGGTATCCTACCTTTTATAGAAACGACAGTTGAGGTCTTGCCACGGTTGTGCCAAATCAAATATGCCAGTGGTACACTTGAGGAGCTTCTATATGTTGATATGCCAAGAGAGTCCCAGAATTCATCTGGACAGATTGTTTTGGACTATACCAAAGCTATCCAGGAGAGTGTCTTTGAGCAACTGCGAGTAGTTCGTGAGGGGCATCTAAGGATTGTATTCAACCAAGACCTGAAGGTAATATGTTGGCTAGTTGAGATACTTTGTTATTTTGTTGGAATGGTGTTCCCCGCATAAAAAAGTGTTTGCCATTCTAGGGTAAACTGAATGATAGTCTGGTCTGAAATTACCATTCTAGCCTTGTTAATTAATGTCATCAAGAAGCAGTGCACCTTTTTTTTTTTTTTGCTTTATCGTGATATTAAAGAGATTTTTCCCTAAAATATTGCAATTACTGAAATTTATTACGCTAGGCAATCTTGGCCCCATGCATGCATGCACTCATGTCAGAGGTCTCCCTTTATTGTGGAAGGCAAAAGGGTTTAAAGGAAGGGATGCTAACAAAGCTACCTCATCAAAGCATAGGATGACATGCATTTGTGAATGAAGAAAAAGCCTATAATGATTCATAGTTTGTTACACTTCTGATAAATTTAACACTTGGATAAACTTTTGTGTCTCTTGTACTCATTAGATTGCATCATGGGAGTTCTGTGCTCGGCGTCATGAGGAACTTATTCCTCGGAGATCAATCATACCACAGGTATTATTTTCCTGAAGATAATGGAATGTGCATTTTTCATCTGCATTGTGATTCTGATCATGGAGGACTTAATTTCATGTACCTTGTTCTTCTATTAGGTCAGTCAACTTGGTTCTGTGGTGCAAAAGTACCAGTCTTCCGTTCAAAGTTCAGCATCACTCTCAAGTCAGGACTTGCAAAACAACTGTAACTCGTAAGGACTGATGTGCTTATGCTTTTGGAATTTAAACCCAGTTCTTTGTTTAATTCAATTTTTCGCGAAGCTTTTGTTCTGAGCTTAGTTATCCTATCTGGCAATCTCTTTTATTGCATTGGCGCTTCTAGCGCTTGCATTGTTTTACCTCTATACATCAACCGTAGTTTGCATCCTCATAGTAGAACTGATTATTTGCTTTTTGCTATATTTTTCAACAAGATACTGGAGTCCCGATTTGAATTTGGTGTCATAACATTCATTTTATAAAATATTAGGGCATGCGTATCTAGTACTTTGCATTCGACCATGCACAAAATGGAAAGTTTCAAGGGGCTTTATTAAGTTAACTAGAACATGCATAGACATAATCCTATGTATTGTGTGTTTTGGAAGCTGCTTGTATAGCATGCATGCCATGTGCATTTAGCAAGTAGTAGTCAATGAATACACTTATACCAGAAACATTGTTCCTGTTTCTACTGCAATGAACAAGTAAACTTGTTGCTATTGAACATTTGAACTTCCTTTGACACGAGTACTCCACTTCAAATTATAAGACATTTTGGCTTTTCCAGATAAATAGCTTTTTTATGCACTTTAGATATACATTGTCTTGATACATAGTAAAAAAGCAATGTATATTTAGAAAAACCTGTTTTACAATTTGGAACTGAGGGAGTAGTATACAAGCTATTGTACACGTATATATTTTTCTATGCTGTTGTGAGCCACCTAGCTTTTGAATTATACTACTTATAGCCGACATTTATATGCTGCAAGTGGCGCCCTTGTAGTTAATATGGCCTCATTATTAATGCCTCCTGACTTGCATTGTTACTCTTACCTTTTTTTCAACTATTATGGCATTTTTGTATTGGTGTTCTATAATGGTCTGAGAGCAGTAATGAGCACCAGAAGTAATAACTGTCTATCCTGCATGGGTTTTGGGCTGTAGCTCCTGCATGGCTTTATGGGAGCAATGATTTATAATTTCTTGCCATACAAGTCGCTGGCCTGGCCACATGATGTTGGTCAAAATCACACTTTGACTGGCAATGAAAGTTTGTTCATTAGAAAGTATTTTTAATTCAAATTTATATGGTTAGAGCATTTGTTGGTCAAAGATAACAAAGTTTGAATTTTGAAATATGTGCATGCCTTGTATTTTAGGGAGTTAGTTTTACCTCCTATATTTGATGTCATGTTACCTTGAATTAAGAGAACTGCTTTTATTTCCCTCTTATGATTTCTGTTTGTTGGCACATGTGATTGTCACTTCCATTTACCTGTCCACATTAATTGTTCTAATACATGAAATTATTGAACTAGGTTTGTTGCATGTGCTCGCCAGTTGGCTAAGGCACTGGAGGTGCCATTGGTAAATGATTTAGGATACACGAAAAGATATGTCCGCTGCCTCCAGGTACCTATTGTTTCATGATTCGTATGAGTCCTTACGCATTTCCAATTAGGTTTATCTTTTGATTCAGTTAATATTATGCCCTGCTTTCTTGCAATTTGTGTCCACAATTCTACATGATTCCATTGTACTTAAGCCATGTAGATTTAGCTACCAATTTCATCTTCTTTTATGCCAGTCTATTTAAGTGAAGTTATTATCACCCTGACTAATCTTTTCTTTTGTCTATATATACATTGATAACCAGATTGCAGAGGTGGTCAATTGTATGAAAGATTTGATCGATCACAGCAGGCAGACTGGGTCTGGTCCAATAGGTAGAGTGTTACTTACCTTTTCTTATCCCGTTCTTTTTGCTTATTGTATTCTTGCTTTGGAACATAATTTGTTCAATATTCTGAAAGGAAAATGTTATTTGTACTAGTTCTCCCCAATTCTGAGTCCAGTTGTCTGTAACTTCAAGTAACAGTGTCAATGTTAATTTCTCATTTGTCAAGTGCTACAAGTTTTATTAGGGATTTTGTCTGTTTAACCATTGATTTTGAACCATCCTATCTATGGCCCTACCACATTGGAGCAGCTCTGTTTCTGTGATTTGCAGCCCATATGTTTCTGACACTATCTTTTTAAGGGATGTGTGTGATGTTCCAACACAGAAGCAGGATAACTAAAAAAATATGGACACTTTCTATTGGTTAATGTTCATCACATCTTTGCCTGTTCGCTTGAACTTATCAGCCGTGGTACAGAGTTTTTCCTCTCACAATAAAACAGCATCAGCCGGCTCCGCAGAAACCATCAGCCGTCTCTATATCTTAATTTCTCTTGTATTTTGTCTAGATGAAAAGCTAATGAAATATACTATTGAACATACAACATATAGTTGCTGGCTTTGAGTTGGCATGCATTATATTATTGTTATTTATTGATAAGTTGTTTAACATTTTTATTGTGGCAAGCCTTGGTCTTAATCATTTTCTTCTGCTTGTTTTTAACATACACAGTCATGTTCTTTTTTTCTCCAGAGAGCTTGCATAAATTCCCCAGGAGGGGGAATTCAGGGGTTAGTTCTGTTCAAGCCCAGCAACCATCTGAGGAGCAGAAACCTGTTCCACAGAACTCTAACCAGAGTGGTCAAAATTCGGCTCCTGCAACTGGAATGCAAGTCTCTGCCTCTGTCAATGGTGATGCTACGTCAAACAATTCACTCAATTGTGCACCATCTACTTCTGCACCATCTTCTTCATCTGTTGTTGGTCTCCTCCAAGGCTCAGTAAGTGGCAGACAAGATCATCCAACAAGCAGTGGCAATGGTCTATATAATGGTGGAAACAGTGCTTCAGTTGCTAAGGCCAACTCAACGAACTCCATGCAATCAAATGGACCAGCATCGTTTCCTTCGCCAGCACCCTCAGCAACAAATGGCAATATGATGCCTGCTCCTCAGCACTCAAGCCAAATGAATTCGCCAACCATGTCATCAAACCCACCTCCTATGCAAACACCTACAAGTCGACCTCAGGAACCTGAGCCAAATGAGTCTCAAAGCTCGGTCCAGAGGATATTGCAAGACTTGATGATGCAATCCCACATTAATGGTGTTGGACCAGTGGGAAGCGATATGAGGAGAGCAAACACAATTACACCTGGCCTGAACGGTGTCAACTCCTTGGTTGGTAACCCTATGACAAATAACCCTGGAATCAATGGACTGGGATTTGGGGCTATGGGTGGCCTTGGTCAACAAATGAGATCGGCTATGGGGAACAACGCATTGGCAATGAATGGAAGGACCGGGATGAATCACACTGCGCACAGTGCGCATGACCTGACACAGTTGAGCCACCAGCAGCAACAGCGAGATTTAGGAAACCAATTGCTTGGGGGCCTTAGAGCTGCGAACAGCTTCAATAACCTTCAATACGACTGGAAGTCGGGTCAGTAGAGTGAGCAGGAGTCAGATCGCACCTAATACAGTTATCCTTGCTGGGTCCTTCACTGACAACACAGAAGTTACGTCGCCACAACCTGCCCTCCCTTGGAAGCAGCGGTTTCTTACTGATGGTGCATGCTACATGTTACAGCAAAAAGGAACATTAGCGATTATCGGTACATGTTACAACAACTATCACTATGGATGTGTTCCTTTGTATTCCGCCTGTGGAATTCATGTCTGCTTAGGCAATCACAATCATACCAAAGAAATGAGAGCCATGAATCGCTACTTTCACTTGTGCCCATTGGGGCAAGTGTTGGCGGATTCCAATCTGGGGGAAGATCAGAGCATCTTTCCCCTGTTTTTTCGGGTTGGATGACAATGATTTCTCTCTTCAAGTCTGTACCCTTGTGTACCATGGCTCTCCGTAAGTTGTGAAAGCATGAGTACCTATTTCCATCTTTGATGGCCAAGAATGTCATTGTAGCTGACTAGCAGTGCTATACTATGTATAAGCTGTTATTTACTAGTGGAAAGCATCAGGAAAATTTTCTAAAGGGGTTGTGGATCTTGATGTCTCATCTGTACCTGTTCTTCTGATGAATGCTCTCGCTTGGTTGCTTGTTAGCATCAGGTTGACCTGTGAGCATGGTGTTGTCATTAGTATTTCTAAACAGCGCTCTAGGGTATTCTTGCTTCCTCTTTTCCTTTGTTGGATTAACATGGGTTTGCCTTGCCAGGCAATGGGTTTAGGAGCATTTGTACTGTGACTAGTAGCTGGGGATGTGGTGTTCTGGAGAGTATGCGTGTTACAAAAATTATAAGCTCATCTCGTCATGTTGGGCTCAGACGTCAGGTTCAGAGCACTGCTTGTGTGACAACATATGAGCTCATCTCGTCAGGTTCAGCACAATTCTAAGTGTAAATGTCACAATTCTCCACTGTATCCACATGTGCGGAGATGATGCATACACCAAGGGATAGAATGACGGCTTATGTTCCACCTCCACTAATGGGCTTTAAACGTGCTATGCTAATGAGTAATGTTTTAGCCTGCTTATGGACCGAATCCAAAATATGCATGATTGGGCACATCACCAACAATACTATATATTATATACACATATATAAATTTATATAATGAAGTGAAATCCTGCACTGAAACTAAGTAATGTACTTTGGATTTGACATGGAAGTATACATGCATATTTAATTAATTAACGCATCGATCATCATTCATATCCGTATGCAAGAGCAAGATTAGAGATACATGGTGCGCGAGCATGGACACGTATGTACTTATTTAGTTCTTCATTCACGCCGGCATCATCGATCGATCCCAATAAACATCCCATGCAGCATCAGCTCGATGGCATATATGCTCACGAGCTGCCGATGTACTTGTCGATGAGGGTGGTGAGCGTGGACTTGGGCACGGCGCCGATGACGCTCTCCTTCTTCTCGCCGCCCTTGAAGATGAGCACGGTGGGGATGCTGCGGATGCCGTAGGTGGACGCCACGTTGGGGCTCTCGTCCGTGTTCACCTTGCAGCACGTGATCTTGCCCGCGTAGTCCTTGGCCAGCTCGTCGATCACCGGCGCGATCATCCGGCACGGCCCGCACCACGGCGCCCAGAACTCCACCAGCACCGGCGTCTCGCACGCCATAACCAGCCCGTCCCAGTTCTTCTCGTCCGCCACCACCACTGCATATCCATGCCGAGCATGCCACGCGGACCACAGCCCACAGGGAAGGCCATCAGTCTATCTATCTATATTATGGCCGGAGAAACGAAAATGAAATACTCCTATATATGTATATTACCTTCGTCGACGGCGTTCTTGGACTGGCAGACGTGCCGCGCCCGGCGCGTGGCGACGCGGCCGACGGACAGCGGCGCGACGGCGACGGCGGCGCCCCGCTTCGACGGCAGCACCAGGCTACTGCCGCTGCTGCTGCCGACGGCGAGGAGCCTGTCCTTGCTGCCGGCAGCAGGGGCGTGCAGCGCCCACGCTCTGAAGCACGTCTCCAGGGCCATTGTCGTCGATGTCGGGTGTGGTGGTCTCACTCACCTCACGCGCGCCCGCGGCGAGAACGAATGTGGTGACTAGGCGAGTGAGCTGAGTGAGCGGCCGGCGCAGGAGGAGAGGATAGGATTTGTTTCCCTGCCAATGGCATGGATATTTGGGAGCAGCCTGGGGTGGCATTGTGAGGTGGGCAGGGCCTCCGGCTGTGCATGTGGATGAGGTGTTTTTGCAGCGCCTGCGTACGTTGTCCACTTGTCCCCACGTGATCTTCCCTTCTTTTTGTGGCGCCATTTCTCTTGCGCTGATGTCTGGCCTGGGCCACCTCTAGTTCAAGTAACGTGGTAAAAAGATCTTGGGGGGGAAAATATCATAGTAAACCTACATAATGTCAGTCTCTCCGGTCTCCATCCGGAATTATAAGGTGCAAATTACATGCATCTTAAAATCCAAAGAAGACCATGCCAAGTTATAATGTTTTGTTTTGTAGAAATAGGGTTACTTTTACTTTGACAAAAGTTCTAAAAATATGACAACATGACCCAAACAGTGACCAACCTTCATATAAATTATTGTAAACAAAATGAAGACTATGGCATACATGAAGCTATTAGTGGGACCCAAACTATTGGACCGTGGCTAGCTAGTTTTTTTTTAAAAAAAATGAGTCGGGAGAGCTGTCGATTATATTAAAAAGATGAATCCCAGACTAGGATATTGAGACCTGCATAATTTCAATCTTGCTATGTTAGTTGTTACTGTTAGGACATCAGGGCTTAAGAGCCTCTGTTGACTGTTGTCACTCCAGTGGCCGGAACAGATACATGTCCCCTACTTTGTGGACATGCAAACCTAGTCTGTAAAATTTCTTCTTTGATGTCAGGCATGTCATTTGAGACCACATTCACATTGCATTTACATAAGTATATTTTTTCGCACGAGAGATAAATGGGCACCCAAGACAAATATAATGCATGGCAGACATTGCTCAACTTACATTAGTCAGAGCTAGCAGAAAACGTTTGAAAAACATACATCACCTCAAAGAAAGATTCAGACTTGCTATCTGACATTTTGTACATACTTCAGAGCAAGGAACAAAAAAAAACATAAAGAAGAACATACACCTCTTGAAGAAAATTGAATACTACACTTTCAGGTATTTGCACCTCTTTCTTGTCGCCGCTGCTGTCTAGAAGATTTATGGGACTTATTATTTGGTCCTGCCGTGGGAATAGTCCGCAAGCTTGCTCGCTCTTTAACCATTGCTGCGCATATGTATGATGTCAACAATTGTAAAACATAAATGTGGTAAAGACGAACGGTGAAGTTCTCTCAGGAAAACATACACATTGCTATGTCCTGCATTTGTCCCATGCCAGCTTCTACTGCTTGCGCAACCTTAGCTGACTTGTTGATACCATCTGCTATCTCATTACTGCAAATGGAAAAATGGATACGCCACACACTAGTTAGACGATGGTATATGCCTTTCTTAAAGAAGAATAGCTAGCAGCTCTGCCATGCCCTAGAGAAGATTAGTGCCATGTGTCCTAGGATGATTCAATTCTTCAGATCCTATTGGAATGTGCATAGTCTTGACTTGATTTATAAAGATGAATACATCAAAATCACTTAAGTTACTTCAGCTAAATTATTTTATGGAACTAAAAACATCAATATCATAATGTGCAGAATTTTTAGCTAGCAAAGTCGTTATTGAGCACTCTCCATCAGTGCTGCCTTCAATCTTGCGAGGAGTCCAACGACCCAAAATTTGCTACAATAACACTTGCTTCCATTTGACATCATGCAAAGCTATCAAGACCTTCAGTAGTGGCTTCCACAGTAAGCTTGGCCATCTCAGCCATACGATGGTGGCACATGGGTGCTGCTTTTTCCACTTACATCAAGCATCATCAATCTTCTGCAGCAACCAACTGCTCATACGCAAGAGTCATCACATTCATCTGTTGACTCTGGAGTTTCAAAGGCCGACAGCTTTGACCATGGCCTACCTGCATGGCGGCCTGGCGGGGCTATTTGTTCAGACGACTCGGTTGCCGACGCCAACTGACAGCTGGCGTGGTCGCCACCACACCTCGAGGACGTGCTGTCTTGGAGAGGTCATGTAATGTTATGCAGTATAGGCCCATGAAGGAGGTTGGCGTGCCTCCAAAGAAGGAAATGGCCTGAGTTAATACGATTGGCAGTTGATTACATGTTAATTAGCAATTAAGATAGGGTTAGCTTGAGATAAGGATAGGGTTGTTATCAAGTTGTCAGTTTTATTAGGTGCCACCTCCTATATAAACAGAGACAGATTAGAATCAAGCAAGAAGAACCCCCAAAAGTAGTCAGAGCCTCCAGAGGGAGCGCGGGCGCGCGGCTAACTGGTTCGCCCCTCTATCCCAACCAAATCCATATGTCACATAATATAGACTATGCAACCAGTGCCAAACATATGAACTAAAATTCAGGTCCTTGGCATTTATGAATGTCTGAAAGTATAAACCAACAGAAGTTAGAATGATTGTGTTACAGTGTATGTTAACTGGGGTCCTTTAACTACTCCTCATTTTAACATTAAAAATGGATGAGCTACTAAACAGGGAAAGAATATGCCCATGTTGACAGGAATACTACTCCCTCAGATAAAAAATACAAGCCTTCTAGATTTATCCAAAGTCAAAACTCTTTTTAACTGACTACAATAATTAAAATTTTATATAGAACAATACAAGAATATAAAAGTGTTTTCTGTAATGCATCTGATACTATCAATCTTATGTTGTTGTAAGATTTTTGAGTTTAATGGTCAAAGTTTAATAATTTTGACTTAGGAAAGGCAAACCTAGATGGGCTTATATTTGTGATAAAGTATATTGAATCTAGACATCATTTCACACAACAAGTACTCCATCTTTACACTCTTACCTCAAGTCACTAAGTCCAACGGTAAGATCAGAGACTTCCATGCCATAAAGCCTTATAGCGGCCATTGCACTCGGTAATTCCTCAAGAGCTGCATCTGCCAGCATGGTAAATGAATTTGCAGCTCTCCTCATAGCCTGATGAGCAGTGAAGTCTTAAAATCCAATCAGACAAACTATACTATGGGACTATACAACCAGTTAAATAGTATAATGGCAAAACCAACTGTTTCAAACTGAAGCAGCACAAACTTCTGAGTAACAACTGGCCTGCGGTCTCATCAGAAATAAGCATATAACAATTGAAAAATTTATATGGGATGGTGGTCTTTACATAAGCATAAAAGAATCATGAACAAACTCAACTGCATTTGGGAGAAACAACAAAAAAGACAAGTTCAGGTATGCATTATGGTTGCTACTAAGAATCATGAACAAACTCAACTGCATTTGGGAGAAACAGAAAAAGGACAAGTTCAGGTATGCATTATGGTTGCTCTATTTATTTCCTTTTCCCAAATCCAATCAAGTTTAAATGTTTGATCATGAAAAATAATGTTGTTTGATCATGAAAAATAATGTCCCTGCTCCCACACGCACGAAAACTTTGAGAAATTCTGACCACTTGTGGACTAACTTCATGAGGTTTTTCACTGAGAAGTTGGTTCTTAGTTGATATAACCTCACAGCCCGATGTATAGACATTTGTCTGGGTTATTAAAGAAAAAATCATGGAGCTTATGAATAGAATATATACTATCAGTTTAGTTCCAGTGACAAACATTCCAGCGGAACTTGCATTCTGGAGGATTGTCTTTACCCCTTTAATTCAGTATGATAGACTGTTTATTATCTGTTAGTTAACCACGATGAACCCTCCAAACTTCAATGTGATAAAGCAGTAAAATCAGTACTTGTCTTTTTGAAGAATACTGGAATGATTACCAATGGGGTTAAAGCAGCATTCCCTAACTAAAAGCACATTAATCACAGTAGAAACAGCAACTGCAGAGCTAAACTTTACAGGTTAATTAAGCTAGGATCGGTGTCGCAAGACTTACTAGCATCGTCGGAATCGCGACGGCCACCATGCCCGAGAACGCCACTGACGTCTGGCCGGCCGCGCACAAAACAAAAGGCAGAACAGCCGATGAGCTCATTGCACACAAGGAAAGGAACCAACCAATAAAGAAAGGCCAAGCCCCCAGGCCAGGCGAGTCTCACCGTGACGGCAACGGCGGCCAGGAGGAAGAACACGGGGTCGCCAGCCGGTCCTGCGCGGCCCGCGCGAAGAAGCGCCGGGAGGCCGGCGCCGCCCACGCTCGGCGTGTACTCCTGTTGCTCCTCCGCCGCCTCTGCCGCCGTGTCATCTGCCACCGTGCCGCCCAGCTCCTCCCCGAAATCAGCGGCGGCGTCGTGGTCGGAGCGTTTCTTTGGGAACGGGGAAGGGAGAGACTGCGGCGGCCGGGGCAGGCGCGGACGGAATGAGAATGAGACCGAAAGAGGCCGCGGACGGCGAAGACTGCGGCGGATGGGGAGGGAGATGTGGTGCAGGAGGCCTGGAGATGGAGAAGCGTGCAAGTGGTGGTGGTGCTGATGGCCTGACATGGATGGGAAGAAAGGTGTGACCAAGGCACCGAGCTCTGAGCTCCGAGCTCGACAGGACGGCGGCTGTGGGGAGCAAGGTTTCTCCGTCTTCACCTGTAAAAGGTCAGTTTTTTTTAAATACTTTAATCTATACGTTTTTGTAAAAAAAATATTTTTAAATTAGAAATCCAGCTTACTAGCCAAACGATCTAAGAAAGTGATTATGATTCTTCGTCTAAAATGTTTCTCGAGAGAATCTTAATTTGAATCCTTACCAAGTGCACTATAACATTACATTGACATAATTGATTTATGGCATATTTTGCTCAAGGACACCATTTCATCATGTAATTTACCAATGCCTTTTCGGCTGGTCTTTTATTTGACTGAAATTTTCAACCGGCTGCTTTCGATTGGTTTGGCTGCTACGGTAGATTCAGCCTAAACCAACTAGAATTCTGTCAGCCGAACAGCCCATTAGTACACTGCCAACTTTAAAATTTACTAAGTACTATTATGAAATCATGTTTCTTTGCCATAGACACCACACATAATAAAGTAATCATTTATCCAACATGAGGAGAGAAAAGGGGTATACAAGGTCTTTTGTGGCCTCCATTCTATTTCTATCTATGTTGGTTCTTCCTCTCTCACCATCATTCCCTTCCCGTGGTAGATACACACTGTTATCATAGCATCTTTAAAAGATTAGACCAACAAATCCATATGCTCCTCACTATAGAGGCATATGTCATCTATCACTTTAAAAATATACATTGTTATAAATTCTAGTATAAATTTAGAAACGGTGAGCACTATTAGTAAGGACTTGAACTCAATTGAATAGCCGTTAAATTCAAGTATAGATTCATGGAGTTGAATACTCAACGGAGGATTTAAACCTATGGATACGACTGTACTGAACTACACTAAGGTCTTTTTGTTCCTCAAAGACTAAGGACTAGAGATTAGATTTTAGCCTCATTAGGTCCTAAACTACCAAATATGAGGACTAAAAAAAAGGACCAGTAGTCTCTAGTTCGCTAGTCTCTTAAAAGGTGCTAATTAGGACTAATGGTTCTTGTGTATTTTTTAGTTTGAGGAACCAAATAGGCTCTAACTACATTATGTTAATCGAACGCCTTGTTCCTACAAGACTAATTCTAATGTGATGGAAATGTTTATTCCGAAACTCAAAAAAAATTTGGCATCGAGTTCACATTTAATACAAAAGTAATACATCTTATTTCCACCGAAACAATGGTCTGAATGCAGTACTAGGTGTTAAAATGTGTTTATAATTGCAATGTCAAAATAGGGTCTCAAGTATGTATACATGCTTCGTGTTTACTAAGCCCACCTAGTTTGGAGGGACATATAATTAGTTGATTACATTTTTGAGCTTTTTAAAATTTAAGCTATTATGCTGTTTTGTCGGGAGAGAAAAGTGATGTATCGTAACTAATAAGGTGAGCTGATAAGTTGAATTGAACATGGTGAATAGTCACTTTGTTTATTTGAGACCTAACTTTGAACTGAATTTAATGAGTCAAAGCTAAAGCCCAAAGCAACAAGTCATCCAAAATCAACTTACTTTTATTTGAAAAATAGGTTCAATTCATCAGAATAATAATTTTAAAACAAGTTATCCAACCAGCTTGTTTCTCCGGACTACAACTCGAGTAGTCAGGACACCTCGCCGGTCCGCCGCCCCTCGGCTCCTCCCAATCTCCAAACAGCCGGACGCCGGCGTCTTGTCTCCCACACCTCAACGGATGCTATATTTGCAGAAAGGCCCCCGTCCAGGTCCAACAGCCCAGACGAAGGCGCCACCCGGAGGGCTTTCCTGCAAGTTTCGAGAGCGGCCAAGCACTAGGGCATCCACCTGGGCGGCGGCGGCGGGCTCCATGTCGACCCCCTCCGACAGCGGCAACGGCGGCGGCTCCTCCTCCGCGCTCTACGACTTGTACGGCCCTAACGTACGTGCTCTCTTGCTTCTTCGCCTTCCGCTCCTCCCCCCTCTCTCGGAATATTAAGGTCTCGGTGTGGTGTGACATGAAGGGGAATTTGCTATCAAAGTGGAGCTGAGTTGCTCCGTTATTGGAAAAGATGGCATTTTTCGTTCACTGTTGCTCTGTTAGTGGAGTTTTTTTTAATCCCCGATGTATGGCAAAAGTGGGTGCTTCGGCCTGCAGGTGGTTTTAGCTAACAGTATGTTAGTTTAATTGATTGGAATTCTTCGAGTAGGAGTTCTGCTGAGATTGAAACAGGGGATGTTGCATTGCATCACGAATGATATGACTGTGATTGAATTACCATGGGATTTGTAGAGATTGTGGGATTTTGTGTCAGTGTTGCTACTGATTGGGGGCTTACTGTACATATGAAGTTTGCACTGTTGTTTCAAAGCAAATTTGTGCAAATGGGTATGAAGCAATGCTGATAGGTTGGGATACTACAAGGGCTTACTTGATTGATTCATTAATCAGCTTTGAGCCAACAACAGCTTAAAAAACTTAAAAACTTCCATAGCTTGTTTACTTAGGAGTTCTATACTTTGAATTTCGAAGCTGTGAATCCTGACTGATTGCTTGATAGGTAGCAAAGTGGGGGCTCCTCTTGTTCAAATGGTAAAGTGATACTGCACTTGGAGTATGCCATCTCTACTTTCTGACCTCAGAGCCTGCAAATCAGCTTAGGGATTGCTCATCAAATTAGGGACTTTCTAAGTTGAATCCAAACTCACTTGTTTGTACTAGAGCTATCAACATGGCATAATAATTGACTATGTGGTGATGGCATCCTGCCTGTTCATTAATTGAATAGAGTACTCTCAAACCTTCATTTAGTTGAAATTGTCAGTTGTCTTCTTGTTGGTGAACCATTTTGGTGCTGCTCCTGCTTACTTTGTTAATAGACATTTTAGCTGTCTTTTTATTTATTTTATTTTATTTCTGTGCTTCCAACTTATACTGTCTCTTCTTGTTTATCCTGTCTAGGCAAAGCCTGATGTTGTTTTCAAGGAGGCTGCTTTAAACTCTACATTAAATCTGCAGGTTCGTTCATAACAAAAGCTCAATTCAATTTGGCTTATGAAAACTGTTCTTGTTCTTGTAATTTAGTAAAGAGCCATAGTGTTATAATGCAGGATGTTCAGGGTCTAGTTACTTGGGTTATTGGTGATGGCATGCTGCCTTCTTGGGTGTTTGTTAAGGTATTTGTCCTTTTGATTGCGCTCTTTCAAACATGTCTTTCTTTTTTGAGGTATTGACATGTTATCTTAGTTTCAATTTGTAGAGCCTGGTTGTTTCTTGCTGTTATCTTCATCACACTCAATGAATCTTAACTAAGTTTTTTTTTCACTGCACTTCAGTGATCTACCCATTCTTCAATGCATTTGATTTCTTCTTCTATTAGTTGTAATTTATTTGTTACCTTTCACAAATATTAACTATCTTTATTAACACTGCAAATATTCCTGTTGTTGGTTTTCAGAATAAACCTCTTATACCCAAAGTCGTCCTACTATATGTTCCTGGCCTTGATGCAGCTTTATATATGTCACAAACTCGACTTCTTTCTTCATTGAAAGAATTATGTGGCAATCCAAAACCTGTTCTAGCATCAAGGTTTGTGCATTTTGTGTTATTGTCTACAGTTAGGGAAAATTTATAATTTCTTCCTATATGGATGCACTGCTAATCTAATCCTATTCTAGCAGCTGTATACCAGATGAGAGGCACACCATTGATGCGCTCCTAACCTGCAGAGTAAAGAGAAAGCGCGATGGAAAAACATCAAATGAGTCATCTAAACCTAACAGAGATGGTATGTCTTGACTTCTTAGTAGTGTGTTGTCATTGTGGTTCAGGATGAACAGTGTCCTGTTTCATTGGGCCTACTGTTGGTCTATTATTATTGTGATAGCCACTGGAAGATTTAGATTGATTGTGAAGACTAGCATGTTTTTTTTGCTCTTGTACATGCAGGAGGCTGGCATTCTTCTGTTTTAAAGATTCTTGTACTGATTTGACAATTTCAAATCCTTGTATTGCCCTTGCTCACAAGTTTTTCATTTTAAGTTGACACTACAAATGATGATCTTTTCTTTATACCCTTCTCTAAATATTAATTGTGTGTTTTTTATTAGTGATTTAAAAAAATTGTGTTTTTATTTGTAATATTTCATCACAAATGTACTGTCATTATGGCATCTTGCATTAGTTTATGACTATGGCAGTAATTCCTCTTAATTCATCTTATATTATCAGCCATATACATCTCTTGCTGACAACTTGTTATCTGGTTCTCTAAGCTCAAGATGCTCTCTTTTTTCTGTAGCGATTTATTCTATTTATTTGTTGTATATGTATGTTTATTGACATTAGAGTAGATATAACTCTGAAGGGCGGTCCTGGTGCAAGCGGTAGAGCTTTACCGCCTGTGACCAAGAGGTTCAGGGTTCAAGCCCCAGCCTCTGCACATTTATGCAGGGATGGCTGCTGGCTATTTTCCCTTCCCCAGACCCCGCAGTGCGGGAGCCTACGGCACTGGGTACGCCCTTTTTAGAGTAGATATAACTCTGTCCATGGAAAACAGGCACTTTTGAACCTGGATTGAGAATTTATGTTTTATTATGGAACTGGTTAATATTTTCATTTTGGTCTCAGGAAAACTATCAAGTCCGGATGATCTAGGGGATATACCGTTTCCTGTCACATATTACACGCTTTCGGAGAAAGACTTGGAAGATAATGGATACTCTTTTAATCTACCAGGTTACCTTCTATCCCTCTGTTACAAAATGTAGGCCATTGCAGTTTTTTCCTAAGTCAAACTTCTTTGGTTTGGTCCAAAATTGTTGAAAAAATATTAAGTGCACCATAAATATGTTTTATGGTGGATTTAATGAAATAATGTTATTTTCGATGTTGGTGTATTTTTTTCTATAAAATTGATCAAAGCTAGAGAAGTTTAATGGATACAACTGAAACATCCTATGTTTTGGAAGGGTGTATTTCTTTATCCATCTCCTTGCCCTTTAGTGCCTATTATTCAAATGACATGTTTATCTTTGCCATTTTAGGTTTTGTCCCTACTGTTTCGGCTCCTTCAGGTTCCTCGCTACATAAAATTCTTGCACTTGATTGTGAAATGGTAATGTGAAACCTGATAAATGTAATGATGTATGGTTTGAAGCCATTGTTTTGTATTAAAAAGTTTCACTACTATTCTGGTGTTATTATATTTGAGAAGGCATTACTACAACTTTGCCATAAATACTTATTGCCAATAAATATTTGTTGAAATATATTTAGTGAGAATTTTCAACCTTTGCAGTGCGTGACGGAAGCTGGATTTGAGCTTACAAGAGTGACATTAATTGATATTAAAGGATCGGTATGAACTTTTCTTGCCTAGTTTCCTTACCTTTCTTATGGGATGTTTCTCATTGCTTGTGAGTTCTCAAAACAACTGTTTTCTTAGTGCTTTCAACCTCCTATCGATAGTATAAGGACATTTTCCTTTGTATGCTCCTGCATGATCCATTCCTTTCATCATACTTTGCTGTTCAATGAATTCTTACTTTGTTGTAATTTTTTCAGGTGGTGCTAGATAAACTAGTTAAGCCTGCTAATCCAATCATTGATTACAATACAAGGTATATGGTGCTTTTACCTCCCCTTTATGGTTAGCAGGCACTACTTTGTGTTTTTATGCCAACCTTTTCTTTTGACACGGTTATGGTGTCAAAATACATGTCGGATGTATTTCGATGCTTGTCCATTCTAATATGAATGTTAAAACTGATTATTTGTTATATGAACTTCATGTGTCATAATATTGTGAAGGGGTTGTGAAGTGTCCATTACATGATGTAATTGTTTTTTAATAGTGCAGGTTCAGTGGAATCACTGCTGAGATGTTGGCTGACGTGTCCACAACCCTACAGGAAATTCAGGTTAGTTCCTAGATTTTTTTCCTTGATCTTTTCATATGTTTACATTAGGATGTATTGAAACATTGCCTGTGCTTGTGCTTTACACTGTTTTGTTTGTGTTTCCAGGAAGAGTTTGTTCGACTTGTATTTAAAGAAACAATTCTTGTTGGACATTCTTTGGAAAATGACCTTATGGCATTACGGGTATCCCATGGTTTAATCATCGATACAGCTGTTTTGTACAAGTATAATCGAGGGTCTCGCTGTAAGATTGCTTTGCGTGTCTTGACAAAAAAATTTCTCGGCCGGGAGATCCAGAACACAGGATCTGGGCATGATAGTGTGGAAGATGCTAGAGCTGCTCTAGAACTTGCTATCTTGAAAATAAAACATGGTAAGAACTAAGAAGGCATTTTTGCTGTTACTTTTGTTTGGTTAAGAACCATTTCTGTAAATCGCTAATGTGGATAGGGAGACAACATGGCATAAGCATATCATTTTGTTGATACTTTCTAATAACTTGTTAATCAGGTCCTGATTTTGGTTCCCAACCATCGTTGTCAAGGCAGAAATTGACATCTATACTGCATGAGAGTGGGAAAAAATGCTCTCTTATTGATGACGTGTCTGTTCTAGAGCGATATTCAGATACTTCTTGCAATTCAATTGCTGTTTTTTCTGATGATGATGCCCTCTCCAGATCAATGAAGGAGGTTGGTGCAATGCATTTCTAGGTGTAGACGTTCTTACCAAAATGTTTTAAGATGTTTTCATAATCATAAGTTGAAATCCCACTGCAGGTGAAGAATGACAAAGTTGCCTTCGTTTGGACTCAATTCTCAGGATTGATCTCTTACTTCCACCGAAGAGTTCAAGATCCGGAGAAGTTGAAATCATGTGTCGCAGAGGCTATTGCATTAAAAACATGTGATGCAAAAACTGCTTCAAAAAAAGCAAGAAGTCAAATTTGTCCTGAGTTGAAGGAAATTTTGTGTGAATTGGATAAAAAGATAAGGCAATTATATGGTGCCCTACCTGATAATGCTATGCTTATTGTATGCACTGGCCATGGTGATACTCCTCTAGTACAAAGGTAAAGTTTTTCATGGCAAATTGGCAATACATAGTCATGGCAGATCAGCAATACATGTACCTCTTCTGTTTCTAGTATAATTTGCTCTGTTAAGATACAAGTAATATATGCTCGCAAGCTATTTTATGTTACAAAATCATTGTCCCATGTTACCTTTAGTAGCACCATTATCAGTTTATCTTAGAGCTGTTCTGTTGGAATTGCTTACTGAGTGATGAAATCACTATGCTGCTTTTAGGTCCACTTTGTCTTTGTTGCTTTGTGCTTTGTGCTGTGCTGCATTTTCAAATATAGTTCCTACTATAGCTCCAAAAATGTTGCTTATAGAATCCACATTAAAATTTGGATATTAATGCTTTAAAAAGCATATGCAATGCCAAACGGATTTATATTGTAATTGTGCTACTTCATGAAGATTACGGAAAATGCTTCACCATGAAGAACAAACAATAGACAGCCGGGAAACTATTGCTCAAGCTTTGGGAGATTTAAAAGCCCAAGCTGAAGTTGCTCTATGCTTCTGCTGTGTTAAAAATTAATTGTAAGTATCTTTATGTCCTCCTTTTCCTACTGTTCTTTTCTGGAAGGAGAGCAGTGCACTGTTCTGAATTGTTTGTTGACAGGCATCTCTGAATTAGTGTACTGATGGATATGGCTTCAGCGATTATAGATGAGTGTCAGGCATGCATGCTGAGTTGCTGATCTGTTGATGTGAAGTTTCGGCTGAGATAGATTTGTGGATTGAATTTGAAAGATATTCTCATGCTGCCTTTTTTGTCAGGCTAGGACTAGTCTGTAGATGTCAGCATAGGGCGTAGTAATGCATTATCGGAACTGTTCTATGGGTAGTAAGCAGCGTGTCAGCACATTGATAGCATCCGTTTTGAGATGAATATTTGGATTAGAGGAATGTGCTGCTGTAACAACCATATTATTGTGATATTAAATCAAGTTCTGGAATCCATAATAGTATAATACTATGAGCCTTTACCATTTACAACAATAATATAGCCTTTTGTCCTAAGCTAAGTTGGGGTAGGCTAGAGATGAAACCCAAAAGAGACCAGAAAATAAAGGACGCATAGAGGGTACAAGAAAAAAAGATTACGGTTCAGACACGTTAATTGCTAGTCTCCAAGCGCTCCTATCCATAGCTAAATCCTTAGGGATATTTTATTTCTTAAGGTCTCTCTTAACCGACTCGTTTCAAGTCAGTTTAGGTCGACCTCTACAGTTCTTTACATTATCGATCCGCTTTAGAACCCCACTACAGTTACGAAAAATGTAGCAAAGCTAAAGTGTATACAAGCATATATATTGCATGTCCTTCCTCTCGGATATACAGAGAAAAGGAGGAAACTGTTATAACAAGCAAATATGGCCCTTACCATTTGCACTGAAAGAAATCGTATTCCTGATTGAGTGGTTTAATTTTATTATTGCTCCAGGCGAATAAAATTGTTTTGGGCATCAACATGTTGCTTTTGAAACAACTTTTGTTATTTGTTTCACCTATGATATGTTTGTATGACCCAATGGTATTATGCTGTCGAATCAGTTATCATTTTCATGTGCCTAGTAACATTAAAAGACAGTACACATTCAATTTCAATTAGATTATATGAGTCAATGGTATTATGGAAGCACTGGCCTCAAATTGAGGAGCCACTATTGATCTCAGAAGGAGGTAAAACATAAAGAGAACTTTAGCCACTGCTGATGGAAGTGCGGTCAATGACAAAATGACACGTGAACCTGATCCTGATACAGCCGAATGCCTGATGAATTCCAAGCTATTGAATTTGTTGATCCCAAACTGTTCTTGATGGACAGAAGCTCAGACTGAGTTCACTAATTTATGGCTAGACCAGGATGTTATGGTTGCTTGTTGCTTGTTGCTTTCACTCAATCTTCAAGTGGGTTTGTTGTATGATACTCCGTACATACAAAATTGGGTGTAGTTCTGGAGCCAAATATGTGGCTTTCTTATCTTCAGTGACGGAAATATTAGTTACTCCCTCCATTCCAAATTATAGTTCGTTTTGACTTTTTGGTGCATGTATTTTGCTATGTACCTAGATAAATAATATGTCTAGATATATAACAAAATGCATGCACTAAAAAAATTAAAGTGAACTATAATTTAGAACAGAGGGAGTACCTGTTAATGACTGCTCTCTGGAAAGTTCTTAAATCAGTTGATGGTGTACTTGCCGCTCATGCGGGCTTGCGTTGTTTCAAGGAAGAACAAATTGGACAATTGGTGGTAGGAGAGAGATGAATGTAGATGGAAGCATGATTGATTGATATGTTTGCCATCACTAACTTATATTGTATAAGAAATATTTTTTTTCAAAAATATTGGAAAGCTGTGCTTTATTATATTATATTATTACTAGTAAAAATACCCGTGCGTTGCAACGGGTTTTAGGATATATAGTTTGATGATTTGTAATTTGAAAATCTAGTTATCTTGCTATGTGTTCCAACGTCTTGTAACCAGACTTTATATCGTGCCTTATACATTTTGCTCAAACGCATGAAACATGAGAGGCTCATTGGTCTTAAGATTATAGTTAGGTCACATAGCTTTAACGTATACATGCGTAAAATATATAGGATCATGGGAACCATTTCTACTTTAGAATTAGAAAAAATAGCTAGTATAACTGTGCGTTGTTTTGACTTTTTAAATCCATAGAAAATAACTAATTAAATATAGGCCAACTTATTTTACGCACATCGAGGGTTTTTTTTTTGTTTAAAGCTTTGTCGCGTCAGCTATGGCTCCCATGCGTCCAATTTGGATTTGAATTTGAATACAAAGACGCCCAAAGTGTGCGATGTTAATAGATAGCTTTAATCCTTACAACTTTAGCAAACAACTTTAGTCAAAGCAGTTCCACCTTAAACTTCTCTGGTGAAATAATTTTTTTAGCTGTAGATTCACTGGTTTAAAAAGCTTTTGATAATAAAACAACCTCTTCTAATTATATATATCTATTCCTAATACTTTGGTAATTTTTCTGCCATCAAATTTGTTTGATTGATGATGCTTGGACGTCATTGGCACTGTGATGGGCATTGTTGATTCTTTTGGGTTATTTTGGCGCGAGGCGACTCTTTTTTTATGGTTGGTTGTCGGCGGGGCTCATCCGCTTTTGGCCAAGCCGGAACCGGTCCTTGCCCTCTTTCCTATCTGCGTAATGTGGACACACACATGTTGGCCAAACCCTAGGCTCGGTCTTGCTTGCTTTAATCCTTGCATGTGTGCATGCAATTCGATCCGGGTCTTACTTCCAGATTTTTGACGTGACGCTGGTTTAATCTCATTTTTGTTTTTGTAGCCTTTGGGGGCGGGCGCAAGCTGGAAAAGGGAAAAAAAAAAGGGTAAACCGAGTCAATCTCTTAGTTGGATGAAAGAAAGAGGTGGACAAAAAAGGTGCCAGAATATTTGGTGTTTTATTATTAGGGTATAGATAGATTATTATATTAAAAAGAAAGAGGGGATATTCTATACCTATTACAAGATAAATTTCATGTGCATTATAGCAGACATCTCAAATGCTAGCGTGAACTGATGATAGAAATTCAAGTAGCCTGAGATGATTCAATAATTTCGATGCACACATATGTAAATGTGTGATAAATTCTCTTTTCTGCATAACAATTGATTTTTTGCATGTTGTTATATTTGAGAAACTAAATCCACCATGTCTAGTCAGCCGATTTATCATAATCGATTTAACAGACCGATTAAGAATTTAAGAGTTCCAACAAACCGGCCTCGTGGACTCTGTTTGGGAACATTCCACAAACTCTGGTTGGTGTATTATGATTCACACATGAACCAAACCACCGCGTATATATATAAGTTGGTGTGAACCCAGTTGTTTATACCATAAAATGACTTGCATGGTCAGTTGTCGATATGTACTTTGGTTAGCTCGATAGTTTTCTTAGTATCCTTTTCTATCCTTTGGTCACTAGTTGGTTGTCCCTCTCAGTTCAACGTTGCCTTTGAATAAGAATGGTTCTTCTAGGCTTCTCCTTGCTCCTCCTTTTGAGTCAGCCTACTACTACAAATATATGAATGAAAATGGTAACCTTCAAACCCCAGAAAGTAACCTCATCTTCTTTTGTAGACAAGAGGGAAAAAAGGTCATTTCAGCTACAAAAAGTAGATAATTGCACCTAATAAATAGAAAAATCCTAACTATGCATTTGCATTTAGAAAAAGTTAAATTTTTTGTTAATTATTAAGAGCTAGAATAATCTCAGTTCACATGGTGTTAGCTAATAACAATAACAACTAGTGCTATTGTTTTGCCTTCTAAAATGCTAAATTGTTGCGACTTGCACGATACTGACGTGCCAGCCTCTGAACTGTCTATTCATAGTTCTACCAGACACGAAACTACTTGCGCAACAACACTTCATTCATTTTACATTTTACAACGCTTCCTTAATCTAGTCCTTCCATTTGTTCAACTTCCATACCACTTTTTGCAATAAACAATACTTCAGAAAACACTTCTTCACTATCACAAGCTAAAGCTACATTCTTAGAAAGCCAAGTCATACAGTGTGATGAGACTCTTATGCTTGGATTGGGTAACCATAAATGACTTTTCTATTACCAGCAGTTGCAATGGTGCTTTCATGTTTCAATGGTTATCATGATCTTATCTGAGAGAAAGAAACATACTTGTCAAAGTAACTATTAAATGTTCTGTTATTCACAATACAATACATTCTAGTCAGTGTAAGTATTCGACATGACAAACTAATATACATCAGAACATATATAATTTTGGTGTTTCCTATAAAGAACCCCCATACATTTGTTTGCTGTGTATTGATAGCAAGGCCTGAACAAATGATAAACCAATCGTCATATATAATTCTAATGTCAAATGCTTTACATGTTTTTTCTTTGAGCAAACTTCGGGAGAATCAAAGCAAATCCCCACCTGTATTTTCATTCCACAGTGACCCGGGGCCGACTGAGCTTCACACAGTTTTACAAATATTGAGTACAAAACAGAGGAGGGTGGGGCGAGATTACATCAATGAGGTTACACTTCAATTTCTAAGCAGACAAACATCCTTCCACGGGACCACTAATAATAAAACCACAAAGTTACAACATCAGCATCATTAACTCCCTTTTAAACGATAGTGTAACCAATGAAGAGAAAGAAACAAAAATAAATGCATTTATACCAACAACAATAATTATATTATATTAAACTTAGTTTAATTTTGTTTAATTGATCATTTAGATAATTTTGTTTCCCTCTTGTTTGTTGTTTAGATGCATCCCTTTCCTTTTCTTTCATATATAAATCAAATCTGTTGAAACTTCTTGTGTCTTAAACTATTGTAAAGCTAAGACCCACAAGCCTATATTTCTCTAGCGTATCTTTGCGCCATGTCGTCACCAGGGCCTCGCGGTTACTATAAGTTATCCACCTCATTAGTCGACTATCATATGCAATTATGGTTAATTAGTATTTGCAACTATGATCTACATGTCGTCGATCAAGACACATGATCCACTAGCATTATGCCATGTCATCCACTAATATTAATTTATAATTATTGATCCCTTCGTATAAATAATTTTATTTTAAATCATCAGCAATTTTTACGACAACGTGATCTTTAAGACCCTTAAGGTTTATGTGTTTGTAATTTTTTATTACATAACCTTACATTCCCGCAACAGGGGAATCCACTTGGTTTTAATAAGGCTTGAGGGTGGTGCAACCACCTTCGACTCCTCAAATTAAAGAGCCTGCTAATAGTGCTTGCATGCATGGTCATCCTAATTACTTGGATTACTGCTACTTATATTTATATACGCATGGTTGTAACGGAAGAATTAGGGGAGCTGCAATACAACATGTATCAAAATTAAGAACGTTGTAACTTGCAGCGTTGGTATTAATTAAAGTTTGAAACAATTAACAGCAGATCGAGTGATCGAAACAAACTCACCAGGAAATCCCTTGATATGTATGTAGCTAGTAGCTCCCCATTGGAAAAGACGATGTGTTATCATCGATCTGTCCTGAGGAAATTGTGCAGAAATGAACAAAGAACATGGAGATGATGACGGTCATGAGGCGGCGTAGATGCAGACCATCGATCAGTTTGCCCTACTAATCTAATGTACGAGAGGAAATATCTCGATCTAGGTGATGACGAAAGAATATTATTAAGGAAGTTTTAAGCATGCAAGACGCTAGACAGTCTCCAGTCTGACGTGAGCTATGACACAGGATTTATAGTTCATGGGCCAATTGCTGTCCATGCTGAGAGATGTGATATGATAGCTGGGTATGTTATCCGCAAATATAATCTATAGAGTATATAGGTATGGTGGTGGATTGAAAGAGGCTTGTTAAGCCGCCCTCTTGTCGTGCAAAACTAAACAAGAGTGATGACCGCCATCCAAACCAACATCCTATTTTACCATGCTCATCTCTAAGCTCTCTTATTCATTTGGCTACTAGCTTTGTCCTCAGCTAATAATCAATCAAAGTAGCAAACGTACGTGTATTCTTCATCATCAGTTTCTTGGGGATATTAATGGAGAAGTCGAAGGCGAGGGCCACCAAGCCATCGAGGGGCCACTGGCGGCCCGGTGAGGACGACAAGCTGCGGCAGCTCGTTGACAAGTACGGCCCGCAGAATTGGAACTCCATTGCCGAGAATCTCAAGGGGAGATCAGGTAACGTATACGTAGCTAGGCTTCTGAATTAACTTCGTCAGATTCTGCTGATTGTTTCTCTTCGCCATTTTAATTTCTCAAGCGCATCCATGCATGCAAATGAAGCAAAAGCTTGCTCATCATGACTTGCACAACATATTTGCTTTTTTAATCTTTGTATATTTGCTTTGTTCCTTCTCTCATCTCGTTTAGGCTTTTTTTTTTTTTTTTGAATTCTAGGTTCTAGCATGATCGTACGTTTTAGATGGAGTGACAAGAAAAGCAGGATCGATGTTCATTCATCATACCATTTGTATTTGCACTCATGGAGAATATTTAGTTTTTTTTATAGATGACTAATAAGATATATTTATATATATTTGAATGTCACCTATATAGCTTGGTCCATTTCAAGTTCATGAGGCATCCATGCATCTTTGCCTGCGCTATACTTTACAAACTTTGTTTCTTCTCTTCTCATCATGCATGCCATGCACTGATGCACCACATGTTGGAGCTACAGAAAAATATGTACATACTGTAATGATTACCCATCGTTTGGTTGATTATGCATCCCATGACCCGTCCATGCATATACTGCACAAACTGGAGTACATCACAAGGACAATACGTCTGCATCACTAAATATAGTAGGTTTTCTTGCATATGTGGATCCACAATTTGTTCCATTTCAAATGAACCTTCACAAACAATCTGTAACGACGTTACTGACTGTTTCGTTTATGCATGGCAATGGCACATAGGCAAGAGCTGCCGGCTCCGATGGTTCAACCAGCTGGACCCCCGGATCAACAGGCAGCCCTTCACGCCGGCGGAGGAGGAGCTGCTGCTGCAGGCGCACCGCGCCCACGGCAACCGCTGGGCGCTCATCTCCCGCCTCTTCCCGGGCCGCACCGACAACGCCGTCAAGAACCACTGGCACGTCGTCATGGCGCGCCGCCGCCGCCAGTACCACCACTGCTCCGGCTCCGGCTCCGGCTGTGCCCTCATCGACGCCACCACTGCGGGTGCTCTGCCTCGTCATCAGCCGTCGTTTCAGTGCTTCCATTTCGGAAGCTTTCCACCGCCGGCGACGATGGCCACCACCACCACCCGCTCGCTGTGCTTTGCCGTGCCTGGTTCCGGGCCGCTCGGCCTCAGCAGCCCAGCTGGAACGCACGGTGTCATCAGGAACTGCAACGTGCCCACTGCCGCCGCATTACTGGACGGCCATCGTCGTCAAGACATGAGCAAAGACGTTGGTGGCGACGATGACAATGGTGGTGCGGTTTCAAAGAGGAACGACGTGCAATTCTTCGACTTCTTGGGCGTGTTGGGATCTGATGAAGCAACATAATATATGATGGTATGGTAGTACAGTACAGTTGAACCAAATAATATACATATTAGTGAGGATGTTACCTACAGTAGGCAATTGGGTTTGTTGGTGGAATATGATGGAATCACAGGACCAAGAATGGGCATTCCTGAGAGTACCGTAAGTCTCACTCTGTCGACACCATACGCGCGCTCCTGATATGCGCTGCGGGTCCCATGTGTCAGTCGCACAAATGACATGACAAAAATGATGGTGCGAAGGTAAACAATTGCAAAGCTGTCTGCTGTACAATTAATAAGAAATAGTTCCGCCGACACTTCTTTCCAAATTCTTACTCGTTTCGGAATGCAGGTAAAATACATAATTTAGTTTTTTTGTGTTCTATAAGTCAAACTTTTCTAAATTTTTACCAATATATTATATATAGGACAAAGGAAAGACAACAGGGGAGATGAAAAGTTGGTTGATGGGGTGTGTAGTAGATAATTGATGCCAGAGGGATGTTTAGATTTCTCGTTGTATAGGGACCCGTTTGGTAGTGTTCAAGGAGCAGGTCCATGTTGCCATCCACCCAATATGGCTCGGGATCGCGTCCATTGGATACAGAAGCAACTACCGTAGAAACAAAATAGTGGCTTCGTTTGGCTCCTCGATCTGTCCACGCGCATCAGCCCTCCTCGCGAAATGCAGGGCGAACGACGGTCTGAGCTTGAGGCATAGATTCTGGGGTCCTAGTCAGGCGCGACGAGGTGGAAGCGAGCAAGGTGGCATGGCTGAAGTGGAGACGAGGGAGGCGCGGCATGTCTGGGGGCTGGTGAGGCGAAGGTTATAGGGATGCAGCCTGACCGAGGCAGAGGCAAGAGAGAGGGAGGAAATAAATAAAAACTATAAAATAAAAAGGAACGGTATTATGGAATTTTATCCTTTTTTATCTAATGAGAAGTTAACAAAAACATTTTTCTAGAGAGTTATCTCGAGCCAAAGAAAACTACTCTACCCGTGAAGGCTCTAGAGTTAGAGCAGTTTATTTGGACAAACATAACATAAATTTGTCTTAATTCAGAAAAAATATGACTTAAGACATAAATGAGACTGCCTTCATTTTCTACAACATATCGTGTTTGTGCATGCTACTATCATCCTACATAATATTTGAGGCCAATAATGATACCTTGTTGGGATGTTAATATAGAATTGCACATATGTCCATGTTCGCACTATATACGCTTAGATCTTGCAAGGAGCTATATACAAACATGTCTAGCTAATGATTTAGCCAACGGTTAGCTAAATACCCAAATAACAACTAGTTCACTAATTGGACTAAACTAGCTATTTGTGACCTATAACCTATTAGCTAGCTTACTATTATCAGCTAATGGATCCAACCATGGTCTTGTTAAGGTGGATGTGTAACATCTAACTTGTTTTTTTGCTCATCATAATATCGAGATTGAAGTGGATTAGAACGGACGAATCTTACGAAATTAAGAACTTGAGGCAATTTACATTAATATAAAAAAACAACTTCAAGTAATGTAAGTAGAACGCTATATATCAAGTGGTGGCTCTAGATATTAAGAAACACATATAGCAAGATATGCCACTAAATAAAAGTGGTATGAGGTTGGAGTCACTGAAAGTCACAGGCTTCTATCCATGCCACATAAGCGAGCAAGACCTCCCCTCAAGATCTACATGCCCAAGGGTCACCAGCCCCGTGTCACACGGGACCATCGCCATATGGATAATGTGTGCCACGTGTGCAAAGCCCAGCCAATGGGATGGAGGCAGCCTCACCCTATCCACACGCCCGCCACCACAGCCACAACCCTCGCCAGCGTCAGTTCGCCTCCACTGCACCTGCAGCCACCCACGACCAAAAACAAAACCATCCTCGCTCTCCCCTGCTACTGCCAGCCAACCAAGCTCCAAGCACGCACAGCCAGTCAGCTGCCACACACCACACCAAAGTCATGGCCGGCGTGAACTCCAGCGTTGTCGGGCTCAAGCCCGCCGCGGCAGTGCCAGCCCAGGCCGCCGCCTCGTCGCCGGCGAAGCGGGTGCAGATGGTGGCGCCCGAGGGCCGCCGCGCCGCGCTGCTCGGCCTGGCGGCCGTCTTCGCCGTCACCGCCACCACCGGATCGGCCAAGGCCGGGATCATCGATGAGTACCTTGAGAAGAGCAAGGCCAACAAGGTCAGTTTCGTTTCGTGTACATTTATCATAATTGTTGCTTGTTTCGATGCATTCTTGCATGGAGGTGAACCTGAAACCTGACAAGATTTTTGCTGCGATCGATGATCAGGAGCTGAACGACAAGAAGAGGCTGGCCACCAGTGGCGCCAACTTTGCGCGCGCCTACACCGTCGAGTTCGGCAGCTGCACGTTCCCCTACAACTTCACTGGGTGCCAGGACCTCGCCAAGCAGAAGGTTGTTCAGGAAACCTCTCTCTCTACCTAGCTATCTCGGCAATCTGAATTGATTTCTCATCCTACCACTGATTTGTTCATGCAGAAAGTGCCCTTCATTACCGACGACCTCGAGATTGAGTGCGAGGGGAAGGAGAAGTTCAAGTGCGGCTCCAACGTGTTCTGGAAGTGGTGAAGCAGCTAGCATCTGGTGGAAATGGGGGGAGACCTGGTGTACATGTCCGAGTGTACCTAGATGTGCGCCCAATTCAAACTGCAGGAAAAATTTGGATGTGTAATTGTGGTCATTGTATTTGTATCATCTCATATCATCGCCTGATCATCATGAACCTCTTGCATTAATTGGGGAGAGTGAATTATAAGTATTTTGTCCTTGGTCGCCTTCTCATTTCATCGGCGGCGCTTATATATGGGGTTCCCTACAAAACGAGCTACGTTATTTTCCGACTCTGTAGAAGAAAGATATATTTTTTCTACTACAATCATAAGGCTTGAACACGATTAATATATATACTGTTCAGACTTTATATTAGTTTTTTAAGCATCTGAAGGAACTCAAATAAGTTATAAAAATCAAAACTAGGAATTTATGCATCTCATCAAGAGTTATATTTTTGATATACAAAGTATCTTTATCAAACACCATACAAGAAAACTGATTAATTTACGGAAGTCTCGGAACAATTCACATCTACTCTCTACACTCATTTTGTAATTTAACTATTATAAATTCCTCATTTACTAAATAAAAGATACTAAATCCCAAAAATAAAATTCTTTTATAAATATCTAAACCATGAAATGGAGGATGAAGATGAGAGGAGAAAGAAGACGACGATCTTTACAACAGAAGAATTGATGGAGGTGTCAAGAAATCGTTCTTGTGATGACTAGTTGGCTCGTTTGAGCAAGAACACAACAATAACTGAAGCAACGACGAAGAACAGAGCTCCAAATGGCTCTGGTTCGAGAGGTAGGCATGGCTAAGTATGTATACTAAAACATTTAGTCCCAATTGTGCTTAAAAACCTTGACTAGAAGTTAATTTTTACTCTCAGTTGGAGGCGCCAACTGAGGGTAAAAGTCTACCTTTACTACCAGTTGATCTCTACAACCGAGAGTAAACATTTAGTTCCGTGTGCTTAAAAACCTGGACTAGAAGTCAATTTTTACTCCTGGTTGGAGGTGCCAACCGGGGATAAAAGTGTACCTTTACTCCTGGTTGGTATCTCCAACCGGGAGTAAACATTTAGTTCCGTGTGCTTAAAAACCCGGATTAGAAGTCAATTTTTACTCCTGGCTGGAGGTGCCAACTGGGGATAAAAGTGTACCTTTACTCCCGGTTGGTGTCTCCAACCGGGAGTAAAGGTCCTTGCATGATGGACTAGCCGTTGTATGCAGGACTTTACTCCCAATTGGTGGCCACAACCTGGAGTAATTGTTCCTTTACTCTCGGGTGCAATAAATACCGAGAGTAATCTCAAAAGTGATGCCGAAAATAAAAATCAGTTCTCTGCTAGTGCAGGGAGTAGCACCGTAGCTTAACGCAAGTCCTCTCCTCCTGTTTCCAGCACGACACCGTATGTCCATATTATCCCTTTTCTAAAAAAAAAAATGTGTCCATATTATCCATATTATTCAGCTCTTGTCTACGTATTCAGCGCTTGCCAGAAATATGACGATGTCGTCTATGTATCATCCAATCTATCATTTCTTATCAGACTTGTTTACACACGACTAGTCGCTCGTCTGCTACCTCTTGATTTCATATATGGTGCGGTGCAATTGCATTATTGCGTTGCAGCTACCAGTTTCAGTAGTCGGCAGGAACCAAAAAGGGAGAGACAGCGACAGCGTCTTTTATTATTTTGCTTATTATGTCGTCAGTGCTCAGCTCCCGATCGGAAACGGATTTCAGAAACCACTACGGCCGGTTCACCTCTCTTCGTCAACAGATATATAACTGGAGTCCTGTCATTGATCCTGTGAATGGTTACAGGAGCAGGACAATACCATGCGTTACATGAAACACTGTCTTAGCTAATTAACGCAGATTATTATCGGGTCTAAAGCCAGTATCATCGCCGCAATCAAACCTTCTTCCTACGTCCTATTTTTTACGTAGTTGTCTCTAATATTATGCTTAGTCAAACTTGCTGCGTCCTAGCTTGATGATGACCAAGATTATACACAGTTCGAAATATCCTGGGTTTACGCAGTTGTATCTTTATAAACTTTATTTATTGAACCAAAAAATTTGTTTAACTTATCAAGAAACGAGATCTACATTTTCTTTTTAGGTGGGAAGTACAGACATACTCCGTATATCCGCCGGTCGAATATAATACCCACTGATGTCTGTATACTCTGATATCCGCGGATTTCGGCGTCTCATCAGTCATCATCACGCCTCGACGGCAAACAGAGGCACCCGTGACCTCCTCGGGAGTCGACACGCAGCACAGCAGACGCACCCCAACAACCCAATGCCACTCCAATTAAGTGCCGCCTGCCGCTGTCTCTCTACAGCACCTTTCTCTCCCAGCTCACCTCAGCTCTGTTCTGCTCTGCTCTGCTCTGCTACCGTAACAGCAGTACAGCACACTCCCGAGGCAGCAGCGAGTCCTACTCGGTGCCCGGCGGCGAGAAGGCTAGCCATGGGCGGTGCTACCTCCCCTCCGCCATGGAGGCGTCACTGCGCCGTCCACTTCCTCCTCTTGCTCTGGTCAGTAGTACGCGCTTCTTGCTAGTTCTTGTGGTTCTACTCTGTGTATTTTGGGTGGATTTTTTTTTTTTCTGTTTGGTTGCAGCTATGGCTCTGGTCAGTTCCTGAACTAGCTGCCTACTCCAGCGATTCAGTTAGTTTATTTAGTGTTGGAATTGTGCTATTTTGCATCTAGTAGGAGCAAGACTCTAAGTCTGAGTTGTTATTTTCGGCTAAATGCTTGAAATCTCTAGACCAGTCAATTGTTTCAGGAAATTTTGAGAGATATTTCCCAATAACTGAGTAGCCTGATTTGTATGTGAATATGGATATAATGATTCGTGTTGAGCATCATGTGTGCCTGCTTTACAGTACATGGTTGGATCTTTTTCTTTAGATAATGACATGGTTGGATCTCAAGCAATAAAGAGAAAACTAATCCTGATTCTTACCATATACTCTAATATACCTCATAATTGTAGAGTGAACAACACAGATACTCGGACTGGAGTAGAAACCGACGAGTTTGCTCAAGTAGATGATAACTCTTGCTAGCCAAATTGATGTGTCATGGGCATTGTTGTGGAGTAGTATTAGACCCAAGGCACCAACATGAGAACACACGTGCACAAAATCAGCTACTGTCATGGTATGAACACATGTACATTCGTTTGTGTCCAACACTATTTTCTTCTAATTTAATCTCGATTGAGCATTTCTGAATATGATGCAATGCTACTGTCATAGTAGGAAAAAAACTACAGTAAGGTTCTGTATAATGAAGGGATTTACTTGCAGAGAGCTTCAGATTTGATCTACTGTAGCCAAAACTAAAGAAAAATGACGTACATGTAAATTTCAGGGGTACTTCCAAGGCAAACGAAGAACATGCAGCGCTACCTCCAAGAGGGTGGAACTCATATGATTCTTTTTCATGGATTGTAGATGAAAATGCATACCTGCAAAATGCACAAATCATGGCAGAGAAGTTACTCCCACATGGATATCAGGTTATTCCCCTAACTCTTTAATTTGGTTACATATAAGAGCATAAGAAATGCAAGCAAGTAAAATCCTGATGACTCGTTTAACTTTTTATTCTGTCTCTGTGGATAGTATGCAGTTATTGATTTCCTCTGGTACCGGAGATTTGTTGAGGGTGCATACACAGATTCATATGGATTTGACAACATTGATGAATGGGGTCGACCTTTTCCAGACCTTCAAAGGTTTCTATCATCTAGAGTCGATAGAGGGTTCAGTCAAATTGCCAGTAAGGTTCATGGAATGGGCTTGAAATTTGGCATCCACTTGATGAAAGGGATAAGTGTGCAGGCTTTTAACGCAAACACGCCTATCTTGGACATTAAGACGGTACAGTTCTTTCTTTTAATATGCTACTAGCCTACTACATGACAACTATTAATTAGTGTTCAATATTAGCATTTTACTTTGGAAGTCTTGTTACGTTCATTCTGTTAGGGTTGTCTTAACATCATGTTGTATACCCCAAAACCAATAATCATTGTTAAAGTTAACTTGTATACATAGGAACCATTCTTAATTCCTTTTTGAATATCAAAATGAAAGAAGATTTTAAAGTTCAATTTTTACAGGATTACCTTATAAATTGAGTCTGAAACATTTCTGAAACATTATCCTTTCTTGAGTTTTCTTTTGAAACATTGCAAAATGTTGGATAAACTGTACCTTTGCTCATCGGAACGCTGGTTTCCCTGGGCACCAACAAAATTCTGATTTACTATTTGCTCCATTATTCCTTAATCTTGAGTGAAATGTTCTTTCCTGTAGTATCTTTTAATTATCTATATGATGTTTCTGTGGTTTCATATTATCTGATGTTTTGAATGACTTAGCCACTGTGTTTTCTAGACTCCTGAGTGTGTGTGCATGTTGTAAGGGTTCTTACCCCCTTTTTTCTTCTTAATACAAATATGCGCAGCTCTCATGCATATTCGACAACAAAAAACTTCTGTCTACAATTGAACAAATGACTCTTGGAAACAGGACATCACACTTAGCCAATACTGAAATGCAAATAGAAGTTGCTGAACTCTAGTTTACAACTTTTTACAATGGTCTCATGTGATTCCTTTCAGGGAAAGCCGTATCTAGAGGATGGCCGTCAGTGGACAGCACGAGACATAGGTCTCAGTCACAGAACCTGTGCGTGGATGACGCATGGATTTATGAGCGTTAATACAGATATTGGAGCTGGACGGGCCTTCTTAAGATCTCTTTATCGACAGTATGCTGACTGGGGTGTTGATTTTGGTATGCTTACTCTTTAGGTGCATGGTTCTGTGGATTGCATACAGATATCTCAACTCTTAGTTGAATGTGTCCATATGCTACCAAAACTGAGAATTGAATAAATTCTTTCATATTGAATTCTGTTTTCTTTGCAGTAAAGGTCGATTGTGTTTTCGGTACAGATTATAGCCCAGAAGAAATCATCACCATTTCAGAGGTATAAGTCCCTATACAATAGTTACACTAGTTCATTGAAATCAGTGCACTTCTGGAATCAGCTAATACCTATATTGTAGCTATTGCAAGAAATTGATCGTCCGATCATCCTGTCAATCTCACCAGGAGTTGCAGTTACTCCAGCATTAGCTGAGAAAATTAGTGATCATGTTAACATGTATAGGATAACTGGAGATGATTGGGACAACTGGAAGGATGTGAGCTCACATTTTAGTGTTTCAAGGTAAATTGAACAGATATTTTCTTCTTTGTTCTGTTTCATTGCATACTCATCAGTTTTCGTACCTTGTATATGTATGTTGTCTAGTAAATTTCCCTTTGCATATTGTATGCAGTTCCTTCGATGCTGCTAAGAAGATTGGGGCCGCTGGGTTGCGAGGAAGATCTTGGCCAGACTTAGACATGCTTCCACTTGGATGGCTTACTGATCCAAGTATGATTTAACTCTACATTAAGAAATAAAACTAATATCGATTGTTGTCTGGCTCTAATGGCTTTGAACAATGAAGCAAACTCACAATGTTCAGGAGAAAATAAATCATAATTTTCTATTAAATGCACGTTAGTAAATTTTTGTATCAGTAAACAGAAAATTAAAGACAAAGTAACAGACAATATGAATGCATGGTATCCTTTCCATCGTTCATATATATTCTTTGTGGCAACGGAAGTTCCATTAAGGCACTGTGGAGAATCTGTCCCAGCTTGGTACTTTTTAATAATTGGGGTTGGTGTATGAAATATCTGATATCTGTATAGGAAATATGGAAAATATAACTTTTATGGCATTAATTATTCTCTTTTATAGAATGGTAGCCAAAGAGAGAAAACTGGTGTAGCTCATTTGGTAGCAGGTTTGGGTGTATTAGTTTATTCAACTACATTTACATCAATTTATTTAACTACATTTAATACAACTCTGTTTTCCTTATCATTCCCTTGTTCTTTTTCCAAGAACATCTTGAGTGAGATAGTAGACATGCAGGTGTATCAGAAACAGACCCTTTTTTCTTCTGTTAATGCAGGTGTAAATCAGGGCCCTCACAGGAAATGTAACCTTACTCTTGATGAACAGAAAACACAGGTTGTTGATGATCACTTCAAATTTAAGTGTTCTGCATCTTTTTTGTATAGTAATGAACTCTGTCTTTGACATGACCTTACAGATGGCACTTTGGTCAATGGCTAAATCACCACTCATGTATGGAGGAGATTTGAGGAATCTTGATGATAGTACATTAAACATAATTACCAATCCTACTTTGTTGAAGATAAACCACTATAGTACAAATAACATGGAGGTACCTGTACAGGCTTCCTATTAGAATGGTGTCTGCTTTGTAAGCACAAATGATTGTAAGCTAACCTGTAGATATTTGCTGTTCCATTATGTGTACAGCGAAAGGACATCAAAAGAAGAACATTCTGGTCACTTTAGGTCTCCTTATCCTATTCACCTTACCAAGAATGATGGCATGTTTGTCAGTCTCACTGCTTGCAGCAACGATGCAGCTAACGGATGGTATACGTTTCCACAAGATGGCAAACCAGATCATATATGCAGGAACTATGAAATACTGAATGGTAAAAATGTCTCATTTTGCCTGGGAAATACAAAACCTCTTCTTGCATCGTAAGACCCACCCCCTATTCATAAACAGAGAAGTGCGCACTCAATGATTTGTATTAACACATTTTATACTGTAGGGATGTCATTATCATGGGCAACAATGAACACCAATCAAAGTTTCATCTTTCAGTTACAAATGCACATGATACTTGTTTGGATGCATCTGCTGGTCGAAGGCGGACTGCCTCAGAGATCAAGTTTCACATGTTCTCTACATGCAGGTGGCATGCAAAACAGGTAAGATCTCTACTGTCACCACCACCCCCCAATCTTTTCAACAGAGAACATTCCATGAAGTGTCGTTTACTGACCAGTTCAACCCAAAACCCTACAGTATTATTGCTTACTGACCGGTTCAACCCAAAAGCTTTCGCAAGTCTTAGACATGGAATAGGAGTGAGCAAGAATTATTTTTTATCTAATTGCGCAAGCCAGGATTTGAACTCGAGTCATCTGGCCTTGATACCATATTCACCAACCAGTGCAAACCAAAAACTTAAGCTGTTTGAATAAGGCAGAGAATTCACTTTATATTCGAACAAGTACTTATCCTGTTTGGCAACTGAATTTATGGCATTTATTACACACGAATGATGAGTGCAGATGTGGGAGCTAAATGTGAATGGAAATCTTGTGAGCAACTATTCAGGATTATGTGCAACAGTGGAATCAAGGGACAAAGGAGGTATATATTACATAAATTTGTTTGTTTTGATTTAATTGACATCACTATAGTCTCCTACTCTCCTATGAAATATAGGTCCTAGTGGAGGTCGTGCATGGGTTGCAACTGGAAGTAAAGGTTAGCTATCCTATATGTAACCTACAAGGCATCCTGTGAATTGGTTTACTCCTGTGAGGAATCTACATATATGTCATTGAGTAACATACACGATTCTTTTAGTTGGCTCCTCTGCGATATATGACAACTTGCAACCAGAATTTCCATGTGGTGCATGTGCTGCTTCTGTGTTAACAGAAGGTCTTATTGGTTGACTATGATATTCTTAGACTGACCACATGACAAATAAGTCTTACCAAGACTGCAGGATAGAGATATTACAAGTGGATAATAGAGACCTTAAGAGGCTGCCGGGATAGCCTATTTTAAACAGATAATGCAGAAACTGGTTTTCTTTGTCACCTAAACCATCATTGATTTCCAACTCAACAATCCTGTAAGTCCAAAATTTTGACACATGACCAATAGACCTCCATGGCTGTTCTCCCTTTTCCAAATATGCTTGAATATACGGGTTACAATCAACTACTGATCTTTTCTAGGCAGACAAACCCTTGAGGGCCTGGCTGATATGGGAACAGAACCTTTTGCACATATTTCACTCGAGGTGGATAAGCTTTTGTGGTTTATTACTTGCATAGGAATATGCTACTTTACTGATAGTTCTCCTAACTCCGTTTCATATTTTAGATATGATGAACTCTTCTTCGTCTATTTGTTACAAACATAAACCTACAATTGTGATCCATATTCGAGTTCTTGGTTTTAGATCTCGAGAAGTTATTTCATACATACTGCATTCTCACTAATTTTTTGATGCACTCTGCAGTGAAGTAAAAGTCTTAAAACTATTGTAACTTGGTCTTGCTTAAATCAAACTGAAGTATGTGGTCACCAAAGACCAGCTTTCATAACATGTGTAAAATGCACACATAGTTTGCCAGAAATTCATTTTAATGGTTCATAGACTAGGAAAAGCAGTACATTCTCATCATTTTCCTCCTTTCATTCAAAGCTTCTTGATTGCATTGCAAACTAAAGATTTAGTGATCTGAACTTTATGTATTTGCTATCAAGATAGTTTTAGCTTCAAATGATGACAATTTCATCTTGTTTCTATTTTTGGGTAATGCATGAGAAAATATGTTCTTTCTGAGCTATCTTCCATGGTACAGGAGAAATCTATCTCGTGTTCTTCAATCTTGACTCGATGAGCAGGAAGATGACCGTACAAATATCAGATCTTGGAAAGGTTCTCAGAAGAACCTTTTTGAAAAAAGACCTATGCAGCTGCACTGAAGTTTGGAGCAGAAAGAATTTCAGCCCCGTTAAGGAAGAGGTTTCAGCGGTGGTTAACTCGCATGGCTCCATGGTGTTTGAAATGATGTGTTGAGATTGAAGTGCTGAGGCAGTAGTTCGAGAAGCGAAAAGCTTGCAGTGATAATTTGCTGTAAGCTCCATTCCTATTGATCCTTACTTGTAGGCAGGTGGAATGGATACATTGATAAACCATTAACTTGATAGATGGCTGCTGAATTTGACTGAATGGATAACAAAAGAAACATGGGGAGAGAGATGTTGAACTGATCTGTATATTTTTGCTTGATGTTCTAATGAACTCGGCGACTTCTATTTAAGTGGTACAAAGTTAAACTATTCATGATTAACAGAGGAACATTCAACACAATTTGGAGGTTCAAATCACAAATCACTCGACATAGCTATCTGTTCAATCAACAAAAGAACTGAATCATTTGCATTTAAAATACTAGGAACAGAGTTATCTGATGATCAACCGAGAGAAAACATGGTACTAGTGAGCTTGGCCTTGGCTGGGCTGGGCCGGGACGAGCAGACTTCACAAACAGCAGCCTGTGTGAATGTTGTGATCCTTTTGTTATGTATATAGCCAGAGATGTAATGAATATGGAATCTGAAGCTCGTAACAGGACAAACGCAAGCATGGCACAAGGCCAAGGCCAAGGCCAACTCACAGAAAATTAAAAGCACTAAATCACTGGCAACTAATTAAATTCATCGAGTCAGGGGGATAGAGATCACGCATGCAGCCAACGACGTAACCCAAAGCTAAAACATTCCTAACGACCATCTTATAGACATGCCTGCTACTTCGAAATGCAAATATCAGCTACCACTAGAACTACTTGAAAACCCTCTTCGTCTTCAGGTCTTCATCCACAATAAACTGGGTGTCTATGAAGCAGCAGGAGAGGAATGCCGTAACCAGTCTTTTGCGCAGAACAGTGCCTCCAAGGTTTCCGGGTGCAGTGAGCTCTGGTAGTCGTCAAGCATCCTGGCTTCAGTCCCAGCTGAGAACACAGAGCTGCCACGACCAACCGTGGACACGGGTATGGCAAGGACATCTTGGGCCATCCTCGAGAGTGTTGGGTACCTGACAGCATTGAACTTCCACCACTTCAGAATGTCAAACTCTAGCATGCGTGGGACCAGGGCTTCTTCCAAGTACTGATCTAGTTCTGACTTTGGGATCTGGCTCAGGGCTACCTCTGAAAGGTACATGTCGAAGCCTGACAGTAGATTGCCAGTGGGAGCAGGATCTGTTGGGATTTTATTCTTATCATCAGGCAGAGGGCCAGTGGCCTCTTGCTCAACATGGGCTAGCGTCAATGTAAGTGGCTGTCCAACATACTCTTTGTAGAGCTCATGTAGAGCATCATCCACCACCTTGACATACTTGGCGCCCTTCGTCAGACCATAGATTTTGGAGTAACTGAACTCAACAATCTTCATCTTGAAACGGGGATCCATCACAACAGCAATGGCCAGCACAACATTGCAATCTTTCCAATACTTGTCAAACATCTCATGCATGCCTTTTGCGATTGTACTGGAAACAGAATCTGGATGATCTGTGGCATTTGAAAGCTCTCTCTGAATTGTCCAAGCCTGATGGAAAAATATGTTTGCGGTTGGATTTTCTGTTGCCATAATGCTGTTTGCAGAGTCATGCAACAGCTTCAGATACCTGCAAGCAACCTCGACTTTCTCCCAGTCCACTGCCGAAGGCGCTTGATTGTAGTTTTCGTTACATTTCTCCAGCATGGTGAATGCCTGCTTGTAATCCTGAGCTGCCAGCAGCATAAGATAGGTGGTGTTCCACTGGGATTTAATGTCTAGACATAGGGTCTGGTTACTAGGAATTGGCAGTTGCACAGTGAAGTGAGAAAACATCTCCTCATGGCTAACACAAGCTTTTATGAACTTTATACTTTCACGGATTTTGTAGATGACACCTTGAACTGAAGCAATGACATCAACTGCAGCTGCATTCAGTATATGGGCATAGCACCTCACAACCAAACATTGCCCCCCAAGCATCCGAATATTCTTTCTGCAGAGTTCCTCTCTCAAATTCAAACTGTAGATATCATGTGAGAAGGACTCACAATCTCCAGTAATGGCGAAGAGTTTGTCAGTCATGTTCCACTGAGGAAGGCTTCTGCTGATAGCTTCAGAAACTGCATCTGAACAACAAGGCCAAGGGACCATCACAAAGTTGAGCATTCTTCGGTGCAGCTTCCAATCAGAATCAATGAATTGCCCCGCAACTGAAACATACCCAAGAGTTTGGCTGGTGGTCCAAGACTGTACTGTGAGATTTATCCTTCCAGGAATATTCCCAACTTGCTTCAGCACGCTCTCTCTTTCCTTGAGATAAACTGCATAAACCTCTGCCTCTATTGCGTCTGTATTAACCACCTTGAAATTAGGCTGCAGGCCCTCAATAAAGGATATGAAGGTTGGCTGTTGAACAATTTGCAGAGAGTAGTCATGCAGAATGATCATCTTTGCCAGGTATGATCTACTGAGGTCTGGATCAAATCGGGCATTCGCGTAACCAGTACGTGTGCGGCGGCGCTTCTTAGAAGGCTTCTCTTCAGAACCCTGAAAATCATTTTCTGTACCTCCTGCTGTAGGTTCTTGAGCTTTAATCTCAGGGCAATGACCCTGGGTAATGTGCCTCTTCAGATGGCTAGTTCCAGACATTTTTGTTCCAGAACTGTATGCAAAAACTCCGTTACAATGATTGCAGCACGCTTGTGTGCGTCCCTCAGCATCTTGGGTAGTGAAATGTTCCCAGACCATGGACGTCTTCCTTCGGCGTTTCGATGAGGTTCGTGGTTTCACCTCTGCAGTGACATTGCCACTCACTAGCTCACCACCTTGAACCGTCTGGTTACAATGGAGGACTGCTTCGTCATAGGGGACGATCTCGCCATCAGGGTCATAGGGGACGATCTCGCCATCAGGATCCATCTTGCTACCAGGGACAATAATCTCGTTGCTGTGAACCATCTTGTAATCAAGGATCATTTCGGCATCATGACCCATCTTGTCACTGATGATCGCCCCACAGCCGTCAACCATCTCAGTGCCACCAGGGAAAATCTCGTAGTCTTCGAACAGCGTCCCAGTGTCATGCACCATGGAAGAGTCATTGATGTTTGGATCACCCATGCTTTGCTCGCTGAGAACAGTAAACATAACACAGACAACGGTTTACATAAAAGGAGCTACGAAATGCAATATATGTATCTAGTCTAGTGATGAAAACGTCACTAGATTCAGCATTGCATCACGTTTTTCTTTCAGAGCATCAGTATCACAGCAATCTGTCGTTGTATGAACTGACAATGGTTCCAGGAAGTGGATCCAAATTAAAAAAATTCATGTTTGTAAGCTAGTTATTTCAATATGACAGACTTTCTAGCCGGGAAGCAGTGTACATGTCAACAAAAGAGGACGATGCAGAAAAAATGAGATAGAACTACTAACAGAAAGCATATCCCATCCTACATACTCTGTCCATTGCTTCTACGCCAACCACATCTGACATTATCTAGTTGTACCTGTACCGTCCTACAAATGCTTGATCAAGCTTGCATTCAAAATAAGAAGTCTAACCACCGGCCGTGGTAATACAACTAAAACTTGTTGAGTACACACAGAGCAACCAGATTGGATAATATGGGATGGAAAATTCTGGCGGTACGTTTACACGAAACAGATTAAAAGATCAGAAAACACCATATTAAAAACTATGGCTTGGTTGGGAACAAATCGCGTACTGTTTCATCTGACGATGATGTCCTCCGAAGGCTCGAGACGATCATCGGGCAGCTTCCTACCACGGCAAGCACGAACACCCTACGGACCAGCAGGTAATAACCAACCAAAGCAATCAAACACAGAAAACCCCCACCCAACTCACACCATCGACGAACATTTGATCTACCCGCCCTCCATTACAGTTTAAGGCCCAATCCAAGCCAGCGATCACAGCAAACACCCCAACCAGCAGACCCAGCAGCAATCAACCTACACGCGGAGGAACACACGAGGCGGGGAGGGAGAGAGAGGGCTTGCAGTAGGGTGGGATGGCTACCTTGCAGTGGAAGGAAGGATGGACGGGGACGAGGAGGTCCAGCAAGGAAGGATCCGCCGCGGCGGGGGCTTGCTACTATACTGGATCGGATCGCGGGCGCGGCTCGCCTCGCCTTCTCTCAGCCCAGCTAGGAAGGAACCCTAGATCCTCCTCCTCCTGTTCGTCGTCCTCGATTGAGTCCGTGGGCAGAATAAGAACGCGGGGGACGCGGGGGGTTTTATGGGCTTGTTCCGTGTCCCAGCCCATAACGGGGAGAAGGCGTTGGTTGGCTTCCCCTTCCCGCTGACAGGTGGGCTTCCGGACCCAATTGTCGGTTTGGAAACCTATATTTTTCCCCTTTTATTTCCGTATATAAATATCCTTTCCGGTTTGCTAAAACAAAAATATCGTTTCCACTTTACCATTATAGGGTTTTAGTAGCTTTTATTTATTTATACACACCCTATTATATATAAATAGCCAAACATAATTTTGTCAAAATGTGATTTGTTTGTGCTTACACTGGCTTTAGTAAGGTCTAATACACGCAAAGGCTAATCCAAGCAACCAATCAAACCCACTTAAGTAAAACTACAATTTTTTTTCTATATATACGCTTTTGTCGGTGTTTCGTTCACTAGAAAACAATACCAACTGACTCAGGTAAAAGAATCGGTTCCGTTTCTCATGTGAATCAATGCCCCTAGATGGTTTGAGGGATGTGGGAATCCGAACAATAATCAGTTCCATTTTCTTTCGTTAGAACTCAAAAGACCATGTTTCTACCTCTCCTTTACATTATTGTTTTTTCCTATTAAATTATTTTGAGTTGCAACACGTTAAAATGGATTGTATATAAGTTGTTCTTTGACCATGAAAAGTTCTACATTTTTTTTTGAAGCATGTTTCCATCTATATGATTTTTATATATATATTTTTGGATTAGAATCTAACGTACCAGTCAAATGGTATCATAAAATGATTCTGCCAGAAAGGTTCTTTTAAAAGAAAGAATATGAATCCAAACAGAGTGACACAACGGTGCAAAGAAATTGTTTTATTTGTGCAATATTATTCCAAATCTTAAAAAGCGAAAATAATTCTGCAATTTTTTCGGAAGGGATAAAACCCTTGACTTAACACCGTTAACTGCTACAAACTGCAGAAGGCTATATAGTAAGACATTTTCATTTTCTGGCCTTATAGGTAAGTTCAAAAGAAAGCGGGCCATACAAGGAAGATGCATTATTTTCAAGGCCATACAGGTAAATATCTTCTTATTTTTTTTCCAAAATAACCATAACTTTTGCATATGAACTCAAAACAGGACAAACTTAATACTTTCATGAACAACATAATATCTCAAGCAGACATGCAACATATTATCTACCAAATTGAAAATTTATAATACAGTTAAATATTATATGTAATACCCAGTGGATAGATTTCATTATCTCCAAAATGCTTGAGGAGTAAGCACACAATATCTCTAGCAGACATGCAACGTATTATGTATCTATCTACTAGAAATTATATAATGAAGCTAAACTAATAGCATAATATCTATCTAATAGAAATTATATATCTATCTAATAGATGCATGAGGACATAGCATAATATCTACAATATATTATCTATCTAATAGAAGTTTAATAATACATTTAAATACTATAAGTAGTCCTTGTGGATAGAATTCAATATCTCCTAGATGCATCAGGAGTAAGCATTATATCTCTAGCAGACATGCAACGTATTATCTATCTTATAGATAGAAATTACATAAATAATTTTAATACTATATATAAGCTGCAGATAATATGTAGAATTTGATATCTCTTGGATGCACGAGGAATAAGCATAGAAATTATATAATATAGTTAAATATTATATATAGTACCTAGTGGATAGAGTTTGATATCTCAGAGATATAGAATGCATATATCATTGCCAACTTCAAAAAAAACTAGCACGGGTGGGGGTGACACCCCCACTCTCATTGCCTTAAGAAGAAGCTAGCTTTCCCCCGTGCTAGAAACCCCCGAACCCCGACCCTGCCCAGACACTGTGAGCAGACCCCGAGGGGGACCGTCCCTGGGATGTCCATACACCTCTTGGAACCTCTCCACAGGTCGGTCAGGCGCTCCACAAGTGCTTTGGCACACAGGGCCAGCGAGGGGATTTTTTTTACCCTGAGAGCCTGAAATTCGCTCCCACCGGGAGTCGAACTCAGGACCTCTGGGGGGTGTCTCAGGGTGGTGTGCCTAACTAGTAGACCCAACACCCCTTTGACATATCATTTCCAACTTCATTACGTCCAATCGCATCTTCACCGACTAGTCTACACTCTATATATAGCCTAGCCATCCCCCCCCCCTGAAGTCACACATCTCACTTTGCCGAAACATTCAATCAGGAGTGGTTGAAGGAGAGGGCGCACTTGCTATTAAACCGTAAAACACAAAGCTATACCCATGGCAAAACTACTCTTCGGTTTGTTCCTTGTCCTTGCAATTATAGGGACAGGGTTGGCCGAGGATTGTGAAAAAGACGCAGACGACATGAAGAAGTTTTGCAAGAACTTCTTGTGTTCCCTGCGGAACCAAAGATCGATCCATCGCCGGAATGCTGCGCTGTATGGCAGAGGGCATCCCATGCCTATGCAAAAAGGTCGTCACCAAGGAAGCAGAGAAGGTGTTGTGCATGGAGAAGGTCGTGTACGTCGCCAAACACTGCAAGAAGCCCTTTGCACCCGGCTACCAGTGCGGGAGTAAGTGAACACTCCGCATATACATATACACTATATATCTATATATGTTTGTGTGTATTGTTGTATGGTGTACATGTGACTCCACGCATGACTGATTTTGTTGGTTGCTTTTTTTTTTCAGGTTTTAAGGTTCCTGCCTAATAGCCTCTAAATGGAGTGGTTGTGACATGGTGCTCTCTCCTCTGGAGCTCAAATTTGAGATTTGTAAGATGCGAGAGACCATGTTGAGAATAATGTGTACCGAGTACTTTGTACTAAAAAGGTTGGAGAATTGATAATCTTCAGCTTTTACCTGTCTGCTTCCCCGGATTTGCTTTTTATTGGATAATTCTATCTGAGCGAACATAGAGGCTGCACTAATAAAGCCGTACCTGCGTCCCAATATTAATAAATTTCCAAAGCTGTCCTACGTCAAACTATTTTAAATTTAACAAAATTTGTAGAAAAACATTACTTTATATGACACAAAGTTGGTATCACTACATACATTGTGACGTATATTTTCACAATATATTTATTTGGTGTCATAAATAATGTGACTCTTTCCTACAGAGTTGGTCAAACTTAAGTTTGATTTTAGAAATTTATTTATCATGGGGCGGAGGTTCTATTGATTTTAGAAATTTATTTATCATGGGGCGGAGGTTCTATCAAAAAATAAAGAACATTGAATCATACTGGAGCGTCTTTGCAATTTTGTCATAAAAATGAAGTATCTTTATCTTCTTATGTATGAAAAGGTCACCTTTTTTAGGAAACAACCTCCTCCGAAATTTGATTCTACCTCGCTGAGATAGCTTGGTGAGACACGCTTACTTCTTAATCTTCCACAACTAAAAAGAAAAAGATTAAGACTGCCTAATCGTGCGAAAATAGTTAATCAGGTCGTCGGTCTGCCTAATGCTGCGATACATACGACGTCCTGCCCGCCCTCCTCCACAAGGAAAACCCAACGTTGAGTCCCGCAAGCACCACCAGTTGACGCAAACATTCGGCGGAATGTGGCGTGTGACAATCCATTCTCTTTCCTTCCTGCTGTGCGTGTGCATTATGCCTGCTATAACTTCTCTTGTCATCTCCGATTGCAGTCAGTGACGTGTACCTCCACGATCTGCGCGGGTCGATCTGCGCGGACGACATCGGCCTCCTCCACGATCTCCGATGCACGATCTCATGTTAGGCTCAACTGCATCTGGCCGCCGTTTGGATCGGAGTTCGTCATCACCGGCACACGTGTAAGTCCCTGTCGCTATCGTAACTGATCGTGCACGATTGATTCTTCATCAATAAAGGGTTCTGTGTTTTTGCTCAGCAGTTTCTAGAGACGTAGCAGAATATGAGCAAAGTTCTTTTCGTAGTTGTGACAGCCTTTCAGTAAGGACATGTGGGTGTTCATAGTTGTGATTGCCTTTCAGTAAACATCCTAGGAAAAAAACACTTGTGCAGCTTCAGTTAAAAAAACATGTGGGCGGAACTATTTTGGGTGGCCCTGAATATTATTACTACGAATCAAGGCATGTCTGCTGACCATTATGAGTGTAGCCGCCATTGCCCTTTTGTTTCAATCCCAAGTAGATGCTGAAGTGTACGTGGTTTTATAAAGGCTAAATGGTTGTCTTTTACAGTTCAGAAAATTCAGTGTGCAAAAAAAAAAAAAAAGTTTTTCACCATCAATGGTGCGGTGGGCATGAGCCATGCTTGTATATCTGTGAGTGCTAGAGATGCTGCTTCGTGGATCAAAGGATTGCATTGTCATAATGTTGGATATATGCTTGATAATTAGAAAATGCTCTCTCACGGTTTTTATTCTCTGCATATAGGAAGCATCGTTCAGTTCCAGTTCACTTATTGGTAATAACTATTAATGCCGTGGTCCTCCTAGACTGATATGAAACCTTTGCATTCTTATTGTTTTCGTAGTTGGAAACCGCATTGGTTTACCTTGTGCCTAAGATTAAAAATAATAATTGCTCAAATTCTACGCTGAATACCAAATTCTATGGTGAAGGTGTCTCCAGTGTCCTAATAGAAGGTGACTGTACTATTGTGGTCAGGATAATGATGTGGGCAGATTGAGTCCTCCAGCTTATATACAAATTATTTTATTGCATGAAAACTGAAAAGGTGGAGCAAACTTGACGGTAGATGCCTGTCCGTTGTCCAGAAGAAATTATATTGTTTTCACTCCTAGATACTGCTCATGGTCTTATACTCTTATGGTCCGGCAATAGTAACTGGGATTGGTTTGATTGTTGGTTTTCATATTCAAAATCATTTAATGGTATGACTGGTTACCAATTACAAGTCTGGGTAGCACAGGAACAAATATTGCAAGGTTCAGAAGAGGAGGGGTTGTTGTAGGTAATTTCATTGTTGCTGTTAATGGAATTTTAGCTGTTATATAATATTGATCTTTATGTAGTTCGAGCAGCCATTTTCTTTTATGCTTGCTAAATTGAGTGATTTAGATATTGTATATATTTCTATGCTACCTATTTGAAATCACTGAATTTTCTGCAAGTTCATGTGTATTAGCCTTTATCGTATAATTATAAAACACCTTCCTGTAAACTAAATGTGGTTAAGTTCAGCGTCATTACTTTCTGTTTAGTAATGACTAATGAGGCGCTTCAGATTGGTAGCAGTAAAGAACCATGGCGTTAGTTTCAGGGGAAAGGGGGCATATACCAGAATGTATTTGTGCTTTCTCTTTGATTTGCATAGAAGCAGAAGCTCTCAATGTCACATCTTTCATCTTTTTCTATCCCCACTCATAATCATAGTCCAAGTTGTAATTTCAGTTTGAGTTCTTAATCCTATATATGGGGAACAGAAGTGTGGATGGCCTCAAAAATCCTAGGGAAGAAAAACATTGGAACAGCTTCAGAAAACACATGTTTTTCTATCCGTTTCAAGTGTGTGCCATCTTTTTTAGGTTCTTTGTCACATATGTTGTAGATGGGCTGAAGTGACATATTGTACCAAGCGATATATCACAATAAATATCAAAAAAGGAGCTCATCCCTGAGTTCCTGATACATGAACAAAGGTTTCATTTTCCTGTATCCTTCATTTATAATCTGTAGGTTCCTTGCATGTAAGCAGTGTTTTCTCAGGTGGGCTGCAGCTGGAAGGAGGTAAAACATGATAATACTGTTACATGCTTGGCCTTTTGGAATGGTCCAATTAGGCAAAAGGATTTCAGTTATGTTTTCCTGGCAGCAAACAGCACACTAAAGGAGCAAAGTGATCAAGAGAAATATGAGAAGTCTAGAAAATTGAAGGTAGGTAAGTTCAGTCAGTTTGTATCTATGAAGATTTTTGAGTCACCACTTACCATACACATACCTTACAGATAAAGTAGCCCTTCAGGCAGGCAATGAGGTAGGCATGAAAGGGTATTCAATGTATACAATGGAGGCACCTTATGTTTTAGATATGAACTATTAGAAACAACCAATTAATAAGGTATTTGATGTATACAATGGAGGTAACTTATATTTTCAAAATTGAACATGCTTCTGTTGCTTTCAACTGCAATTGATTTCTAATAGCAAGTTTCACATTACAAGAAAAATATTAATTACAAAGCTATACTTAAGATAAACAGTAACAGTTAGAGTGTCATTTCAATTTGTATATTTTTGTTATCTTATTATGCAATCTGTGTGTTTTAAGAATAGAAGTTTAGCTGTCCCGTAGCAACGCACGGACATGAACCTAGTATCAAAATGAAAAGAAACAAGTTTAACCTAGGTTGGAGTGCTCTGGTGTACTCCTCTAAAACTTAAACATATATGTGTCAAAGCGTACGAAATGATGTGTTGCAATAGGACAAGAAAACATAAACTCTACTGCACGCTCGGTCATGTGGTTATAACCAATAGAGAAGAAGACGCGACCGCCAGATTTGATGCTGCGGAAGGATATGGGTTTTCTGTGCACGTGCGGGGTGTGTGTATGGGGAAGTCGATGTCTTTGTGAATTCGGCGCCCTTGTCAAGGTACGTGTTGAGCTAGTATAAATATATCTTTACTTAGAGCATCTACAATAATTTGCTATGCTAATTCTCCGTCTTTAATTTTTTTAGCAAAATGTAAAAAAAAGTCTCTTCAATAGTTCGCCATATACATCTTCCCTATCTTTTACAACTTGGCAAAAGTGATCCTCCTGCGCGCAAAAGTTCGTGCTCGCTCGTCGTGTGCATCGACCGACCTCCTTCGTCGTCGATCAGCCCCTGCGGTATCCCACCGGCGAGTGTCGTGCTTGGCACCTGGACGGGCTGCCAAGCCATCGGGATCAGGGGCGCCCCTTTCCATGCACGACAGATCGGCTTGGATTTAGACGCCGTCGCATCCACTGCGTCCGAGGCGGCACCGTGGTTGCTTGCGTGTGGTCAAGAGCGCCGCCTGCTCGGCCTTCGTGGGTGCCACCAAGCGATTCATGAGATTGGCATGCCACCACGGTGCCAGGAAAGTGGGCAGCACCAAGAGATCCTCGTCCGGCAAGAACAAGAAGGAACCCCTTGTGGTGGCGAAGTGGGAGCATGAGATGGACCACCGCGCTGCTGCTCAGAACGCTGGGCCCGACCTTTAGATCGTGTTGTCCGAGGCTGAGCAGCACCACCGTGCCAAGTGGCAGCGGCTGCGTGATGACAATGGTAGAAGAAGGGTGGAAACAAAGTTTGTTTCACTCTTAGGTTCCAGGATGCAAGTTTGCTAGAGAGGAAATTTTTAGATCCAGGATAGGTTAATTAGTGAAAGCTATAGGGTTTTTGATGCAAAAGTATTTTCATTTTATATCTTCTTAGTACATCGACCAATTTTATGTTTTGAGGAGTGAATTATGCCAAACTATCAGAAACAAGCGTTTTTTTTTCTCTTCATAAATTTTTAGGAGTCAACAAATAACATGATTTGAGAAATAAAAAATATCAAACCGTTGGGATGCTCTAATCCGAAAAAGTCTTTGCAGAACCTGTCAAACTAAAGCATTGATTAGTGGAGGTGCACTGGATGCATGCAAATTAAAGCCGTAGGGAAGAACAGCGTGTGTGTTTGTGTTACTTGCAACATGCAAGAAGCTAGCGTGCGAGTTTTCACTTTTCAGGTGTCCGATAGAGTGTCACGTAGAACTGTAGATGCCGTGACGCCTGCGCCACCGCCAGGAACGTAAAACCAACAGGATGCGAGCAATGAGTACATACGTACGTTCTCTAAATAATATCGAGTGATCGTCAAAAAACTAGAGATATCCCTGAGACTCCTTGCTAATTAATGGTGCCATATTATTATACGAAATTTACTATCATACCATAACATTTGAACAAACATATATATATTTCACACCATTTTTTCCTTATTTTTTCCCAAAATTATTACATAGTACATATATAGCACACACGAACACACTACACATAGATGACTATACATATGTATTACACACCATTACAAAACACACATATATACAAACTCAGCTCCTAAGGAGAACAAACACAAATTATACACTCATGACGGTACGGTAGAACACCGACATAAAGAGTTCACAAGCCAACAAACATTATTTATTGTAAACTACCACGCCACACTGCTGGATCGTCGGAGCAACCTTAGGGAAATCAAATAGAAATTGATCGAGCCCATGCGCAGTTGATCTCCTGGTGGTATGTTATTATGAACTCCAGCAAGCAGCAGAGCCATTTAAAATGGCCCCATCGTATCCATCGCAGACTTGATGTCTGCAGCAACACTCTTTGCATCATGAGAAATACCAGATAATCCTGCCATTCCCAGCCCAACACAGTAGAGGCCGTTGTTACCTTTCCAAGGATTGGTGCGCTCCCTCTTGGGCATGCTATTGTCATTTAGCAAGCTCCCACCATTCTGCATTTTTGTTAATCACATAAACTTTTGTAAGAACATGACACCATTACCATTTTTTGCAGAAATTCAATGCATTTGGTCCTAGAATTCTGCAGTGCTCAAGTTTCTGGGTATATGTTGTACTCCGGCCATTCCAAGATTCTAGATACATTTTTATGTATGTATCTAGACATAATGTATATCTAAGTGCATATTGCAAAAACAATATATATAACTCTAGAAGAAACAAAACGTCCTACATAGTAGGACTGTGTTCTAAGTTATAAGATGGTTTGGCTTTATTAGATATACTTTTTTTTACTATGTATCTAGACATAATGTATATCTAAGTACATATAGAAAAGCAATATAACTCTAGAAGAAACAAAACGTCCTACAGTTTAGGACTGATGGAGTATAAAACAAAACTATGTAAGTAGCTTTCCTATGAGTGGTGGTGGAGGATTGTATATTTTATGCTTTTAGTAACTGATGTGCCCCTCTTGTAAGTATACTAAATCAAAGGGTGAAATCATGCTAGGTTTTCCATATACGCATGCATGGCAGATGTAGCTCATACATTATATATATATATTTTTTAAAAAATAACTAGCACTGAGTACTGACAAAAAATTAAAGTAATTACTTTCCATGTTATGACAGCTAATATACGTGTTTATACCTTAAGCCACGTGTTTACAGTGCTTTTGTATCCTGTAGCGAATACAAGAGAATCAAACTCACTCTTTTTACCATCCTCAAATTCTACTGTGTTTCCTCTAATGCAAGATATTGGCCCAAGCACCTGCACGGCATAAACCAGGATAATTTATTTATCAACTTTAAAATTCAAATAGTATATATATGTACGTTTTCATTTTTTTGGCGCCCTAGTGTACACTATGAAAATGCACGCGCTCTCACCTTGATAACACCTGCCTTTATTAACTGAGTTGTGCCAACATCTATGACTGCTGACCGGCCAGTCTTTGCCTTGAGAAAAAGCGGCCCCACATCAGGCCTGACTATGCCATATTTGGACAGATCACCAAATCTGATGTTTGCAAGAGTCAAAATGATGAAATCCACAAATTTCACAGGAAGGTGCCATTTGAGCAGCCTCATCCCCAAGTTAATCAGACCCTTGGTCATAACATGCACCTGTATGGATTCAGGCAGTAAAAATTAACAAGAGTATGTCTAATTATTCAAAAAAATTGGATTGATCGATACAAGTTGATTTCCTGTTACGATGGATGGAAGAAAGAATAATAGATAGTCCAATAGCTGCTTCAGCAGGTACAAGGGCTATAACAAAAATTGCAAAAATGTCTACTTTTAATTAGCGACTATCAAATAGATCAGAAAATTTTTACGAGATTTAGATTAATTGAATTCAGTATAAGTTCAAGACATATTAGAGCTCTAACCATATTTCTGCTTGTGATCAATCCATAGATACCAATAGAAAATAAATAGACACTAAAAAAAAAGTACATGCTCAAACATCATTTACTAACTCCTTATCAATCTCGATTCATTTCAATATGAGGACAAGAACTGAACCAGTTTAATTAATTATAGAAAGCATACCATGATTTGTACTCTATCCATTCCAAATTATAAGTCACTTTGACTTTTTTGGTTTATGCACTTTGCTATGTATCTAGACACATTGTTATAGCTAAATACGTAATGAATTGGATGTACCAAAAAGGTTAAAGTGATTATAATTTGGAACGAAGGAAGTATTAATTACAACTGGCATGAGAAAACAAAAATCAGCATAACCGGAAGGAATTTATGTACTATGACCATACCGGGCTACGGATAACCAAGGAGGTCTCCACTCCATTGGAGGCAAGATCATATGCAATCTCCATGCCTGAGTTTCCACTTCCAACCACTAAGACTCCCTTTCCAGTGTAGTTGTTCCATGACTTGTAGCTTGACGAGTGTATGACTTCACCAGGGAAATCATGTAGCCCAGGGATGTTTGGAGTGATCCCTTCACTGTTCTCACCTGTGGCTACAACTACGAACCTAGCTGCATACTCAGTCACTTGGCCATTTACCAGGTCACGTGCTTTGACTTCCCAACAGTTTCTCACTTTGTCATACTCGCAAGACTCAACTGAAGTGCTATACTTGGGGAAAATGTTGAAATGATCGAGATAGGCATCAACATACCTCACAAACTGTTCTCTAGTGATGTATTTAGGGGAATCACTTGGATGTGACATGTAAGGAAGCTCACAGAACTCCTTGGCAAGATGGAGTTTAAGACGATCATATGTGCGTTTGCGCCAAAGTGAAGCACAGCAATCCTCGCGTTCGACGATGCGATACGGGATGCCATGCTCACTAAGGCATGTTGCTGCAGCAAGACCCGATGGGCCTGCACCCACGATCAAAACTAGTACCTTCTCCATCGATAATTTCTTAACTGGATTGGGAAGATGATTTGACGCGGTGTTGTTGTTTTTTTGTTTCCTAACGCGGTGTTGATGGAGAGGAGATCTTTGTTTGCATATGATGAGTTGTTTGGGAGGTATGTGGGTTCCATTTATAGTAGTAACAGCAGGGTATGGACGTTGACGTGTCTGTCCCTTACTACAAAACTAGAGTACAATTAATAGAGTACAATTATTGTGAACGTTAAGCAACATAGAAGAATATCTATCCCTTACATTTATGATGTCATTAATGGGAGATGAATGGAATCTCCCAGTAATATAATTATTTATCTCTTCTTTATCATATACTATCCCGTTCCAATTTATAAGACCTTTTTTTTCTAGATTCATAGTTTTTACTACGCATCTAGGTATATAATTATGTCTAGATACAAAATAAAAACTATGTATCTACAATTGCAAAAATTTCTTATAATTTGGAACAGAGGGAGTAAAATATGTCTACTTTAGATTCTTTTTTGGAGGTTCAGCCTCTGCACATTTGTACAGGGATGGCTGCTGGCTATTTTTCCTTCCTCAGACCCCGCAGTGTGGGAGCCTACGGCACTGGGTACGCCCTATTAAATTGAAAAATACTTATTTAAAAACCATACCTTTAATCAAATTAGTTTGATGAAAAATTTCATAGTTAAGGTATAACCATGTCAACCTGTCATTTATTGATTCCTTCATTGAGTTATTTTATCATCACAGTTTGCACATTCTTTGAAAGCTAGTGTCGAAATCAATTGTCATTATCAGTTTCCAAAACAATTTTATACTCATTGCAAGAAGAATCACATAATGTGACTACCTTTAATGTTTGAAATCACCATTTTAAATATAGTGTTTTGCAATGCCTTGTGCTCACATATCGGATTCCTTCATGACATCTTTTACCACTGCGGTTAAAGATCCCTTTCGCTCTTTTGGTGCCCCAAATTCCCATGGGACTTATAGATAAATTTTGAAGTCGGGAAAAATCAGGATGACAAAAAATGGTTTGTTTACGTCACATGTAACTTCAAGTAAACGATGCGTGTTGTAACCATTCATGCATCTAACCCTTGTGTATATATAGCGGCTTGTTCTCACACGAGATAGTGCGCTATGACACTTCTCTCCACCCTTTCCTCAAGTTGATATATGGCGTGCATCGGCTCCTCTTCGACTCCATGTCTCTCTCTACCCGGTCTTGTGGCTGACAATTTCTTAGGAATCAACTAAAACATCCTCAATTTTTCACGAAGAGAAAATACACAGAATGATGAATAGTATGATAGTTTCAAGCTCAAACCATCATATAATCCAGCAGCAGTTGATATAGGATCCATACATCGAATAAAAAGAGTACAATTAGAGAAAATTACATAAATAGTCCATCGCCATACTGGTGGAAAACATCAGAGTAGCAGCATTTGGAATCAGCTGTAGAAGGCGGAAGCAACAACAAATCTCCAAAAGAAGCCTGAGCGTAGGAACGAGACGTCTACTCCTCATCGGTGAAGTCGTAGTCGGGTTCACTTGCCAAATAATTTTCAGTACGGTTTGTACTGGCCACATCTCCCACCCTATGCTTTGCTTTTGCTATGTAGTATTTGGTGGGATGCAAAGGATATACTCAAGTGACCTAATATATGGCTGTGGTTTCCTATGCAAGTAGTGACCAATATTAAATAATATAGTTCATCAAGTTTTAACCCATCTCATCCACATATCCATCCCATTCCATCACCATCACACACATCTCACCTTCTCGCACTCAGTCGACAGGTCCAACTCCCTCTCGAAACCTGTCTCAGCAGCTCACTGCCGGAAGGGTAACACCAGGGAGAGAATAGAAGGACTCCTCTCATTACTCCTGAGAAGCGTGGGTCTTAGAAAAAACTATACCAGTGGCCCGTGGACTATATATATAGATTCATAAACTCTGCAGAGCGTGTACTCCCATAACCACAAGATCACTATCATCGGCGGTGCCCCGCCTAAGCTGAATCCGGCTGCTTTCTAGCCGGTGCGATGCCACCCTACCACTCAGTACTGGGAAATCCCGGATAGGTACCACCACACTGAGACTGTGAGACATAATACCGGGCCCCTGAGGTCACTATGTTGTCTAAAGATGGTGTGGGTCTCCATGTCCGTACCTCCCGACACTATCTGCTAACAACCTAGTAGTAGTGGCACTGTCCTAGCTAGTCAGACATCCGTCTCCCGCCCATACAAGAGCGAGTGGTGAGCAGGTAAGTCCTAAGGTTCCGGTCCTCAAGAGATATAAAGTCCTAGGGTAATCAGATAGGATTATCTTCTCACAGGGACTACAACAGTCCGTGCTACAATAGCACCTTCTACCCGGGGCCTCGCTCCACGAAGGCTGTCACCCCCGGGATTGCCATATACCTCACAATGTGCCCGCCACAAGCACCTCACATGGGAATGCCCAGAACACATCCCCCGGCAAGACTCACCCACATGGCTCATCGTAGAATCCTGTCCGATCGACTCAACCCTCACCACACACCCAAGACGCACGCAGCACTCTCCCCGAGTAAAGTGGCACCATGTGCCTTAACCATATAACCATACTCTCCACCACGCATCACATCACACAGATATAAGCGTAGTAGAAGTAAAGCATCATAAGTAAATAAGCATGCGTCTAGCCTATCAGCGGGTGTGCAGGAGTAAGGTTGCGATAAGGTAAAGGCTCATCAAGCAAATCTACCATGCAACCTATCATCAGGTGATATTCATAAATAAAGCACTAGCAAACTATATATTATGCCATGCGTAATAGGATCTACGAGGTTGGGTGGGGTGTGGCACCTACGAAGTCGTCACTGAGCTCCTCCTCGTACTCGTAGTCATCCTCCTGAAACTGCTCCTCCTCTGAAATGAGACATAATAGCCGCGTTAGCGGCTCCTATAGAGTCAACACAGAGAATCAATAAAATTTAATAACTTCAAATACACTCATACATAAGCCTATGACATAGAGCTCATTTTTATGAAAATTTGGACACTTGGTTCATATTTTTCGGAGTTCGTATGAATTAGTTTTGAATTTTCGAAGTTTATTCTATTTTCTGAAAAAAGGAAAAGGGCAGATAATCCTAGACGCGACACGTGGCTGGTTCTGATTGGTCCACGTGGCACGTGGGTCCGGCAGAGGTGGTGTGGGGCTGACGTCATGTTGATTCCATGCTGACGTCAGCACTGACGGGTGGACTCGGTCAGCGGCTGACAGGTGGGTCCCACGGTCAACGGTCACTGACAGGTGGGACCGGGTCAACGGTCAACGTTGACCGGTCAGCGGTCAACGCCGACCGGGCCTCGACCAAGCCTCGGCGGGCTTGGGTAGGGCTGGATCTGGGTTGGGTTGGGCCGGCCCGGCCCAGACACGTGTCGATCAGCTGGGCGTCCATGTGGCGGACCTAGGTTCTTAATGGGCTGGTGCACGTCTTTGACTGAGTGGACTTGGTCCACGGTACACCAAAGACAGAGGGCTCACGTGGCACGCCTCTGTTGGTCCATGGTGGCCACTTGGTGGACACGGTCCACACAGGGCAGGGGAATTCTACCCCTTTCCTCTCTGTCTCGCGCGCGGCGGCCCGGCCGGGATTCGCCGGTGGCGAACGGACGAGCGGAGGTCGCGGGGAGGCTCTGGCTGGCCGTGCGGTGGCTAAGGCTACGCAGTGGTGAGGCGAATGCAACGGCGGGGGCATGGTGACCTTGCAGCTCACTGGCTCGCCAGCCCTCGCACGACGGCGTCGCGCGGTAGTGCCGCGGGGGCGAGGGGCTACAGCGCCTCGGGTGCTTCCTTGGTGCGCGCTACGGCTTCTCTAGGCCAAAATAGAGGCGGCAGTGGGGTCAGCGCACGTGCAGCGGCAGCGCCGAGCGGCATGGCCGCGGCGGCATGGCACCTTGGCACGAAGGGGACGGCTCCAGTATGCGCATATGCTTCGCGGGACCAAGGCAAGCAGAACAAGGGCATCAATTTGGGGTTACAAGCTCCTATTGAAGCAGACGACGATAAAGTCACAGCGACGGCGGTCGGCGATGGCGACGGCTATACTCCGGCAGGGCACCATCTTGCTCCTCATCTTCTTGTCCCAGTTTCGATTGGGGTCATGCAGCACCTACCGGAGGTAAGAGGGGGGCACGGTAGGGCGCACACGGCCGCAAAGCCGCGACGGCGCTCCGACATCCAGGGAAACCGAGGTCGGCAAAGGTGCCGGCCTCACTGTGGTTCATGCCGGCTCCATCTAGTGTGTCAAATAAGCATTCCGGGCCATGGAGAAGATAATTAACGAGTTAATGGGGTGAAAGGTGGAGCGGGGCAACGGGAACGCAGCGGCGCTCCAGCGGGCGGACGGCCATGGCAAGGGAGACCTCAACGAGTAGGGGAGTGAGGAGGGCCGTGGGGCTCACCGTGGGCTCGGAGGTGGCAGGATGGTGTCGCGGCTGCGAGGCGTGGTGGCTGCAGCTCGGGGTCGAGTGGGTCCGCCGGCTCCTTGAGTCGTGTGCGAACGGCGGTGATGCTCCGCTCCGGCTCCGGCTCCTCTCTGCCCTCTTCTTCCCCTCTCCTCTCCCTCGCAGCAACGGGTGTGGCACGGTCAGGCGAGTGAGGCGGCTGGCGTAGGGGTAAACCCTAACGGACCGGTGCCCCTCCTTTTATACAACAGTGGCGAGCGGCGGACGGCCAGGATGGCTGATGCCGATCCTGTGGCCGGGTCGAGCTCGTGCTTAGGGTTAGGGTTTTGGTGTGCGGCCACGGGGAAGCGGATGGCATCGCGTGCGGCTTGGGCGCGGGTGGACGACATCACGTGCGGCGCGGCCATTTCTAGAACTCGGACAAGACAGGTGGCGGCCAGAAGTAGCTGCTGACAGGTGGGGCCCACCTGTCAACGAGCGGGAGCGGGCAGCGGGTGCGGGTGCAGGCGCGCGCGATGGCAGTGCCTTGCTGGGCCACGAGGCCGCGCGTGCGAGCGGTGGGCGAGCGGCGCTGGCGCGGTGCCAGGCCCATGCTGGCCCGCTTGGCCAGTTGGGCCGGCCACGCGGGAAGCGGCAGGCGCTGGGAGTGGGGTAGGCCGACTGGCGCGGGCGCTGTGGCTACGGCCCAACAGGCCGAGCGCGGTGGTGGCCTGGGCCGCGGGGAAAACAGGCCAGACTGGGCTGTTTATGCTGCTCGGGCTGAATGCCTTTTCTATTTCCTATCTTCTTTTCTAAAAGCTTTTCTATTTGTTTCCAAGCCATGCCATGATTAGCTAGCAAAAGGGGTTAGTGCTAATGAGTTAGTGTCATGGCACAAGGGCTTGATGGGCCCCAAAGAGTCTCATGGTGATGTTGGTTCCAAGTCCAAGGTTAGTAGACATAGATATATACATGTGTTATTATGTTATTTGATTTTATTAGACATTGCATAAAATCAAATAAGAGGCCAATCATACTCTTATAAAATAAAATGCAAATGCTCCAACTAACTTTGGTGCTACTTGTGCAACTTATTGGGTGTTTTTCTACATGCCACTCACCAACAATGAGATACTTAAGAAATTTTTTTAAAAGTTCGTATTTTTGGTGTCCGGATTTTTAGGGTTGTTACATCAACATTGTAAGCAACATTACCTACTACCTTGTGACTGCCCTCACTTATTGTTTTCCCTTGCTATCACTTTGTGTTGTTATTCTTATCTCCCCTGCCCCACGCATTCCGCACCCCACTGCACCAATAAGGCAGTAATCACTGCAAGCTTGCCTTGCAGGAGCTCAAGAACATATATGTATGATTGGATTTTGAACAACGACTTATCATCGACAAAGATGGTACAATGTCCAAGAGGAGGCTCTCATCATCTTGTAACAGGTTCCATTTAGATTAACTGCTTCAGCAATATTCCTTCACCCTCTTATGAGAAGTTAAGAAAGATTCAGATTAACAATAATGACTATCGAAATTATGAAACTATATGTTTATTTTAAGCTAGAAGCTTGACAAAATATGTTTGCACCTTATCAGCATTATTAGTGGTATGTTAACTGTATATACTTGTTATGTAATTATTAGTGGTGTTTTACTGTGGTTTTTTCTCATATATATATGGTTTCTTATTTAATTGGATTTATAATTTCTGATTCAGAAACTAGGAAATTATTATAATATGGAAATTTAATGTGCAAATAAAATTTTCGAAGCAACAGACAGATCAAGCAATTGTTTTGGAATAAAATTTAATGCTAGGAACACATGCAGGCTCAAGACCTAGCACACATCTACACATCCTAACACGGCGTGCAGGCCACACATCTCTAACACAAATAAACATTGAAGGGATCGATAAGGTTGCCAAATGGATCAACGCTGTCATGCACTCATGCTAGGGAAAAACGGTTAACTTTTGCTTCTGGGATATTCCAATAAGAAACTTGTGGGATATCAGAGCGATAAAATTCGAAACTGAATCACTTTACACGTACTGAGTGAACCTTGCTACGCACTGTGTATCTGATCACATTTTTCGCTCTGTGCATAGTAGAGTGCTTCGTTCCATTAGCCTAACTTGTCAGTATTTCCTTCTGTGTCATGTACAGGTGTATGGTCTGTTAGTGACTGCGTTTCTATTGGGATGAGTAATGACAATTGTAAGTTTGTAACCTAGCTTACTTGTGGGATTCCAGAATCTAGCAAATATAGTTGGAAACTGATCGAAAGATCTTTATATACTACGACACGAAACCTGAAAACGTGGAAATGGTGAAGGGGCAGTAATTAAGTCTGATTACATTTTGTGCTGTACATGGACTGATATGCACTTAGGATCTTAACCTATTGTCAGATTTGCAATGATTTTTGTCCTTATTTTTAGGTTTATATTATACATAGCTAGTCACAAATGGTGTACTCCAGAGAAAAAAGGACGTACCCAGTACCGTAGGCTCCCGCACTGCGGGGTCTGGAGAAGGAAAAATAACCAATAACCTTTTTCGTACAAATGTGCAGAGGCTGGGGCTTGAACTCTGGACCTCTTGATGTACTCTAGAGAAAACTGATAAAAATAACTTGTGTTTGCATTGGATTAATTCTTTAAAACATGTAATCGTGCTGGTCTGCAAAATCACTCTGCACTAGTGGTGCGCTGCCGACGTGCTGCCCGCCTGCCCGACGCGACTCGCTCTTTCCTGCATCTGGAAGCTTCGGCTTCTGCGGCTCAGATCCAGCGGGCCATGGTGCTGGCCCGATGGCGTGCCGAGCACAGCAGCCAGCGGCGCCGTCTAGAAGGCCGGTGCAGTGATTACTCTACGGTGGACGACGACGGGTCGACGTTCGTGGTGTGGCGGCAGGCGGATCGCACGCCAGCTTCCTGCGGCAGCACGGCCGGGCAGGGGGTTAAATGCAAATTACTTGCCAAGCTAGCATGCCACCTCAGGAACCAAATGTACATATGGCTGGTAATGGTGCACAACTGAACAAGTTTAGGAGTGCAAAAATACATTTTACAAGTTTCTAGACCTATATATTTAGCACATGCTTACAAGTTTGAGGACCGTTGATGCATATATTTAACTCTAAATGTAAACCTCTGGAGCAACGTTTTATACCGAATGCAATGGGAAGAAACCAATTCCTTGATATGTCTGTTGCTTCCAAAAAATTATTTGTACATTCAATGTCCATAATATAATTTCCTAGTTTCTGAATCAGAAATTAAAACGACTTATATTAAATAAGAAACCATATATATGAGGCAAACCACTTTAAAACACCACTAACATAATTACTTACCAAGTATATACATTTAAATGAAATAATTTGGAGGACCATAATAACGATAGTGACTTTAAAAATGTATTTTTGGGTCGCTAAACTTGTTAGAGCATCTCTAACAGTTTTGCATATTGATTTAGCATTCTTGTTTTTTGTCAAAATTCATGAAATCACCTCTTCAACAGTTTTGCATATTGGTTTGGCATTTTGAAAAACTTGGTAATTCCAGGGGGAGGTTTGGCATATATGCAAGTCTGCGGCGACATGGCAATCACGATCTCCCGTGACTCCCGCGCACGAAAGACTCCTCTCGCGCCATCTATTTCCGGTCTGGCTGAAAATTCCGTGATCGGAGGAGATGCGACCGCGATCCGGCGGTCTCCGCGATCGGTTCGTGAAGTTCTCCGCACCAGGACCACGGGCAGCCTCCGCCATCAGGTCCAGACCGCCGCCCGCGCGATCAGGTCCCTGCTGCCGCCGTCATCAGGTACGTCGTCCATCATCTTGTTCCCGTCGATCTCCATGTCTCCTTCCTTCTCCTAGCCCGGCTTCCTCCTCGTGATCACTTGCTGCCGTCGTGTAGGGTTGTATCTAGCCAGGACCCCTGGCCGCCGCCGCCATCAGGTCCAGACCGCCGCCGCGCACGATCAGGTCCCTGCCGCCGCCGTCATCAGGTACGTCGTACTTCATCTTGTTCCCGTCGATCTCCATGTCTCCTTCCATCTGCTAGCCCGGCTTCGTCCTCGTCATCACTTGCTGCCGTTCTGTATGGAGAGTTGAATGTCGTGAACGTCTTGCAAAAACATATGAAAAACTTGTATCTGCTTGGTCGATGGTACTGTGTGTAGATGCCATACTTGCGTATATGTTGTAGTAGGTACTCAAACAACTAGTTCACCATGGTAGTGCTTGCTGTTCATGCCTCATGGATTTGGTTTTTTTTTTTTGTGTGTTCACCCGTTGAATCGTCCAATTGTATTGTTTCTATTTTGCTTAGACGTGCATGGTCCTGTACTTTGTGCATGGTACTGTTCCTCCGATGGGATAGGATACATATTCGGTGCAGCTGCTGTTTGTTGCTGACACCACCTGGAGACCTGCATGGTGCTTCGACAAAGCCTGATAAAAAAAAAAATGCAACTCTGCGCTCATGTTTCAGGTCCTGACGCCAGAACCTGATGGCGCCTGCTAGCCGACAGAACCTGATGAGCTACAGCGGCAGCGCAGTAGTTTGACGCGAGGAGAAGAGACCGCGATGGCGGCGCCATAGAGTCGTGCGAGGAGGATAACCGCGCGGAGGGGCCAGTCACGGTTGATTCTGTTGATGTCTGGTGGGCCTAATTTTAAATTTACCAAGTCTAAATACCAAACTATTGGAGAGAGTACAAATTTTGATTTGAAAAATATTTTAACAACTTGCTAAAATATAAGATTTATCAAGTGAATTTTGACAAACTGTTAAAGATGCTCTTAGATAGCACGTCCATACCAGCCACACAACGACGTTTTGGCTGATGGGGCATGCCAAGATGACATGCTTTTTTACACATTTAACCCCTTCCCTCTTCTCATATGAATGGATTCTGTTTCCCTTTTGTCTCAATGCCAACCTCATGCCACAACCGTTCACAAGCAGTAGTCGCTCTGAGAGAAGAGGGAAGCAAGAAGGGATCTATTTGTGAGAGAAAAAAAAACAGTATCAGGAGCTCTTAAATATTGAAAAATATGTCACGCTAGTACGTCACATCAACAAGAAAAATTTATATGGCTAATATGGATCTGTGATGCACCACTTACAAGTTTATAGAGACCTGTAAATCTACTTTTAAAGTTTGTGGAACCAAATGACACCCCTACAAATTCGAGGGCCGCTAATGCATTTAACTCCTTTTTAGAGGTAGTCAAAATTGGTTCATGAGAAACCACCTTTGTCGATATCTCTAGTGATCTTCCATATCTAAGTGATACAACTTGTTGGTTATATGGGCCTAGGGTACCTTTATTGTCGGTATACTCAACCATGCTTGTCTATCAGGCTGAAGACGATGCAGGATGAGGATGCGAATCACTAACTTGTAGGACAGGTCATTATGAGGGTAGGATAGAATCATTCTATTGCGCATTCTATACAACAAACTAGGAAATCAATATGTTAGTCGATCGGATCTATTGTAGCCCTACCGACCCCCTTTGGTCTATATAGGGGGTGGAGGGGTACAGGGGCCTTCCGATCGGGATCTTATCTTCTACATTCTAGAGCATAGCTACACACAGTAGTCCTTGTAACCGAGCATACGAATACAAGGAGATCCACCTTAAAATCGAACATAGGGACTCCACGAGCCTAAACTAGTATAATCCTTGTGTCTTGTGTGCTATCATATAATGAGGAAATGACCTCCATACACAACCATGCTTGGATAATTGCAGGGAGGACATGGAGATCAGCAAGGGTGTCCAAAACAAGAAGGAGGCAAGCTTATCCAGTTCGAGTCACTAGGGTGGAGGCCCAAATCAAATTCGAGCCCATCTCAGATGCCACGAGTAGTCTTGAGTAAAATCAATGCCCATGATGCATACGAGCTATGTTTTCCATAATCCACGTATATAAACATGGAAAGATATTTTGATAATCTAACAATGGCTTTGACTTCACGTCAAAATTCATCCTGAATCAACAAGAATTGTTGAAAGGTTCAGTGTCTAGAATGTGCTAGGGTGATGCGTGGCACCGTCTATTGGTCTATTGGGACCTAACACTAGCATTTGTGATGTAGAGGAGGAACCAAACCTGAATCAAGAAGACTCAATCGCCAAATCACTACTCCTCCTACCCAAAGATTTTGACACCGATATGAGCCACAAATTAATACCCCACATTCTGTGGGAAGAAGACATTCAACCTTCAAATTGCTCTTCTAAGTTCAAAGAAGATCTCTTTGCAGATCGTGCTAATTTTGGAAACAATTTGAACTATCATTCCCAAAGAGGCCCTTAAAGGGATATCTTCCAAACCTCTCACAAAAGGATGTTGTCAAAAGTTGTCCAAATCAACATCTTTTCACCCCTCGAAGCCTCAAGTGATATATTGAACTATTGAAGGAGTGTTGAGTGAGCTTAGAGGAGGAGAATCAAATTCTCACAAAAGCGTGGCTAGTTTACTAGGTTTATAGAAAATATTATTAGCATTGTAATTCTAAATAAGTTTATTATCAAAAATATATTAAAAATCTACCTAATGGTGCTAACTAAATTATAAACATTAACAATTTCTTATATATGTTTGGATAAAATTGAATATGTTTGATATTTCGAGAAACGAGAATGGTACAGAGGAAGTAAAGCATGCTTGAAAGAAACATGGCCATATAACCAGAAGTTTTCCTGTCCCTGATGACCAGGTCGCACCCCCGCTGACTTCGCCTTGAAGCAGGAAACCGCTTCGTCCTTCGGCTCTGACACCACCAACCGAAACCTGACAACAGCTCCCCACATGCGTCTGCGCAGCAGCGGTTCTGTAGTGTAGGAGAAGACTGTTCTGATTTGCCAAGCGGCAAGCCCAGTTGAGCACCGGACTCGGATTGGATCGATCGCGTGGCCGCACTTGGATTGGATCCACCTCCAGTCCACCACCATGGCCCAGGACCATGAGCACCCGCTGGCGCTGTCACTGCCGCCGCCCGCCACTGCCAGAGTCAAGGAGGAGGCCTCGCCATGCGCGACCACGACGACTGCGGCGGAGACCGAGCGCGCGCGCCGCCGCCACATGTCCAGGCTCTACGCCGAGCTCGGTGCGCAGCTCCCCGGCGGCCTGCCTCCACGGGTCCGTTCGTCCGCCTGCCATCTACATTAATTCCCTTCCTTTCTTCCCCCTACGTTCATTCATTCGTTCTTGGCCATGATCTCACTCTCGCCACGTTCGTCGCCGCGCGCGCGGACCGGCCACACGGCGTGCAGGCGAGCAAGGCGCAGATCGTGGAGGACGCGATCGCCTACGTCGGGGTGCTGCAGGCCACGGTCGCGGGGCTGGAGGCGCGCGCCGCGTTCGTGAGATCGGCACGGATGGCTGACGGCGCAGGCGCCGGCGTGGCCGGGGGGGAAGGCGTCGTGCTTCGCCGTCCGCCTGCCGGTGGCGCGGCGCCGGTGCGCGCTGAAGCGCGTGCTGGAGGTGTTCTGGCGGCACGGCGTGCCCGTCCTCGCGGCCACGGTCACCAGCGACGGCGGCGAGGCCGCGGTCACGGTCACCACGGCGCCGGTGCCGCCGAGGTTCCTCCAGGGGATTCAAGAAGACATCAGAAGCAGCATCGCGTGATTGGTTAACTTTTCTGTTTTCCTATAGAGATCTTTCCATCTTCTCATCATCCTGGATCAGGGATGCATATGCATGATCTATCTATCTCTATCTGTTCATAAATCAGAAAAGACTGGGTTTTTCTTATAGAATTCTTGGGGAAGAAACCGTCCTTAGGTGCAGTTTTGGAGGATCCTTGTACCCAAAAATTTTGGGCTTTGGACTTCTTGTAGAGTTTTGGAGAAAACGAATTTTGCGAGTATGTTGGTCTCCTTGCGTTACTGTTTTTATTTGGAAATATGAATCACTTGAACAATGATTAGATTGATAAGCGCCTTAGTTGGAACCGGAGACTTGGAGTGCTCCCTCGATTTTGACTCACCTTTACAATTACTTGCATGTTTTTTATATGTATATATACACGGAGTATGTTGGTGGGCTGGTGTAGGTACATCATGATGTATTGTCTTCAAATTTTGCAGATGGATTGTTACTGTGTATATGTTTCATGGGGAGTTTGAGAATCCGAGGAAAACATGCAATTGTTTGATATCCTGTCTACTTTAGTGACCTTGTATGTATTGTAATCGACAATTTTGGTAGTGAAGTGGCATTGAGAGGATGGATTTATCGCGGAAAGGATGAGGTCGCATTATATGGTGATGATGAACTCAAAGGCCCATCGGAGGCACTCCATGAAGATGGTGAAAGTCACTGATGAGAGTTCTATGCAGGTGGTTGTAGACAATGGCCATAGGAAGCGATATGTATGAACCGCTAGCCCTCGTGATGTGCCAAATGTTGAAAGGGATCAGAAGGGTCCGATGATGCATTTCAACTAGTTCTGTCCCCTATTTCCATCAGGAGAAAACTCCGACATTGTTGGCCCAAGTTACCGTAACTGTTTTCACTGCTATATAGAGCATTTTTAGAGGTAAACATTTTTTTATTCTCAGTGGCCAGCACGCCATAGGCCTCTAACCAATTATCATTGTTAATTGCCATTTCTAGAGCAGTGAGCCGTTATTCCCGCATTTGTTAAAGGCATTTATAGAGTTGGTGTTCATGTTAAGATGCCCATCTTCCTTTAAATATTAAAGGTGAAAAAATAATTATGTCTTTAAGGTTCAAATTGTAGGGACCGTGACCCCTAAGAGGCGAGTGAATTATGCAACTTAAAAACTATTTCTGACTATGGCCTTTAATTTCTACAAGCAAAATCTATCCAAGAAATAAAATACATAGATGTGCAACTAAGGTTTTGCTAGTGCTATCTCTACCACAAGAGTTACGAAACCTATTTTCATGAGTAAAGCTGAGGGTACGAAAGAATTGGTTGAAGCGTAGCTAGCTCTCAGACGAGGTTCTATTCTGATAAAAGAACTAGCCTATTGACTAACTTAGAGATGAAAACTCTTGTTCGAGATAGAGATGCAAATTCTACTCCAGTGTTTTCACCGACGTAATCGAGAATTTCATTGCTTCCCCTAGCCCTCGTTGGAGCCCCTCGCAAGGAACAAGCTCTTGATCGGTTAGCTTCGTGGATTGCCCACATGCCTTTCCCAAGTGCAAGTGGATATCCGAGATGGCATCTCTTGGACCGCTCGCCATCATAATCATATCGAGCTTCTGGTTAAACTTCCGTGACCCTCATTCCCTTCAATACCAATGGTGACGGTGTTTTGCATTTGGTTGGTTCCATCTTGTGTCTTGAACTTTAGCAAGTACTTATAGATCTTCATCACAACTGTCAATCTCTTGCCACTACACCACAACCCTTAATCAACGACTGACTAGAAGTTTCTATAAGGGGTGTACAAGGACGGATGGACCATGGCTAAAAGTTATAGCGACGGACCCCAGCAATTGATGTTGAAGCTGTCGTTGTATGTATACAGCGACAGACTTTATCTTTAGCGACGGTCCATCCATCGCCACAACATTTAGCGTCGCCATCGGATCCTAGGCCAGGAGGGAGGAGGCGACGATCTTTGGCAGGCGGGGCTGAGATGTGCGTGTGTGTGTGTGTGCTGCTTTTCCTACTGTGGCGGCGTGTGAGGGTGGACGAAGGAGGGACTTGGGTCTGGAGGGAATTATTGGGTTTGGGCCAAGATAGGTCAAGAGTGGTTTTTTTTGAGCGGCGCAAGGCCTGACCTTGGTTCAACAATGGATGGTCTGACCCAAATACCAACATATAGCAATGGACCATCCAACTCGAAATAAAAAAACATATAGCAACGAATCATCCAACGATGTCGGTTTTACCAACTGACCGTCCATCCCAAACCTTTAGTGACTCACCGTTCAACGTTGATTATCAACTTTTAGCAACTGCTGTAAGTCGATGCTTGAGGTGTTGATGATCCGAAGGATCCACTTTGCCTAAGAGTCTAATTACACTTTGTATCCTTTGAACTATATCCAAAAACTCTAGCAAATAAATAATACAATCCAAATGGTCTCGTTGATCATCAAACTCCAAAATCAAACATAAATGGGCCAGAACTAGGGTCCATCTTTCTTACACAAACCTAGGACAATTTCAACACACAAGTTTGAGTCTTGAACTGTGCATGACCATATTGCTCATACAATACCAGATTGTTGTTATTGTTTCCAATATTGTTGTATTACTTATGCTATACACTTGTGTCATGTCTAAAAAGATGAGCAAAGCTCAAAAGAACCATAAAAAAGTTAAGTTTTAGTGTAGAGTACTGGATCTCGGTGTTACATTGCAGCAGCCTATGTCGTGGTAAGAATATAAACCTATCATGTCATGTGGTTGTATGACAACATGCATGTGTTGCAACATGTTTTCTCTTACGTGTGATGCATTGCTAATGTCATTCTTTGTTTGTGAAAAATATAGAAGCAAGAAAAGTAAAAAAATTTAGAGCCGTATTCAAGTTGACACATTGTAGCAAAACTAAGGGTCTTAGTGATGATCGAAGAAAGCTGTAGTAACTATCTTTATTTTGCTGTAATACACAGTATAATGAACCATATAAATAAATACAAACTTGAGAACTCATTTCCTTGCTAGGATGATATGGAAGCCATTTTGAGAAGACTAGTACAAGAAGGGAGCAAGAAAAGACTTGTACAGAGATTGTTGCCCAACTGTTGTCAAAGTCAAGCACATTCCTTCATAATGTGGTACTTCAATAGTCTATTTCTGCTCCAAAATATGTTTCACCGCAGTTGTAGGAGCAAAAAGCTCAATTGGAGGTTGAGAAGGGGGAATATGCAGTACTTCACCAAAAGGTACAGAGGTTGTAAGCTTAGGTAGAAGAATATGAGGCAAAAGTTCAGAAACAAGCTGAGGAGATTGAGAACATAAAGAAGGCAATATCATATAATCAGAAGGCAATGGTAGATACTTAGAACCTCATTCAGCAGATGATAGCATTTGGACAGACTCAGGTCACTCATTAGACCACTCCTCCTTGACTTGGCTACGCTGGCGTACACATCTTCGACTTAAGGTATGCCACTTTTGACATAGTGCAATTTCTATTTCTTATTCTTCGACGTATCGTATGATATTGTTAGATACTGGAATCAAATGAACTTAGGTAGTGTAGTTTGGAATTAAAATCTCTACTGCAATGACTTTCTATAGTGCTAGGACTCATGAGGCTGAATAAATAAAAACATTGGCGAATATAATTTCCAAAAGGTTGCTGCCCCTACGGACTACTAGATTGTTGAGCTTGTTTATTTCTTACTAGTGTTAATTCCTGACACACTGTTCCTTGTAGGCCGTTGGACTCATTTTAGTGATCTGTGAATGGAGTTTGGTGTGATTGAGTGGAGTTTGACACCATGTGTTCTGCTTTTGGTGTGACTGGATTGGAGTGTGGATATTTATGTTAGTGATTTCGTGATGAAAAAAACTTGTATATGCCTTTGTAGCCATGACTGAAACTGTAAGTGGAGTGGTTGCTGCAATTGGTGAACAAGCAATGACTAGAAGTTGCCAGGTTGCTGTTGCCTTGACTAGAATGATTTAGATGTATGTATATATGTTTGGTATTACTGATTAGTGATCTCATGATCTGTTTGACTTTTATAACTTTGGTGGATGTATCTTGTTGTGATTCATTTGGATGGATGGTGAATGGTTAGAGCTATTGTATGAACCATTGTATGGTTGTATGAACCATTAATTGTGGAGGAAATGATATCTTTGGATGTCTCATTGTTGTTATTGTTATAAAATTGTAGGTTGTTCTGATGTCAATCAAATGATAATAGAACAAAAACAAGTCTTTGTAGGACCTTTCTTTATGCATCTCTTTATGTTGGCATCATGGTGCATATGAAAGGAGAGAAATAATTATATTTTTAATCATAAACCTCCTTCATTGGGAAACTAGAAGCACATGTTAAAGGAGGAAGTTAAACTTCATCTCCTCAGAGTCCCTAGTCATTCTCACTCTATAATTATCAATTGGGTAGATTCTTTGTAAAAGGTCTGGTTGAATTATTTCACTTTCCCTTTTCCATCCCCTGTTCTTCATAGAGTAGGTGAGTTTTTTCTTTTATCTTTGTTAGCTTCCTACTAACCTTGTGCAATATCTTTTGTACTTTGCTTCATTTATTTAATTTAAGTTCTAGGAAGCAATGCTTCACAATTTTCCTCAAAAAATCACAGAGGGATACAATGACAAGAAAAAGGTTGTAATTATCACAATCGATTAGTCATAGAAAGCCTAAGCTCTTGTAGTGAAACTACACACTCTTTTGTGACTACAACAACTATCAGTTCTTTGCAACATTTCATAATTCTATATATATTATTTTCACTACTAAATAAACTCGAATGATAAAGTTTTAATGATAGTTTTAAATCTTATCAATTATCAACTTGATATAAGATGTGTTTCCATCAAAATATAATTGGGCCAGCACAACTTTAGTACTAACCATATGAGCATTCAACGTTGTTTAGAAATTAAAAAAATGAACTTAAAACACATATTGGGAACTTTAAATGACTCTAAATAAAAAACTTAACTACAAAGCTATAGACTATATTGATAAATACAAATTTGGAATAGACCATGTCAACATGCTAGGTTGTTTGAAATATTACATTTCAAATTTAAAAACCGATGAACTTAAAACAATATCTAGGAATCTAGTAGTTTTAAACAAAAAACTAAAAACCTACTCATCTGTCTTTATCAGAATTCACATGAAAAATTTATGAATTACTTTTATATGCAAATATTTATAGAGACAAACATCTTAAGAAATCTATAAGAAAATCATTTTTAGAGACAAGTTCTTAGAATGGGTTCATGGCATCTTAAGAGGTGTACCTCCGAAAGTCGATTTATGGGTTAGCAAATCATTTGGTTTCTAAGAAAAATTAATTTGACCGTTGGAGCAATGTCATGTGAGTTTGATTGGGGTTATTTATACACCACCAACTAGTGTTTTCAAGGATGTTGGAGACCATAGATGTAACAACCTTAAAAATTTGGTGGCAAAAAATCCCAACTTTTTAAATCTCTTCCCCAAAACCTTGCATGGTGAGTGGACATACAAGAAAGCCAATCCTAGATGCGTTAGGTAAACCTTAATTAGCATGATTGATCATTGCATTAATTACCAACATGTGATTTGCCAATTCTTGGTTCTTGTGTTTGGTTAATTACTAATTAATCATCATTATAAATGAAATAACTTGCTTGTGTTCTTGAGACCCTAGAGTGACAAACCTCATAATTAAGGTTGACCTAGTGGACCCACCCTAAGAGTGTATACATGTATATATATACCAATATATAAAAGTATAGACTTCAGGAGAAAGAAATAAGAATTGGAAAGGATTTATAAAAAATAGAGCTAGAAGAGGAGAAAGAAGCCCACAACCATAGCCATCCTAGCTCAGCATTATGCATCCATTTGTGCATGTGACATGCCCACCAATTTTGGGTTGGCTTCTAGAGAAAAAGGTAACTAGGTGTGGCTTTCCTTTGACTAAATGGATAATCTTTCCTTGAAGGACATATAGTCCATGATCATTCCCGATGGGATATGTTCTATATGGTCTTTGGTAGGTTCATTAGAAAGTCTGATTAGTAACATCAGATAGTTCAACTAAACTAGTTGGCCATGTCTCAGTATTAGTTCGTAGTCATATAAGGGTTTCATTGGAACATTGTAAGAAGTTATTAGAGAGTTTGATACCTGCTCGTTGCCAGATAGTCTAAACAACTTCGACAAAACATGTGCTCATCTATATTCTTGATGTTATTAGGGGCTACGTTTCACTATGTCTGAGGAGGGTCCCTAGGATGTGTTAAAGACTTCACGTGGTTCCTGTCTAAGTTGTTAGTGTTGCGACTCCATGGATCCAATTGGTGTTTTAGTTTGATGCCAAATAGATGAGAGACGATATCTAGGACATTTCTCCATCTGATGTCGGTTTTGGTCTTGCTTCTCTTTGATTTCACAACCATTTGGGAATATTTGTCATAAGACATAGAAATGGGAATTGATGGATTGCTTGAGATTAGACACCATTCCTATAGTTAGTGTTGAGTGGTTGGCATATGATCGAGCATAGAAGTATGTTAACCTTCTAGGTTTAGGAATGGGACTAATGATGACAAGGTCACATAGTTTGAAGTAGAGGGCAAACGAGCCATATCCTATCCTACTAGAGATCCTTCTATGCTCAATGTAACCAGACTAACTGCTCAAGATTGGAGGGGAGACAACTGGATCTGGGATGAAGAACGTGATTTTTCAAAGTTTTATTGTAGCAACTTTTGGGTCGTCACAGCACAATGACTATTATGTGAGCACTAAGATATTATATAACAATTCAAAATACATGTCATACAATTCAAAACTTTACGATTTGGATATTTTTCCATTGTTGCTTCTTATGTCACCTTAGAATTAAGAAATGTTATAAAAACATAAAATGTGTTCTAAATTTGGTTGTATAAAAACAAATTTCATTCATAGGCCACGGGTCCTTTGACCAAGCACACATATATGATCTATGAAAGGATGGTAGTATTAAAGTTTCAAATAATTGAATGTTTCAGATAACGCAGTCATCCTACCATGATGTTGTGAGAATTTCAGAGATTGATGACATCCTTGATATTAGTGATGTGCAAACTTATGTAATCAACGGTGCAAGGGTTGTCTTCTTGAACGAGCGCCCACAACTATCTAATGATGTTATTTTCTAAATAGTTCAAAAATAAGAAAGAAGTTTCATAATTAATGGATTGCATAGATCTAACAAAATTGTTGCCTTTTATAGCTTAGAGGCTTAAAAATGGAATGAGTACGCCAGCCATGGTTGAACTAAACCCTCAATCCATTGGTAAGGATGATATGACTAGGATCGACGGCAATGTTGGTTCAAGTACTACAAGAGACAAAGACAACTACAATGACAAGAACGATGAAGAAGCACCTCCAAAAAAGGCTGCTCGTCGTCATCGACGCAAGGGAATTCCCCAACGCGCGCCATTCTTCTAATGTGAAGCTCATGACAATATTCATTAAATGTTGGGGCAAATAAGATGAATAGAGTATTTGTCATGGGTAGAATAATAAATGAATGACCCCAATTCTATGCAGGGTTGCTTTCTTCAAATTGCTAGGCTTTCAAATAACATTTCTCTGGACAATCTAAAATGGTTCTTCTCAAAGCATGCAATTGTTATACTTGGAACCAAGTCCATCTATTATAACCGATTCGAAAATTTATCTACCTATAAGGTAGGGAACCTCTAATCGGCAATCCCAAATAGATACTCAACCTACATACGTAGTGTGGTGATCTCATATTGTAACGGCACCTCATGCACGACGCACAAGTGAAAAAAAATCATTAATCTACATTTTTGGACGTAAGGTATCACGGTATAAATCGGTCATGTCGGCTACCGCTCCAATTCTATTACACTTGATGCAACGATTACCTTTTTTTTTTTGAACTTGATGCATCGATTACCTGATGACCGGGCCCCACCGCCGCTGACCTCGCCTTGAAGCAGGAAACCGCTTTTCTATCGGGTCTCCTTGGGCCACCACCAACGGAAACCTGGTTGTCAAAAAAAAAAAAAAAAGGAAACCTGACACCTCCACGTCCCCACATGCGTCTGCGCAGCAGCAGTTCTTCAGCAGTGTAGGAGAAGCCAGTTCCACGCCCAGTTTGTCCAGTTGTCCCACCGGTGCACTGCGCACAACGCAAGCACACGCCTCTTAAGACGATTTCTGAGGCCCAACGAGCGTGGCCACATCGTCTGCGATTCTCGGCCGTCCGATCGGCCGGCCGGACGGCTCAGATCGGGCGTTCATCGGTATTTTTATAAAAAATCCCTCGAACTTTATCGAAATACAACCCGCCGTTCATCATCCTCTCATAGAAAATCTTATAAAAAAACCCTCTAACTTTTTCGAAATATGACCCTCCGTCCAAGCAAATGTATGGGCCAGCCTGCCACCAGGTTGATGGGTTGGCCTACCACTTTCGGCCCAAATGACCTTTTTTTTTTTGTCTTTTATTAAATCATATAATATGCTAATTTTGTTTATTTCATATGAAATAATCAAAGCTTCTAGAATCATGAAAATTTTTAGAAGACTCTCCATGATGCACTCTATGTATACAAAATATAGACGACAAAATGGAAACTCCGCGGTTAACATGAATAATCATCCATAAATGATAATTTTAAAATAACACAAATAAAAATACTAATACATTGCATAAACAATAATTTAGCTACCTACCATTATTCATATTCATATACCTCACTAAAAAAATAAACAATGGCCAATGGCCATGAGCGGCAAAGCCGCGCCCCTTTCTAGTCGATCACGTTTCACGTCGCCGCACTTGGATCCTCCTCCACCGACCATCATGGCCCAGGAGCACCCGCTGACCCTGTCACTTCCGCCACCCACAAAGGTAAGAAGCCCTCGCGCCATGCGCGACGACGACGACCACCGAGAGACCGAGCATGCGCGCCGCTACTACATGTTCAGGCTCTACGCCAAGCTCGGTGCGCAGCTCCTAGGTGGCCTGCCTCCTCGGATCCGCCCGTGCGCCACTCTACATCGATTTTATTCCTCTCTTCCTCCCTTCGTTCATTCCTTCTTGGCCACGGTCGACACCATGTTCTTCACCATGTGCGCAAGCGAGAAAGGTGCACATCCTGGAGGACGCGATCGCCTACGTGGGGTGCTGTGGGGCATGATTGCGGAGCTCAAGTTGCGCGCCAGGTTTGCGAGATCGGCGCAGATGGCCGCGTCCACGGGCGCTGGCGCGGCCGACACTACTACAACATGTTGTGTCGTGGCCGGTCTTTTGGGTTTTTCTCAGCGGGCAAGTGCGCCCGCCACAATAGTAAGGCCATGACAAGTAGACAGAGCATGGCAATGGGCAAAATGCCCAACACGGTAAGTGAATCAAGAAAAATAAATAAAGAAAAAGAAAAACCCAAGACGAGCCCAGCCACAAGCCGCTACCACTCACCAAATCTCTGACCTGCTGCTGTCGTCATCGCCGATCCGCAACACCATTACACCATGGCACCTGGAGGTGTGTAGGAGCACTAGATCCACACATGGAGGAGCACAGGTGTACCAGATCTGTCGCGTGGAGATTGGGCCGCCATGGATCCGCCTTGCCTGTGCGCTGCCCGAGCCGGACATGGATTTGCGCCGAGTGAGGAAGGGTGGAGGAGCGCCGCTGTAGCTCTAGGGTATTTATCGTCATTGATCCACACCATCGGAGATCCCAGTGTTGTTGTCATCGTCGATCCGCCATGGATGCGCCTCATGGAGAATGAGCCCGCTGCCGCCGCCGCTCCTAAGGTTGGAGAGGAGCCCGCTGCCGTCGCCGCTGTTCCAAGGGTCGAAGAGGAGCCCACTACCTTTGCGCCATCCTCGCTGTGGCGGATCCTCAGACGCCGCTCAGTGGAAACGACATCGTGTGGGGAGAGAAGTGGAGATGGAGGCGCTCGGTGGGATAGAAAGAGAGGGAGGGAGAGGGAGTGATCTGGAGTGGAGAAAACCCTAAGGTACTATATTTATACTAGGTGGCGAAATTCGGGCGTCTTGGGCCTGCTGGGCCTCTGGCCTTTTCCCTGTTGGGTTTTATTGACCGTCCGCCATGGTAAATTTACCGTGGCGGGCATCTTAAGATGCTCGCCATGGTAAATAGAGTATTTACCGTGACGGACATCTTAAGGTGTCCGCTATGATAAATTGATTTACTGTGGTGGGCAAAAGTACCCACTACGATAAAAAAATACCGCCGTGGTAAATCGTGCGATTTACCTCCGCGGGCACAAATAGGAGCCCGGCAGCCCGCCACAGAGTGCAAAAGTGCACACTGTGCATATTTGTCGTGGCCAGTGGGAAGGCGTTGTGCTTCGCTGTCTGCCTGCAGGAAGTGCGGCGCCAGGGCACGCTGATGAAGTGTTCCAGCGGCTCGGCGTGCCCGTCCTCGCGGCCAGTGTCGCCAACGACGGCGGCAAGGCCACAGTCACGGTCACCATGGCACCTGTGCCGCCGAGATTCCCTTAGGGGATTAAGAAGACATGAGAAGCAGCATTGCGTGATTAGTTAAATTTTCTGATTTCTTATACAGGTCTTTTCTTCATCTTATCATCAAGGATGGAAGTCCTTTGTTAAAGAATTCTCCTGGGGAAGAAAGCAGGCAGCATCCTCAGTGCAATTTTGGAGGATCCTTGTATCCCAAAAATTTGGGCTTCGGATTTCTCATAGAATTTTGGAGAAAACAAATTTTGCGGGCGTGTTGGTCTCCTTGAGTTACTGTTTTTATTATTTGGAAATTTCAATCACTTGAACAATGATTAGTTTGGTGGACAGGGGGCATTGGAAGAGAATATAGTCAGATGTTTCAAGCTGTCCGCACACAAACCATTCTACAGGGCCAGACCACTTTTGTCATTTCAATTGCACCCAATATTGGATCCTATCATGCGTAGCCAACCAGAGGAAGGTTTTGATTTTCAAGGGCATATTACTCTTCCAGATCAGAGTCATTCTAGGGTCTATGATACCTCCAGTGACCATTTCGTTGTAAAGAGACCTCATAGAGTATTTGCGAGATTTCTACAAATCCCAGCTGACTGCATCTGCCCCATGTGTAGGTGTAATCACACTGAGTAGCTGAGCTAACTAATTCCATCTCTCTCTCTCTCTCTCTCTCTCTCTTGATAGAACAAGAGGGGTCAAGACCCCTATTGGAATTTATTAAAACAAAAGGAGTTGTTTTACAAACCAGGTTTAAGACACATAAAAACTGAGCAAGAAAATAGCTCAAATTACATAAAGCCTTCTAGCCATCTAACAAGGGATATGGTTTACTAAATATAGGTGTGCTTTTGCCGGTATTTCATCTATATCTCTGGCCTGTATAGACAAACCCTACTAGCTAATTCTCTCAACATGCAAGCGACCAAGGCAATCCACTATCACATCCACTAAGTAAAATTTAATGCAAGTTGTCTAACTAGACAATGCACTAGCACATACAATTAAAATCCACCAACACATGCATCTGTAATGTTACGGAATCCAATAATTCACAATTTTTGCAACAACACGCGGAGAATTTGCCTAGTTCACTAGAAAATAATACCAACTGAGGGTGTCCTGAAATCTAAAAGAAACTGAGGATGTGCTCAAGCAGAAGAATCGGTTCCATTTCTGTGAGTGCAGCGGGGCTGCCGAAGCATCGAAATCAGTAAGCTAATGACTTACAAGTATTTCACCGAACACCTTGTGTGCATACAACAAAACAACTTCATAACATTGATTTTCTAAACATGGTGCTGTCCAAATTTCACACAAGGAGTATACTTGCATAGATCAACTCACTAACATATCAATTCCCATCATCAACATATCAGAAAACACATATATCCATTGCGTGCCAACATACCCATACACCATGAACTTGGATAAAATAGCACCAATAGCAAGCAAGATAGAAACCAATCAATAAGTATGGCAAGATAAATACCAAATCGCAGGTAGACACAAGGATTTATGTGAAAACCCCTTGTGGGGAAAAACCACGGGTGGCGACGAGCAAACAATCCACTATGAAGATGAAGATACAAGAGGTGAGAGCCAACAAGGATGACGGAAGCTCCAAATCCCCTCTAATTTCACTCCCTAATGGATGGACTTGGTAGATCAAAACCTCACCCTCTCCTGTCTCAACCCTAGCTCTCTCTCCCTTCCTCAACCCCAAAGGGAGAGGAACAAGCACCTAAACATAGAGGTGAGCTCGGGTACTCCTTTGTGGCTGATTTGGGCACTTTGTAGAATGCCCCTCAAAGTTGCATATTGTCACAGAAAAGTCCCTAGACACCTAACCAAACATACAAGAAACATTTTGCATAATTTAGTTGGTTAAATGAGCCTCAAATGGTGTCATTAGGAGCTGCAACATCACAATTCTCCACCTTAGCGATTATTAAACCATAGAACAATCACACCGAGATTCTTGATGTCAAAAGTCCAATCTTCAAATGCTTCATCTTCAAATCAATAATCAATAAGCAACAACTTCATCACCACCAAAATGGAGGTAGCTTGGATTGACTTGGCAAATGATTGAGTCACAAACAAATACAGCAGTGAACTTCGATAAGTGAACAACATGGCCAACACACCCATGATCATGATGCCAAATGCTCAAATCTCTAACTCCAAGTCATATGGACAAACAAAACCTCCAACAAACGCTTCATAAGAAGCTGCTAAATCGAGCAAGCAAGGTAGCTAGGAAGTCCATATAACATCTCACCAAATCTAGACGAACAAAATTGAGTCTTCAACAAATTGTAACCCCAGCAAATGTTTGAACATATGCAATTGACCTCTTAACCAAGTATGAACAAATTGCTCGATCATCAAAGGATATGCCAAGAAATCACCTGAGGCACTAAACAAATAGTGAAGAATGCAAAACCTTGCCTTCCAAATGTGCTCCACCAGAAACACATAACTCGGCAACCAACACTCACTAAATGAGCAACTTGCATATGTGAGCACCACTATGTGCACCAAACCGCCAACTAATGAAAGCAATGATATTTACATTTGCTCCTCGAGGAAATCTGACTGAAAGGAACTATCAAATGTGTAGCCAATAAAGTACCAACAAACTCTACACTAGATCTCACACAAGCAAAGACAACCACAATGTACTGACATCTGCAGCACCGAACGTTGACTTCAACTTAGACTAATGATCCATGTAGAGAACAAACTCCAAGCTACACCAAAACCTTCAGCTCAGGCTCAAATAGGAGGTCAACCTTCACTTCTTCATAAATAATTCAGATTGGTACAAATGAGCTGCAAACAAGATGTCATACTTACAAAAATAGCTACAATATGACAAACAATCCAAAACCGCCTCAAGATGAATAAACTTGCAAATGGGCTCTTCTTGAACAAATGAACCAAATCTAGTGTAAATCACAAAAAAAGATGCATCTAGCCCACATAGCAATCACCAAAGGACAAATAATGTCCACTTAACAAATTCCAATGCTAGCCACAGACTATAGATCTAAATAAAAGGTCTCCCAAGACAAGCAATCTCAAATAACCAATTGCTCCAACTGAATGTCAACTGCCAAAGCAAACTGATAACCACAAACAAGACTTTAGAGTGAAAAAACCTCACACAACCTGAGAGAATACCTAATGGTAACCAAATCCCTCAAATAGATTGAAGTCACAAAGAGAGTATCATAACGGAGATTCACTTCAGAACATACCAACATCTCCAAAGGACCAAAGGAGATAATACCTCAAGTAACACTAACATCTCCAACCAACTGAAGCAACCAAAGAACCTCATGAATGAGAGATACCAATAGAATTACAAACCTCTATAACAAACTAAAGTCTTTCATAACTAACAAGCCTTGGTAAAGGAGCAACAACAAATTAGCTTGCAAACCAATAGATCCAATTGCAATCTATAAAGTGTATCTCTTTCTTCATGATGGACAACACTAGAAATCAAATGTCCTTTTATGCATTCTCGAGCCCAAATAGTTGCATACAAACCACATGGATTTCTTGTATGAGCTTGGCTTTCATACATTAACCTGAAATGCAACTAAACCATATGTCAAATATTAGCCCAAATTTGACAATATACCATACCTGGATGGTGGCAGCCGAATATTTCTCATTCTCATAGCACCACACAATAGGAATCTTCACAAATGTGCTAATTGTCAACTCAATCACATCATCAACAGTAGCAAATGACTGGAATGATGTGCCAATGCAATAATCCTCTCATAGTAGCTTGGACAATGGCTGAAATAATGCTGCTCAAATAGTGGATAACCAATGACAATAGTCTCAACCTCAAATGTTACTGCCCACTACTCATTCATCAATCTCTTATCAGAACAGCTGACTAAACTCCACCTGAAGTAGAACATAATGCAGACTAGCAGAAAGGAGCAAGATTGTCAAGCAAATTATGGTCACTAGACAAACTGACAATCAAACAAGGGTAAGAAATGTATCACCACAAGTGATACCCTTCAACTCTAGAAATCAACCATAAGGATCCAACAAACTGCCAAATCTCTAAAATGCCCAAATGGACATACACACAACACTAGGCAATATATGATCCTCAAGTCATCACAATGAGGAGAAATAGTAGTCAAAAGTCATACCTCCTCAAATGGTCTACATCCAGTCACTGTAGAGAATGTTTTGTTTATGTTCCAAACATCCCCACTGTGGTGCAATGGTGAACCATGCTAGCAAATCAAATTTTCTCCCAAACAGAACCTAAAGCCATATAAGTGTCCAAAGCATAATAATAATGCCGCATAGCACAATTGAAGCTATTCAACTTATAATGTGACCCAAAGCTTCAAATTGTAGGATGTGCAAATGAGTGATTTGAAAACACCACAAGATAACTCAAATCAAAAAATCCCCACATTGTTGGCGGTCTTAGTGCATACTTTTTACCGCCATCTTACAATTAAAATGAATACCAAAACTTAATAAGTAGGGATTTAAACTAACATATTCCAGAAGTTTGGTATTTTACTTGTTTTTTGTACCTGGTCCGATCGACACTCCCGAACGTCGGTTCAGGCCCAGCCGCCTTGAGGCGGTACATTCAATGGTAAGGGAGGCCGGTGCGCTGTGGGTTTTCCAATTCTACCCCTGAACCGACCTCCACACAGTATAAGAGCATGGGACAAGGCACACTGTACACACACCACCAAGGAATAGCTCCACCCTGCAAAGTCCAAGATGTAGAGTAGCATTAGCTTAGTTGGGAGTGAGGGAGAGGAAGGCTCAAGTTTTGGAGTAGTCCTCGGAAGTCTAGCACTTCTTGTATTGATCTTCTGTAAGACTTATGCTTTTCAATACATTTATCTTCTCAACATTACTAAATTGTCCTTATGGTTATCTAGTCATGCCTTAGTTCTTTAGCTATGTTTGTTCGGTATAGTGGTTCACGCTTTGGCATGGGTTCTCCGTTCGACCGAATGCTCTAATTGTCATATGCAACTAGAGTAGTAACCGCTAGCATAGACGTGGTGTCTAGGCTAGAGTGTTTCCTGAGTTTGCATTCATCCCTACGGATAGTTGTGGTAGCCCCGAGGGTGACAGACCCGACTAGGCCTTTGTAATCCACCACGTTCGGGCTGGTGTTTTCGTAGAGCTTTTGGCTACCTTCTCCCGGTTACCCCTTCCTAGTCTTTTCAAGAACCAGAAAGGAACAACTACTCTGAAATGCCTTGGTGTGACCGTTGTGTTTGACCATCCCTTAGTTATCCCTTTGGTGTGCGCTAGAATAGAACCATAGTAATAGAAGAGAAAATAGGAGCCTTGACCTCTCCGGTTGACCTCCCAGCTCAGCTTACCGACTCTATTGTCTTGCTTAGAGTTCTCCTGTGTGTGTCATTTATCCAAATACCAATCCTTACCCTTTTACCCCCACTTTAGTCTAGTTAGTAAACTCGCTAGCAGATACATGATGGTATTTATCAACTTCTTTAAACATTGCTTCCCTGAGGATAAATACGATACCCTGGAATACTCTTGGGTGAAAGCTACAACGATATTCGTTCGCTTGCGGATTTCTTTGTTTGATATAAACAAGCTTTCTAGCGCCGTTGCTGGTAACTTAGTTGCCACTAGCTTTTTTGGGTACTTATATATGTAAAAAATATCATGAACCCAGGGTGCTTGATCTTTCATGAACAAACAACTTTGCCACCCTGCCATTGCATAGATAGGTATATATATGTGCATACTAACTCTATGTAGATGGAGAAAAGTTATCGTCAGGAGAAAACAATCCCATCAAATGTGGCAGAAATGACTCCGCATCACATCACTCACAATTCAATCACAAATTGTGAGTGATGAACTGATCAAGGTACAAGAGAACCAACCAAAAATATTTGATCTTTCCTAATGCATTTTCACCATTGCATGTTTTTTTAATTCATCATATATCTAGTGCTTTCTTCAGGTGGCTCCTAGTCTTTGAGCTATATTCAGGCGCCTTGCCTAGTCTAGGCAGATGGCAATTTCATTGTTATCTATCTATTCGATGCTCTTAATCTAGCCTCGTAGTAGATGGATGTTAAATGGGACCATCTCGGCATCATATTTTGGCTTTGCCAAATTGGTATGATGATATCGTTTGATGGTCTGCGCTATAGGAAACAGCTAAAGCCTAGATTTTCATGCATACCACTCGTTTAAATTTCCTTAAAAACAATGACATATTTGATGATCACATTCATCCACCCCATTTGCATTATCTTGCATATAAAAACAAAATGGTTCTCCAATTCATCATTCAATGTTTGTACACCCGTTTGAAACAATCTCATGTGTATCATTTTCATGCTACCTTCTACTCTAGTATGCTTTGGTTTGGGAGTGTTGGTCATTTGCGATGATCATACTTCTATAGGCTTTACTAGTATAGACAAATTAGACATGGAGTAAGTCTTTGATACTTCTATAGGTCCTTAGTGCATACTTTTTACTGCCATCTTACAATTAAAATGAATACCAAAACTT